>OW240915.1:173797911-174262507 GCA_933207985.1 Pelobates cultripes | reverse complement strand
TATATATATATATATATATATATATATATATATATATATATATATATATATATTGTATGTATGTATGTATGTATGTATGTACGTGTGTGTGTGTGTGTGTGTGTGTGTGTGTGTGTGTGTGTGTGTGTGTGTGTGTGTGTATGTATATATATATATATATGTGTGTGTGTGTAAAGGCTTGCCTGGAGTTGTGGGAGGGGCGTGGTGATCCTATTTAAACTCACCCCCCTTTCTCTGCATCACCGTGTAGTTTTGACTTCGACAGGCATCACTTCCGGTTTCGGACTTCCGGGTTACGATCACTTCCGGTTCGCGGTCTGTGTGTGTCAGTTCGGCAAACAGCTGCTGTTTTTCCACACGCTCAGGGGCACAAAAATCGTGAGTCTTGCATACCCCGGTCCCCTCACCATCTGCCACACGCTGGATGGTCCATAGAGGTGGGGGGGCTGGCAGTAAAATGCATGGACACAGCAGCCAGAGACCACACAGGTCTCCACACTGCTGACAGGTTTCAGCTTACTTAGTACAATACTAAACGAATCTTACTTGCTGCTGGGGAAGTTAAACTGTAAATACTGCAGCACATACCACAGTACAAGTACTGGGCTGCATAATGTATACTGTTATGACATACTACTCATTGCATACTATTTTATACTTGGCACATACTAATGTATACTTTATGTCATACTACTTACTGCATTCTACTGTATACTTAGCACTTACTAACTACACTGCATACTAATGTATACTTTATGTCATACTACTTACTGCATACTAATGTTTACTTAGCACATACTAACTAAACTGCATACTAATGTATACTTTGTCATACTACTTACGGCATACTACTGAATACTTAGTACATACTAACTAAACTGCATACTAACGTATACTTTATGTCCTACTACTTACTGCATACTAGTGTATACTTTAGGTCATACTACTTGCATACTAATGTATACTTTGTCATACTACTTACTACATAATATGGTATACTTGGCACATACTAACTAAACTGCGTACTAATGTATGCTTTGTCATACTACTGTATACGTAACACATTCTAACTGAACGGCATAATGATGTATACTTTATTTTCATACTGCTTGCTGCATACCACTATATACTTATTATATACCAATTAAGCTGCATACTAACGTATATTATTTCATGCTAGCTTGCCACATTCTACGTACAGCACTACAGTACGGTATTGCATACTACTAGGCTTATCACTAAGGTTCAAACAGTGTTAAATTCTATTGCTTTACATACTACGGTATGCCATAATACTATATGACTTGTGGCCTACTATGGTGTTATATACTACCATGGCACAAGTGGTTCAACATGCGGTGGTATTTCATGCCACTTGACTACGTGACCGTAGGAGTCACGTAGTGCGGCCGCTTACATGTTATAGTGGTGCGGGTTGCTGTGGATTACAATGTGTTCACATGCCTTACGTGCATTATACTACAAAGCTAGTATCCATGATCACATTACTTATTTCTCTATGCTTACTTTTCAGGTTCAAGTTGACTCAAATCAACTACGTTCATTACTATCAAATCTTTATTTAACATTGTCCAGTAAGTAAGGTGTTAAGTAAGGGGTACTCTCAGCATAACAAAGGGAAGTACGTTTATTACCATGTATAACATATACTCCTCTCTACTATCACCAGGTATAAACCTTGCTTCCATTAGTTTAGTGGTGGAAGTCTCAGGTTCTCTGTTGATTGTGACCTAATTTTTGTTGCAACAACAACAAGCGGTCTCAGGTACCTTTTGCCTAACACCCCCCACCTCTCCCCCTTAGAGCTTATGATTTAGTATTACTGGCATATCTAGGATAGGCGGCCACTAGTAACTTATCCAGGCTTCTTCGCCTTAGTAGTAGTGGTCCCGCGAGGCCAACCCATTTCCTCCACGCTTGAGGACATTCGCCCCTCGGGCCAAATCATAGTTAGCCGCCTCGCACGGTTGCATAGAGAGGGCCTCACTTGTCACTCCCATTCTATATTATGTGCTTTAATCGTCATCGAGAGGCCAACACCCCGCCACAACATTTCGGTGGCAACAATTCCCTCGCGCCAATCGATAGATAGAGCCTCTCAAGCCACTTGGCAACCAGCAGGGCCTTACCTGTCACCACACCTAGGAAATTGTTTCATCATCCGGCATTAGCTAGCCAGCCAGTAACCAAAAGATGGTATAATGGCTGATGGTTTGATTATTTCCTTTTAGTATGTCACATCTACCGGATGACACAGAAAATGTATCTCTACCCAGTTCTCCGGCCAGATCCTTGTCACCTACTCGTAAAGGCGACGTTGGGAGTCCAACCTCAATAAGGTCATGGCCCATCACTCGCATTACGGCAGAACTCCGGAGACGCAGCATTCCTTTTCCTGCCACGGCCAGGAAAGCTGAGCTCTACAAATTAATGCGGACTCATACTGATAACTCGGGGGCGGGAGAGGGCACAAGTGGTACGGGCAACTCTGACCTACATGCCATGGTCGCTTCACTAGGAGCATCCATGAGCAAGGTCAATGAGAGACTGGATAGGATCGAGGTCTCCCAGGCCTTCGACTGCCTTACTTCCCAATGCTCCACTATTGCAATCGGGTAATTATGTGCCTTCTGGTTCCGAAACTCACATTATTACTCCTGTGCACATGGTCCCAGACAAGATTAAGAAAGACATCTTGGAGGGGAAGGATGTCAATCTTGTGGCGCTACTTATTGCTTCTCACGATGTCATTGATAACCGCACTTATGCTTATGGTGATATTTCAGTGGTATTGAAAGCCAGGGACCCTAGACTGAATAAGAAACTGTCCATAACTGATTTTGTCTTGGCTTTTGGTATATATCGTGATGTAATTTGTTCTGTTTATCCGCATAGACGAGAGGAACTCGACCTCTACATGCACAAGCTGCTGGACTTGGGAAGCAAATATGGTGGGTCATCCTTTTATGACTATCACCAATCCTTTTCGGCAAGAGCGTCTGCAATATTGGCTCAGTATAACGTCAAAACTGACTGGAGCCGCATGGATACTGAGCTATTTTGTAGACATTTTGCCGGTCTCAAGACACCAGCTTGTGCAGTTTGTGCTTCAACATCTCATTCCTCGGACTATTGTCCCACTATGCCAGAGTCCACACCTGGGACTTTCCGCGAACCACAGACCAGGTTGGACAGATCTGGTAAGGACAAACTTGGTCGCCCTATTGTTTATCTGGGAAAGTCTCAGGTTTGCAATAACTTTAACATAGGTACATGTGGTTATATTGCCTGCAGGTTGTTACATGTTTGTTCACACTGTTTTAGGGCACACGCTAAGTCTATATGTCCCAATAAAAGTCACACTAAACCATACTTGACATCCATAAAGATTGGTTCTTTGGCACACGCATTAGCCTCTCATCCATCCAAACACCTAGTGGACTTTTTGATAGATGGTTTCACGGAGGGATTCCATACAGGGTTGGTTAGACAGATGCGGCAGCATCAATGGGTTTTTCGACCATATTTGGAAACGAGTGGCTTTGGGATGCTTGGCCAGAGGAGGTCCAACACATTGAAGGTTTCTCACGCACCTCGGCCTTATTTGAGATATACCCCATTGTGGTGGCAGTGGCGGTGTGTGGTCAGTCTTGGGCAGGTAGTTCGGTACGCTGTTTTTCCGACAACCTAGCTACCTGCCACATCATAAACAAAGGCCGATCAGAGTCTCTAACGATCATGAGATTCATGAGAAGACTCACCTGGCTGGCGGCCTGCAATCACTTTTATTTGGTGTGTTCTCATGTACCAGGGGTCTTTAATACTGCAGCTGACAAATTGCCTCGCTTCAAATTCCAGGCATTCAAAGAGACGTTAGCCATGGCCTCCCCCACAGCCACTGCAGCACCATGTTTTCAGGAGCTGGTGATGGACTGAAAGAACTGGCAAAGCATGGGCTCGCCTTGGCTAGTCTAGCCCTGTCTGACAATACTAAACGGTCTTACGATAGGGCCTTCAAACTATACAAGAGGTTTATGATAGAACACAACTTGGTGCAGTTTTTTGCCATTTCCACACTGGTAGCTTTTGTTTCATTTTGTCATCTTAAACTCAAACTGTCACACAACACCATCAAAAATTATATTTAACCGGCATACAACACCACATGTATACCTTATACCCAGATAACTCTAGTTTCTTATCTTCTTACCCCATTAAAAACATTCTTAATGGCGTACAGAAATCCAGTACCACTCCTCCATCAACAAGATTACTGATACATAAGCAGCTATTTAAGGATATGTCCGACTTGTTGGACACGGCCCCATTTGAACACTATACACACATGGTAATCAAAACAGCCATCTACTTGGCATATTATGGTTTTCTTAGACCTGGCGAGTTTACCATACACGGACATAAATACGCACAAAACGGCCTCAAACGGTCCCATCTCACCAAACTACATGATCACTATATCTTGTCACTACCAGTTACGAAAACAAGCCAGCTGGGAAAGATGGTACCAGTCACATATTATCCTACTGCAAACAGATGGTGCCCAGTGAAAGTATTGGATACATACCTCCACTCATTACCACCACAGTCTGACATCCCGCTGCTAGTCTTCAAAAAGAGGTCTTAACAACAGCCAAATTCATGCAATACGTTACTGACCAGACTAGGTCTGAACGCTGGCAACTTTTCTGGCCATTCATTTCGGATAGGGGCAGCCTCCACAGCCTCCAGCCAAAATATTCCAGTACATGTAATCAAGTCTTTGGGCCGCTGGAAGTCCTCAGCCTTTGCTTTGTATATACCTCAACCTGTGTTAGAAAGTAGGGCGGTATTTGTTAAACTGTCATCTTGAGGTATTTTCTTTGCACTAAGTTTTTCTATGCAATAAATATTTTCTTTGGCAAAGACACTGCTTATTTTTGCCCTCTTTATTACAGGCCCAACCCATACGTTGGTTTCGGCACACTTCAACTGACTTGTTCATACCATACGATACATACGTTACGTTACAAGAATAGCACCGAACACAAATGTAAAGGCTTGCCTGGAGTTGTGGGAGGGGCGTGGTGATCCTATTTAAACTCACCCCCCTTTCTCTGCATCACCGTGTAGTTTTGACTTCAGCAGGCCCCACCCACCACTCCCTCAACTCAATTTAATTTATTATGTTATATCTAGGGTGGGCCCTCTTAATTACAGGCCTACCGCATACGTCGGTTTCGGCACACTTCAACTGGCTTGTTCATACCTATGGTTACACCATACGTTACAAGAATAGCACCGAACACAAATATATATATATATATATATATATATATATATATAAAAAACAAGAGGGGGTTGGCTGCACTGACCTGAACATGCATAAATGGGGGTGCTGCTGGGGGCCAAATAATACAATACACAAGATCAAGCGCACTCACCTATCCACTAAACAGCAACTTCAATATTGAAAGATTTTATTTGTTTTTTTTTTTAAAAACACCTAATCTAGGCAAAAATAATGGGGGTTTAGTTACATTATATGATCATACATTGCATAAGCCTGCCACAACGTCAATGTACCCCATCTTTGGCAGGTCCTACACTAACAGCCTAATGTCTGCTCTTATGAGATTAACCTACTTACTTGGGGAACATTGTATTTTATTTTATTTAAATTTTTTAATATATGTATAATATTTAAACATTAAAACATCTGAGCATATCGTACATATTTTATATATATATTTAATTTGATTCTAAGTGTATTTTGGTATTAAATAGATTAATACCAAAATACAGTAAGAATTTATTTTATATATGTATTATATATGCATATTATGCTAATCCAGTGTTTAATTAACTAATAATATATTAAACACGTATAATGCATGTATATTATATTATTTGAATGTTTGATCCTAACTTTATTTTACTTTTTAGGCACTAGGGGTACTGCCTGAACACTCAGGCAGTCCCCCTACAGGCAGTCTCATAGACTTCTTTGCGGCCATGTGATTTGCGATGATCACATGGCCCTGGAGGGCCAGAAAGGAAGCAGGGGACTTCCTGTCTTCTGAGGCAGCCCCCCCAGACTGGGATCGGTCCGGATCGCCGGTCCAGGTAAGTAAATTGCAGCCAGGGAGCTAACGATCGTAAGGGCGTACTATGCCTAACGGCATAAGGGGTTAATACTATGTCCTCTTGTTGTGGTAGTTTTTCTTCTTTTAAATATAGTCTCCTCGTTTACTGTGTTGATTCCTTTTATGTATTTAAATGTTTCTATCATATCCACCCTGTCTCGTCTTTCCTCCAAGCTTTATATGTTAAGATGCTTTAACCTTTACTGGTAAGTTTTATCTTGCAATCCATGAATCAGTTAAGAAGCACTTCTCTGAACTCTTTCCAATGCATCAATATTCTTCTAAAGATTCAGTCTACAGTACTGCATACAATACTCCAAGTGAGGTCTCACCAGTGTTCTGTCCAATGTCATGAGCACTACTCTCTTTCTACTGCTAATACTTCTCCCATTGGATTGACAAAAGTATACCAAAAAAGAACTATCTACAGCTGTATACACGCATATCTGTACAGCAGTATGCATGTGAACTTAAGAAACATATTTAGTTCATCTAATGGAATGCATGTTTCTCTATCAATCTAATGTGAAAGAAAGAGTCTGCACAGCCTGTTAATTTATTTTTTGAAATTCAACATCTGTGATGGATCATTTGTAATTGCAGTAGCAAGTGATTAATACCTGAGGGGGAATGTAGACCCATAATTGTTCTGGTGAATACATCTCCACTGAATGTGCAGGTGTATTGTGATCATCTCACTGAAACATGACCACACTGTAAACACTGATGGTACTAACTGAATAATACATCAAGATATGTCTAATTTTGCCACCTGGCTACCCTACTTCCTCTCTTCTAATATTCCATCCCTAATTCTCTGGGATTTCAATATTCCCATTAACCCACCTTTGACCTCAGCAGCCTCTAAACTACTTTCAATTACCTCCTCCCTTGGGCTATCGCAGTGGCCTAATTCTCCCACCCATGTATCTGGCAATACCCTCCACCTTGATTTATCTGTACAGTATCTAATATCTGCAACACTCCATTTCCTCTCTCTGATCACCACCTCTTATCATTTGCTCTCAAGTACCCCCTCAACCAACAGCCTCAGCATAATTCCCCTCAACTCAGGAAGAACTATAATCCTATTGACCTCCAGCAACTGTCAGCTGATATTGATTCACAACTGCTATCCATCCCTTCCCTCTACTGTCCCTTACTGGCCATCTCCACACTTAACACTACCCTCACCTCTGCCTTGAACGCTGCCAAACAAACACCTCAAGGAGGACATGCCCCCAACCGTGGCATACCAAATCAACATGCTTCCTGGAGTAAGTCTCCCACCCAGGTAGACTATCTCCATTATAGATTAATTGTGTGTACATACAGCGCAGCCCTCGCCAAACAGTCATACTTTTCCTCTCTCATTAGTTCATGCTTCCACAATCCCAGGCAACTCTTTGACACTTTTAGCTTTCATCTTTGCCCTGCTTTGGCCACCCTCCAAACTAACCTTACTGCTGATAGCTTTGCATGCTACTTTACCGACAAGATTGAACAGCTAAGGAAAGAATTCTCCCCACCTTGCCGTTCTCCTTCTCAACACACGCAGATCATGCCTTACCTAACCCTCAGACTTTCTTCCCAGCTACTGAACACTAGGTGACTGTGCTTCTCCTTTCCTCTTGCTCCACCACTTTCCTGTCCCATCTCACCTTATCAGATCTCTCTGCCCTTTTCTTGTGCCTTCCTTTTACTGCTCTCTCTCTTCTGGCTTTGTACCTGCTGACCTTAAATATGTCCCTGTAGTACCTATCCTAAAAAAACAAAAACAACTCTTGACCCGTCCTCCCACTCTAACAATCATCCACTCTACTTATGGTCACCACTCTACTCTCTCTTCCAGCTCTGCTTCACTCACCATATTTGATTGCTATTTCCTGTCCTAATGTGTTTTATACCTTACTTCCTATAGAATGTAAGCTCGTTTGAGAAGGGTCCTCTTCAACCTATCATTCCTGTAAGTTTTCTTGTAATTGTCCTATTTATAGTTAAATCCCCCCCCTCTCATAATATTGTAAATCACTAAGAAATCTGTTGGTGCTATATAAATGGTAATAATAATAATAATAATAATAATTAATAATTAAGGTTTCAAGGCAGACGTATGGCAATTCCAACCTTCAGCTCCCCCCATAGATTTTCTATGGGACTAAGGTCTGGAGACTGGCTAGGCCACCCAGGACCTTAATGTGCTTATTCTTGAGCCACTCAATCGTGCCCTTGGGTGTGTGTTCTGGGTCATTGTCATGCTGGAATACCCATTCAAGACCAATTTTTAATGTCCTGGCTGAGGGAAGGATGTTCTCACCCAAGATTTGACAGTACATGGCCCCGTCCATCGTCTCTTTGATGTGGTGCTTTCTTAAGCATGGGGACCTTGTGGGCACTGCAGAATTTCAGTCCTTCAGAGTGTAGTGTGTTACCAATTGTTTTCTTTGTGACTATGGTCCCAGCTGCCTTGAGATCATTAACAAGATCCTCCTGTGTAGTTCTGGGCTGATTCCTCACTGAATAATCGCACCAACTGTTGTCACCTTCTCACCAATTTGCTAGGCGATGGTCTTCTAGCCCATTCCAGCCTTGTGTAGGTCCCTTTTCCCTGACATCCTTGGATACCTCTTTGGTCTTGGCCATGTTTGGGGTGTAGTGTGTGTGAGGGGTGTAGTGTGATGTTTGGTGTGTAGTGTGTGCATGTGAGGGGTGTAGTGGGGTGTAGTGTGTGCATATGAAGGGTGGGCTGTAGTGTGACATTTGGGCTGTAGTGTGATGTTTGTGGTGTAGTGTGTGCATGTGAGGGGTGCAGTGTGGTGTTTGGGGTGTAGTGTGTGCATGTGATAGATGCAGTGTGGTGTTTGGGATGTAGTGTGATGTTTGGGGTATAGTGCATCCATGTGAGGGGTGTTTGGGTGTAGTGTGATGTTTGGGGTTTAGTGTGTATGTGAGGGGTGCAGTGGGGTGTTTGGGGTGTAGTGTGTGCATGTGAGGGGTGCAGTGGGGTGTAGTGTGTGCATGTGAGGGGTGCAGTGTGATGTTTAAGGTGTAGTGTGTGCATGTGAGGGGTGCAGTGGGGTGTTTGGGGTGTAATGTGTGGATGTGAGGGGTGCAGTGGGGTGTTTGGTGGTATAGAGGTAAAACTAAAAAATATGTATGTGTGTTTTTTTTTATTATTTATTTTATAAATATAATATATATGTCCCCCCTCCCATCTTACCTCCCCCGACCACAACTCAGTGCCTGTGAAGGCGCACAGCAGGGCCGTCACTCTGATAGCGCTGGCTCTACATAGGCCTGCAGGGGAGATACACTGATCTCCCCTGTCGGCCTGGGTCCATGGCCATCACAGCCCACCAGGCATTTGCCTGGTATGCCAGATGGCCAGTCCGGGCCTGGTCGCAGTGTATATGACAGATTAATTTGAGCAATTTGTGTCTGGTAAGAGGAATTGGGGAAAGAGACAGGGTAAATTGAAGTTTATGCTAGCTTTAGTGTACTAATAATCTTAATTTTAATAATGACAGGAGGCGAGTATTTTGCATATCTCTTTACTAACTCCATACAGCAGTAAAGAAACAAATAGAAAAAAAGAACCAGTCACAGGAGAGCAGGATGTACATAAGGCAATGTGACCTTATCATTTCCTCTTTCAGAAAGCGACAACAAGCAGAAGTAAATATATAGCAAACAATAAAACTAATAACAACTCCAAGTTCCCATGTGCGAAGGAGCAAACTTCCAAAGAATTCTATACGAACAATGAAAAAGAGTTCAGGGTTAAGACAAATCCGAAGGATAAAATCTCCAATAGTTTCACGTGAACTGCCAATTATCTTCAGAGACGAAATATATTGAAAAGAGAATGTGTGACAGGTTTAGACATAGTCACGAACATGTAACTCCAATTAAAGTACCCCCTAACATCCCATTGGAGAATATAGGAACTATAATCTGATAACTGAGTAATTGTAATGAGAACTCTAATAAGGATTCCATATTAATGGAAGTACGGACATATCATATAAGCACAATGTAAGAGGCAAACCTACCTTAGCACCTGATATCTGCAAAGCAAACAAATAGAAAGGGTGGGCAGCGAAGCGAGGGGGGGGGGAGAAATACTCACCTCCTGTCATTATTAAAATGAAGATTATTAGTACACTAAAGCTAGCATAATCTTCAATTTTACCACATGACAGGAGGCTTTGTATTTTTTGTAGGGTGCAATCGATCTAGTACTTCTTTATCAATCAATGTATTGTGAAGTATAGGACCAAGAAGTCTAGGTATATAAAGAACATGGTGTCGGTGGTGCCACGGAGAGAGTCGTACGAATATTCCCAAGTTGTTGAATAGTCTACGAATCCTCTGAGCGAATAGTCTTCTACAAGAGGTTCCAGCCAGTTCTCAGATGAACGTGGGTGTTGACGAGTTTTCAGTTCCCTGGAGTGATCTTAATGAGGTTCTCCCGGAAGAGAGTGTCTCGTCTTCCCCGCCTGTATTCATTACTTCTTTCGGTAGTTTATCAGGGCCTACCAGGCTCTGAGCTACTGGATCAGGAAGGAGAGGATGTCCCCTGAAAACTTTGTAAGGTGGTCGAGCGGGATCAAGAAGACCGTCCTGACGTGTCTTTAGGTTCTGAACGCAAGTCGGTTGAGTACGTGAAAGTGGTCTTCCCCAGGATTGAGTGCCTTTCACCTAGATGTGGTGAAATCCCCTGTGGATGTAGTAGGAGGTATATTGATGGTATCTGTGCGTACCGTGTTCTCTGTCCGCTTATCTGGAGCACCATTGGTTGACTCTCGCTCTACATGGGTAATAGAGCTAGCGGTAGCGGATCTCAGGTCAGATGTCCAGAAGTGGTCGACGACTGGCTCTGTTGCCAACCAGTTCTAAAGAATCCCTTGTAAAGATAATCACATAACACCTCCCTCCTAGGGGTTTGGGCCCTTATGAAAGCCGTGGGACCCTTGTGTGTCTAATAAGTTCCCTTCAGAACTTTGTGCCTTGTATCTGGGGTTCCGACTATCTTGGAGCCCAGTACCGCCAACCATCCTTCAGTGCGGAGGAGTGCTGCTATGGGCATCCTATGGGAGAGGTCAACACTGGGGTTTCATGCGAGGAGCAGAAAGTTTTTTGAGTCCATTTACCCAAGTTGTATGCCCGTTCCCAGACAATGTTTGGCAGCGTCCAGCATCGCCAATGGTAAGGTTGTGAATCCTGAAAGACCTCCTCCGTTGGTCACTATAGTCGTCTGAGCTGTTCTGACCGGCGTGAAAGGGCATGGGTTTGTCCGACCGTCAGCGGATATGGACATTCTAAGCAAGAGGCTGCAAAGCCACGAGTGCTGGCCATCGCCCTGATAGAGAGTGTCAGTCACCTCTTCCATTATTAAATTCACCTCAAGGGGAATATATATCATTAAGTAGGCGGCTCGGGAACTCCTGTTCAGCGGTTGTAACCGTATGTCTCTGTTCGGCATTTTAGTGCAGTGCATGCCTAGCCGGGCCTGATGCATAGGGCGTGGGCCTTTAACTGCAGGCTGCAGAATAGGTACAGGGCTTAAACCCGTACTGTATCATGATTCATTATCAATGAAGGTATTCCGTCAGCTGTAGGTAGAGGCTGTTGCCGTAAGACTTCCTTTCGGTCGGGTAGTGTGACTCGCCTATCGTAGGGGTCTCACCCCAAGAGCACCGGGTCTGAACCTGTAAGTGCCGGTCCCAGATCTGAAGTTCGGATTTTCAGTCCTCGAGCTCGCTGTTGAGAGGGGTAGGAAAAGAAACAGCAGTGCTGTAGGGGGCTCACCCCGGTTGCACAGGGTATGAACCCATCAGTGCTGGCCATCAGCCTGATAGAGTGTGTCCTACAGCTCTATCAATAATTAATGCACCGCCATGGGGGATATTCTGCGCTGAAGCTTGCGACTCTGTCCCCTTTTTTGCCGAATATATTGGCTTATACCTAGTCAGAGATCACCTCAGGTGCGCGGGATATGTACCCGTCAAGCGTGGGTAGCGGCCAAATAAAACAGACTGGGTGAGAGCACAATCTGTTTCATTGTGTGCAATGCACCATGCAGACCCCATCAGGGTGTAGAAGTGTGCACTTATTGTGTGCAATTTATTGTCTCAAAGTACCAAAACAACCTCAGCAGGGTGTGTGATATGGGGTACCCCAGCAGGGTATCTGTTGTAGTGTAAATAATGCCAGTGGACCCCAGCAGGGTCTGTATAAATGACAGTAAGGTTTAATAACCCCGGCAGGATATTCTGTATCTGTCACTTAGTGTTGTCAAATACAATATTGGGATTTGTATAACTGGGCCTCACCCAGCATCATAGAGGTGGCCACAGGGCGACCTCCAAAAAGCAGCACAGTAATAGGGGCAGCACAGGGTAATAAGCCCTTTAGTGCCTAATATGGCAGTAATGAGACAAAAATGACTGACCTCTGAGGGATAATATGATATAGCACTAGCTCTAAGCTTCGTCATGTTCTGACAGGTAGTCTTAAGTGATAGGAGTCATCCATTTGAGCATCCATTACCAGACATAGAGTCTTGCTGTAGATTCCTGAACCAGGTGATATCCCTTCAAATATCCCATCAGTACCATCTTGATAGTCTGTGTCCAAGGGTGCTATCCCTTTAAGGATTTGGTATCCCTTTTAAGTAGTTCCAGAGTGGTATCCCTTTAAGGAGTTCCCTCTAAGGGTCCAATAATGGTATCTTTAGGTAATTTGATGGTGCTATCCCTTTAAGGGATTTTTGGGGTGATGTCCCTTTAAGGTTCCAGTACCTTGAACCACTATACATCTGTAAATAATAGACCAGTTAGAATACTTACCTTTGCCTGGATTTGAACTTGGGACCCTGTCGGTCCAACGTCCGTATAAGAGAATCGTGAGCCACAAGAGCAGCTAGGTTAGTTGATAGCCCAGGTATATGTTACTCTCGAGCGCCAAAATCATGGTGGGCGAGAGGAGCTAAACGGCCGCCCATAATCTCGCGAGACACAAGATTAAAGATGGCCGCCGATGGTAAAGGAGGGGGAACATGGTCCATGGAGTCTCAGTAGACGCGGGATCAAAGATGGCCGCCGCGCCATGCTTGGGCTACCTCGTGGTCACTCCACAGACTGCCCTGCACCAAGGTAGTGGATGGTGGAAAGCATCCAGCATCCAGCGGGTGTATGGTATGGGGCAGCCTGAGAGAGCGGGGTGTATGGTATGGGGCAGCCTGAGAGAGCGAGGGCAGTGAGTCCGGCTGTCCCCCTGAGGGTTGTAGGAGGAAGGGGTCAAACGGATAGGCTGGAAGAAGGGGTTAATGCCTGGGAGCCGGTGGGAGCCGACGGGAACCGCAGGAGATAAGGGGTTAAGCCCCAACCAGGCCCAGAATCCCCATGAGACCCTGGGGGGAAGGAGGGAAGCGGGGAAAGAGGGTCCCCAGATGCCCCAGGTATAGAAGGCCAGGAAAATCACCAGAAAAGTCATGATACATATAGTATAAAGTACATCTACCATAACTATACATAAAACCTATTAAGTCAATAATAAAATTTATACCTAACACTTATTAAATCCATGTTATAAAATAAATATGACATCTATTAAATACATATAAAGTACATATAATACCTATAAATGCCTATAAAACTGATAAATTACAAGTGATATTAATCACAACTAAAGGTTTTGAAATAAGGATAACATTAAATCTATATAATATCTATGAAATAACATAGAAACAACACAGCTGCACATAGTACAGAAGCACAGCAAGAACATACAGCAAAGTATATAAAAAAAAACATAATACAGAAACAACCTCAAAGAGGCAATAGAAACATAAAGTAATGGAGAAGAGTAATACTCTGACTTGTCTGCTTGATGGAGCAGTAAAGAAAGAGGAAATGATAAGGTCACATTGCCTTGTGTGTATATGTACATCCTGCGATTGGTTCTTTTCTCTATGTGTTTCTTTACTGCTGTATGGAGTTAGTAAAGAGAGATATGCAAAATACGAAGCCTCCTGTCATGTGGTAAAATTCAAGATATGCCCACTGACATTGCTATTATTTTAAATATTCTGAAATGGGTGTTCCCTTAATGTTTCTCAAAACCACAGGAGTTGCAGAAGGAGCAAATCTGCCTTCAAAAAGTAAAATAATTGTGTGCACTACACCCCTGTGCACCCTCCTTAGTTCAACCCTGGTAATACCTGCATATGTATTGCTCACAATATGTTAAAGGCACTATAAAAGCTCGTACAAACTGTAAGATCCTATTTCAAATAATGTACATTTTTAAACAATCAATCTTTACAATCTCACACCATCCACTAGCAATACTAAATAGAGTATATATTTCAGCATTACATTTATTTTCCGGTCATATTTGTATAATAGTTATTTTAAGTAAAATAATCATTAAAATAAATACATATTTTTTTAATTAGATTTTTTTATGGTGTAGATTACGGTTTAAATACATACTGAAGGCAATGATTGCATGGGGTCTCAACAGAAAAAAAAATATTTGTTTGTTCTTATAACTGATACAGTTCTTAATTTAGTTCACTTGTTAATAGTGTAAGTGTGACAATGACAGTATAAAAGTATGTAAATGATCACATACTAGAAGGCTATTGAGGTTAAAATTAAAGTAATGATGTCTGATATTCTTTTCAATGTCAGTGAATTGCTTAGTCTGTGCATCAGTGATGACATGTTCAAATCACAATTACTTTTACAGCATTAATAGACAAAAAAGCTTTTTCCATTTATTTGGATCAAGAAAATGTTAATACCCGGCTTATGTGGTTTAATCTATGCTGAATATAACCAGATTATATGATGATTTATTGTTGAAAGGTCCTGAAATGAACAAAAAAAAAAAAAAAACAGCATAGGTGAATCTGAGCATTATATAACATTGTCATTTCACTAACTATTTCTCATTTCAAAATGCTGATCGATGCAAATCACCTTCAGTCAAGACCTCTTGGCAGATGAAAGTGATTCATCAAAGCTATAGAGTATATTCAAAATGCTGTACTCAAAATGCAGCAGAAAAGCTTTTCACATATGAATTTTGATGTAACTAAAAGTATATAGAACATTCAAATTTAAAGCAAGTCCATTTGTTCTATTTAATGTATTGTAGATTTATCATTATCTGCTTTAAATACTAATCTAGACCGTAATCCTTTTGAGAAACCTTAAGAGAACACCCATTTCAGATTATTTAAAATAAACAAACTGATATTGTTAACCCCTTAAGATCGGAGGGCGTACTATTACGCCCTATTTTAGGTGGCTCTAAACGCCGCCGGGCATAATAGTATGCCCTCCGGTCTTTCCTTACTTACCTGGTCGCCGGCGGTCCCACGCCGGCTATCACGGTTCGGGGAACTCCCAGGGAGCCCCCCCCCCCGCGACAGATCTTCCCTCCTCTGGTCCCCCCGGCCATGTGAGAGTGAGGTCCTTGCAAGGAACTCACAATCACATGGCCGGGATAGCTGTCTCCTGCATTGCCAGCAGGGGGGCTGCCTGTAATGACAGGTGGTCCCCCTGCTGGCTGAAAATAAAATCAAATAAATGTTAAAAGTGTAAAAATAAATAATATATACTTAGATCATATATATATGATCTAAGTGTATGTATATATATATATATATATATATATATATATATATATATATATATATATTAATATCAAATTACACGTAGACTGATACTGATTAAATATATATATATATATATATATATATATAATTATTGTTATATATATATATATTTATATATAATAGAAAAAAATTAAATATGTAAATACGTTAAAAAAAAATAATTAAAAAATATATAGATGTGTGTTATTTCGTTCTAACTGTATTGTGATATTAATATATATATTAATATATATACCCAATTATGTAAAAACCTGCTTGACAACCCATGCCGAAAGTAAAGGGAATTTAATTTGCTAGCACTATATTTAACCCTATAACTTTCCAAGACAAGGCTTGTGTTTCATTTTTTTTCACATTAAAATTTGCCAGATTGGGTACGTTGCCTTTGAGACCCTATGGTAGCCAAAGAATGAAAATTACCCCTATGATGGCATACCATTTGCAATAGTAGACAACCCAAGGTATTGCAAACGGGGTATGTCCAGTCTTTTTTAGTAGCCACTTAGTCACAAACACTGGCCAAAATTGGCGTTTTTTTGCATTTTTCACACACAAACAAATGCTAACGCTAACTTTGGCCAGTGTTTGTGACCACATGGCTACTAAAAAAGACTGGACATACCCCATTTGCAATACCTTGGGTTGTCTACTATTGCAAATGGTATGCCATTATGGGTGTAAATTTCATTCCTGGGCTAATATAAAGTCCCAGGGGCAACGTAACCAATCTGGCGAATTTGAATTTCAAATGTAACGTGCTATGTTTGACCCTGTAACTTCCCAAAACGCCATAAAACCTGTACAGAGGGGGTACTGTTTTACACGTGAGACTTTGCTGAATACAAATATGTGTATTTTATTGCAGTAAAAGCAAACAGTATTATGACATTGACAGTTAAAATGTCATGTAGAACTAAAAAAAAAATGTTAAAAAATCTTATATTCTCCCATTTTTTTCATATTAAATTATGTTTCATAGCTAAATATTTGATATTATATGAAAGCCCTGGTTCCCCTGAATAAAATGATATATAGTAAGGGTGGGTGCATTTAATATGAAAGAGGTGAATTACGGTTGGACAGACATGTAGCGCAAATGCCAGGTTTTGTTTACATTTTGTTTCATTCACAACGTGTACATTTGGCTCCGTCCTTAAGGGGTTAAATTAATTTAAATATGTGTATTATAAATAAATGTATTTCAGTCTAATGTATTTCAGCATCAGTTGTCTAAAGGTATTTCTAAATAGAGATGTCGCTAACTGTCCACCGAACTGTTCGCGAACTGTCCGCTGGCGAACAATAGCGTGTTCGCGTTGGGCGAACATATCCGATTTCCGGTCCGCCCCCTATTCGTCATCATTGAGTAAACTTTGACCCGGAACCTCACAGCCAGCAAACACATTCCACCCAATCAGCAGCAGACCCTCCCTCCCAGGAAGTGTCTGCTGACTGTGAGGTTCCGGGTCAAAGTTTACTCAATGATGACGTATAGGGGGTGGACCGGAAATCAGATATGTTCGCCTAACGCGAACACGCTATTGTTCGCCAGCGGACAGTTCGCGAACAGTTCGGCGGACAGTTCGCGACATCTCTATTTATAAATACTCTCATATTTTAAACTACATTACAGTGTTTTCTCTAGTCAACTAGGCCCCAATTTAAAGGACCACTATAGTGCCAGGAAAACATACTTGGGTCTCTAGGTCCCCCCCACCCTCTGGCCCCCCTCCCACCGGGCTCTAGGGGGTTAAATCTTACCTTGTCTCCACCGCCGGGCTTCTTCAGTGGTGGGGAATTTCCGCCTCCTTTCCCGTCATCGGCTGAATGCGCATGCACAGCACGAGCTGTGCGCGCATTCAGCCAGTCTCATAGGAAAGCATTCTCAATGCTTTTCTATGGATGCTGGCGTCTTCTCACTGTGAAAATAACAGTGAGAAGTGCTTAGGCGCCTCTAGCGGCTGTCAATGAGACATCCACTAGAGGCTGGATGTAGCGGAGAGCTGCTATTACACAGGTTATCTCCACTTAAGATCCCAGTAAGGCTCAGTAACAAGTATTAGAAACCCATTAGGCAATAATTCCAGCAGGCAAAACAATCCAACAATATCCCAACATCAATCCCAATGACTGGATGACACACAGCATCAGGAGCAGAACTAAACTTTGAATTACTTCACCTTCTTTTAAAGCATTCTCACATGCAAGGAAGGGATTTACAATAATTATTACAGTAGCCAATCATACATGAGTTGCCGCCCACACATTCCCTCCCCTTAGCCTGACTCATAATCCCATTATGCAGGACACAAATTCCCTGGGTTTCTGGATGTACCCCTAAACATAGGGGTACCCCTTTAAATATTATATCCCCTGGTAGCCCTGATCTGGGTGAAGAACATATCCAAAAATCACCCAGATCAGACCAGGGGTTCGGGAGATTTGTGGAAGTAGTAAAAAGACCGACCACACTGGAGGTAACAGCCAAAATTGGTTCCATGCATTTTGGCCCTGCGGTAGGTCACAGAAAAAATGGGAATAAACTGCACGAATGACTTGGGCTATGGAGACTGGAGAGGATTCAAATGAATCCCCTTGTTTGTGTGTTTCTGTCTACCAAACGTGTAGCCATTCGGTAGTTTCTACACAAATTTACGGGTAGTGTGGAGGTCTTAGCGGTGTTTGCCTAGCCGAGTGTCCGATTTGGGTTCCTGGGTTTCTCTGAAACTGCTATGTTTACATTTGAATGGTTAAAACCTGAGGGACCTGGCACCCAGACCACTTCATTAAGCTGAAGTGGTCTTGGTGCCTATAGTGGTCCTTTAATCCTGTTGACAAAAAACAGTCAACAATCATTGATTGTATTTGGTTGATTTTTTTTTGGGCAGGATTTTGTGTTAGTTCAAATGAGTCGGCAGCTCAAGAAAAAATGGAGAGAAAAGCAAATTGGAAGCATATTTATTGAGCTAAGGCATGTTTTGTTCAGTTCTTGATTCAGAGTGCTGTTCCTTGCACCTGAAAAATTGGGGAATGGAAAAGAAAAGAGGCTTCCTTTTTTTTTCTTTTTAGCAGGGGGCAAATCAGCAGCTTAGCTTCTCATGATGGATAAGAGGTTGACCCAATCTTATGCGGTAGATCTACTGTCCAATCAAGAGGTAGTTAATAAAATATGATTGATAATTAGAGCACAGCCACTAAATGTTGATTTTATTTACAGATCAAGTGTAGTGACCAGTAGGTGGGGAAAAGGGAGAAGCAATACAACTATTCTTCCAAGCAAGATTCTTCTGGACATTTTGACTTCTGCTATTGAGGAAGGCAGACTAGTAAATGATCCTTTGTCTTTACTACTCGTTGCCTGTGTTGGATTTGGAAATAGTTTGTATCACTGGTTCTAGTGGGATATAAGGTGTAGCTTTCTGCTGTTAGGAGGATTTGATGCTTGAGAAATTTTTAAAAAAAAACTGGTATACACCTAATACAGTGAGGGGAAAAAGGTATTTGATCCCCTGCTGATTTTGAATGTTTGCCTACTGACAAAGAAATGATCAGTCTATAATTTTAACGGTAGGTGAACTTTTATAGTGAGAAACAGAATAACCAAAAAAAATAAACAAATCCAGAAAAACACGTCAAAAAAGTTATAAATTGATTTGCATGTCAATGAGTGAAATAAGTATTTTATCCCCTATCAATCAGCAAGATTTATGGCTCCCAGGTGTCTTTTATACAGGTAACAAACTGAGATTAGGAGCACTCTCTTAAAGGGAGTGCTCCAAATCTCAGCTCATTATCTGTATAAAAGACACCTGTCAACAGAAGCAATCAATCAGATTCCAAATTCTCCACCATGGCCAAGACCAAAGAGCTGTTTAAGAATGTCAGGGACAAGATTGTAGACCTACACAAGTCTGGAATGAGCTACAAGACCATCGCCAAGCAGCTTTGTGAGAAGGTGGCAAGATCTCACGTTGCAGAGTTTCAATGATCATGAGAACGGTGAAGGATCAGCCCAAAACTACACGGGAGGATCTTGTTAATGATCGCAAGGCAGCTGGGACCATAGTCACCAAGAAAACAATTGGTAACACAGTATGCCGTGAAGGACTGAGATCCTGCAGTACCCGCAAGGTCCCCCTGCTCAAAAAGCACATGTACAGGCCTCTCTTTAGATCGCCAGTGAACATCTGAATGATTTTGAGAAGAACTGGATGAGCTGGACGAGCTCTTTGGCATCAACTCAACTTGCCGTGTTTGGAGGAGGAGGAATGCTGCCAATGAACTCAAGAACACCATCCCCACAGTCAAACATGGAGATAGAAACATTATGCTTTGGGGGTGTTTTTCTGCTAAGGGGACAGGACAACTGCACCGCATCAAAGAGACGATGGACAAGGCCATGTACAGTCAAATCTTGGGTGAGAACCGCCTTCCCTCAGCAAAGACATTGGAAATGGGTTGTGGATTGATATTCCAGCATGACAATGACCAAAAACACACAGCCAAGGCAACAAAGGAGTGGCTCAAGAAGAAGCACATTAAGACCCTGGAGTGACCTAGCCAGTCTTTAGACCTTAATTTCATAGAAAATCTGTGAAGGGAGCTAAAGGTTCGAGTTGCCAAAAATCAGCCTCGGAACCTTAAAGGACCACTATAGAGGAAGGGGTTAAACTTACCTCTTTCTCCAGCGCCGGGCGGGGAGCTCTCCTCCTCCTTTCCTCCCTCTTCTCCTCCTCTTCGGCTGAATGTGCATGCGTGGCAAGAGCCGCGCGCGCATTCAGCTAGTCCATAGGAAAGCATTCACAATGCTTTCCTATGGACGCTGGCGTCTTCTCACTGTGATTTTCACAGTGAGAAGCACGCAAGCGCCTCTAGCGGCTGTCAAGAGACAGCCACTGGAGGCTGGATTAACCCATTTATAAACATAGCAGTTTCTCTGAAACTGCTATGTTTATAAAAAAAAGGATTAAACCTAGCTGGACCTGGCACCCAAACCACTTCATTAAGCTGAAGTGGTCTGGGTGCCTATAGTGGTCCTTTAACTTGGAGAGGATCTGCAAAGAGGAGTGGGACAAAATCCCTCCTTAGATGTGTGCAAACTTGGCGGCCAACTACAACAAACGTCTGACCTCTGTGATTGCCAACAAGGGTTTTTCCACCAAGTACTAAGTCGAAGATGTCAAATACTTACTTTACTCATTGACATGCAAATCAATTTATAACTTTTTTGACATGCGTTGTTTTTTTTTTTTTGTCTCTCACTGTTAAAATACACCTACCATTAAAAATATAGAGTGATCATTTCTTTGTCAGTGGGCAAACGTTTAAAATCAGCAGGGGATCAAATACTTGTTTTTCCACCAAGTACTAAGTCGAAGATGTCAAATACTTACTTTACTCATTGACATGCAAATCAATTTATAACTTTTTTGACATGCGTTGTTTTTTTTTTTTGTCTCTCACTGTTAAAATACACCTACCATTAAAAATATAGAGTGATCATTTCTTTGTCAGTGGGCAAACGTTTAAAATCAGCAGGGGATCAAATACTTGTTTTCCCTCACTGTACCTGGTAAGGAATACATACACATCATACAAACAAAAACCATAGGACATCATCGTGCAAAAAATATTTATTAGTATAAAATAGCTATACAAGTTCATATAGAGTAATCTACTTTAATATTTAAAATCAGACACAATGGCATTTCTAAGAAGAAAGATACTCATAGGTGTCCTAATATACTCAAAAGCAAACAGGATATAAAAGAACCTTTTTAGACTCTAAGTTTCCCTCAACAAATGACACAGTGTCATGGCTCTCAGTGATTCTGTCAGCGTGGTTGCACATAAAGTAAGCAATCACGCCAACAGAAACAAATATTACTTACCTAGTTCGTGGTAGATCACTGCCCGACCTCCCTCCGGTCCGGTCACCAGCGGGTGCTACGCTTTTAGGAGTGCCAACCACTGTGGTTTGTGATTTTGTAAAATATTTACTTTCGCCCACAACAAAGATGGCGCCAACATGCGTGTGACATCAAGTCATAGAAGCACACACACGTTTTGGAGTCAGAGGTCAGAGGCAGCCAATTACAGCAAAGGAGGGTTAGTTAAACCCAAATTACCTTTGGTTCAGTGCCCTGTTGTGGTTTCCCTTAATTGGTTATCCGAGAGCGTGTTAGTTTAAATTTAGTTTTTTGACTTTGGCTTTGTTTTGACTTCCCTGAATTCTGGTATCTTTGACTTTTAGCTTTCCGTCATCATTGTGTCTCCTTCTGTGTCCCTGACCTTGGCGGGTATTCTGACTATTCTCTGGTACATTAAGTCCAGCCACTCTAAGGTCCGGTAAGACGTTACCTTTAGTCCTAGGTGTATTATAATTCTGTGTGCTGGATCAACTAGTAATCCTGACACAGAGAGAGTTGTGTGTATTAATCATTGCTGCATTATAGAATATTGCTATTAAATGTGATTTGTGTAGTGCATACATTAATTGGCTACATAGTAGAGGCAGTATTGCAGATTAGAGGATGAGAGGGACAGCATGGAACATCCTAAAGCCTTTAAGTGATTCAAATAAGAAAGGGCAAAATGTACCAATTATGCATTAGGCTTAAGCATGAGTTTTATTTAAAAAAAATGATATATTCCATGAAAAGAACACACAATGTGAACCACCAATATTTAAAAACTACGTACTATGTACTTCAATCAGTTATGATCTATGTGTCCTTTTTACAAAATATACAGTTAAATATTTATTCCAGAATCGAAACAGATTCCACATAGCAGCTTGATTATCAAACCCTACATGATACATTCTAACTAATGTCTTCAAGCATGATAGAAGACAGTGGCAACCACAGGGAAGTCACCTCCTAAAGGTAGGAAACAGGAGGATGACTAAAACATGTTGTATATGTGTGTGTTTGTTTGTATGTATGTATTTGTGTATGTGTGTCTGTTTTATGTTTCTCTATATGTGTGTGTGTTTGTATGTCTGTGTGTGTATGTTTGTGTGTGTGTATGTGTGTCTGTATGTTTGTGTGTCTGTATGTCTGTGTGTCTGTATGTCTGTATGTGTGTGTATGTCTCTGTGTCTCTGTATGTGTGTATTGTATGTATGAGTGTGTCTATGTGTGTTTGTGTGTGTGTGTCTGTGTATATTTATATCTGTGTGTGTCTGTGTGTATGTGTCTGTCGCTGTATATGTGTGTGTCTGCATGTGTATCTGTTTGTCTGCATGTGTGGGGGGCAACGTATTGGAGGGGGAGTGTAATAAGTGGGGGAAATGATTAACAGCCAAACTGTATGCCAATGGAGTGTTATTGTGTTCTAATACAGGGATTCAAGCCCCCATTCTACCCTTAGGCAATAATGGAGTCCTCTGTGAAGCACATGGCCTTTCACCAGGCAAAGCCAGTTGGGTTGTTGATAAACTCCTCTTCCATTCCCTTCCAGTGCAATCCCCCTTCGCCCCGGAAGCACTCTGGTTCTGTTACATCCTAAGGAATTAGCTGAGTGTGTCCAGCAGAAGGAAGGTCTAACCTGTTAAAAGCTCTGTGCATAGCACGTTCTCTCTCTCTTTAAATTCACTTTCCTCACCCTCTCTCCCTCTATTCTCTCTCCCCACTATACACACCCTCTCTCTTTATCTCTCTCTCTCTCACCTGATGATCAATGGAGTGGTAACTGTATCACACGTCCATACCTGTTTCACTATGTTAATTTAGTTTACTTTCCATTTAACCCCTTAAGGACTGAGCCAAATGTACATGTTGTGATCAAAACAAAACGTAAACAAAAACTTGAATTTGTGCTATATGTCTGTTCAGGCGTAATTCACCTCTTTCATATTATGTGCACCCACACTTATAATATATCATTTTATTCAGGGGAAACTGGGCTTTCATTTAACATCAAATATGTAGGTATAAAACATAATTTAATATGAATAAAATATAAAAAAAATGGGCGAAAATAAGAATTTTAAAAAAATGTTTAGTTCTATGTGACATTCTAACTGTGAATGTCATAATACTGTTTGATTTTACTGCAATAAAATACACATATTTGAATTCAGCGATGTCTCATGTGTAAAACATGACCCCCTATGTACAGGTTTTATGGTGTTTTGCAAAGTTATAGGGTCAAATACAGCATGTTACATTTTTCATTTTTTTCACATTGAAATTCGCCAGATTGGTTACGTTGCCTTTAAGACCGTATGGTAGCCTTTGAGACCGGATGGGGTATGCCCAGTCTATTTTAGTAACCACTTGGTCACAAACACTGGCCAAAGTTAGTGTTAATATTTGAAAATGCAAAAAACTAATTTGAACGTCAATTTTGGCCAGTGTTTGTGACTAAGTACCCCCCATATACAGGTTTTATGGTAGCTTGGAAAGTTACAGGGTTAAATATAGTGCTAGCAAATTAAATTCCTTTTGGCCTGGGTTGTCAGGCTGGTTCTGCTAATTTTAATTAATAAAATTACCTAATTGTGTAAAATTATTACATAAATATATACGTAGAATTATTTTATATATATATATATATATATATATATATATATATATATATATATATATATATATATATATATATATATATATATATATATATATATATATTTGTGTAAGGGGCAAAAATAGCCGTATATGGAGTAAGGATCCAGCATAAGCTTAGGTTAGTGTAAAGGGAGCAAGTCGGTTGTGGTGTGCCGATACCGACGATACGGTAGGCCTGTAAATAAAGAGGGCCCACCAAGGAGTAAGAAAGTAAAGTAAATGGAAAGAAAAGAGAAAGTGTTGAAATGAGGAGTGGGTGGGAGGGTCATTCTGATGCTGACCTCAAGCGATATGAGTCAGGTAAGGGGTGTCCCTTATATAGGGGAGTGAATTAATTTAAGCCCCTCCCACAAATACAGGCAAAACTGCCTTAATACTTGTGTAAGGGGCAAAATAGCCGTATATGGAGTAAGGATCCAGCATAAGCTTAGGATAGTGTAAAGGGAGCAAGTCGGTTGTGGTGTGCCGATACCGACGATACGGTAGGCCTGTAAATAAAGAGGGCAAAAATGAATAATCAAAGATTTAATACAGTCAACAAATATATACAAATTAACCAGACATTTCCTTAAATGCATTACAGTATTTAATTCCTGAAAGGATTTTGAAGGTAGGAATCTAGGACCGAAAGTGGGCACCATTTGTTGTGGGTAGGATAGTATGTTATCTCTACTGTTGGTGCATGTTGACTCATTTTGGAATGTGGTAGAGCCAATAGGTAATGATATATGTGTTTACGTACGTGGGATCATTGAAGACAATGATCTGTCTGAGTGGTGGTGATGGTAGTGGATTCTCTGGCCTGAGAAAGGCATAAAAGGCAATGTGCATGGCTGGTAATGGCCGACTTGGTAGTATAATTGAATGGTTGTAGATCTAATAGGTCCGATAAGGATGAACAGTTGGATGGCTATTGGTAATCTCTGAGAGGAACGTGGGGGAATGGATTCCTGAAAACCTCTGAGTATATTCTTTTCTGGTATGATAGCATGAAGTTTATGGTAGTTTTGGCCATAGGTTATCATGTGTTGTTGAATGCCTGTAAAATATATAATTAATGGTGTATGAGATAGTTTAAGTTTAAGGTGGCAAAAATAAGCAAAACTTAGGAGAAATTTTGTGACACAGGTTGAGCTATGTCGTGTTCCAATGAGATTCTTTAAGCCAGGTGAAAAGCTGTGTTATGTGTTCTACAAGTATGGGACGAAAGTGCTAGGTGGGATAGTGCATGCTATGCTGCATGAGTATGTCTAATCCATGATTTTGTCTCTGGAACGAAAGAGTGGACGTGACTGTATGGGCGGCTGTAGGAAGCGTATGATGAACATGCCTGGAATATAAATGAGACAGTTGTCGGCAGGGATGTATACCCCCGTCTGGTACATGAAAGTGAAATGTGATAAGTGGCCAACCAAGTGAGTTCCCCAGAAACATCATGAACTTATGGATGAGTAGTGGCGTTTGTTGATGATATGATATGTGCTTAGTTGTCTGAGTAACAACGGATTGATGACCCTGACCATGATTTACCCCATGCCACAGCAGCTGCTACAATGGGGTAGATCTCCCAAAGGGGCTGAAGTGGTGGAAAAATTTCCAAACCTGGATGCCATGGCCAACAGCCCCAAAGCAATTGTAACGGACCGTTTTGCACACAAGGGGTAAAAACCGTTTAGGCGATCGGCCCCCTTTCCAGAGATCCAGGCACAGCTACTGCAGAACACCAAAACTCACGAACTGGATACAAAATAGCACTCCAACTCCCGAACTGGAACCTCCCAAATAGCTGCTAGCAGACGAACAGGAAAAGCAGACGAACAGCTTACACTCCTGGCAATCAGTCTCTAACAGCATACAGTGAATCCCCCCAAGAACGAGACAAGGCTCCGTGTTGAGGGTCAAGCAGTGGTCTGAGGTGCTGGCACACCCAGCCTGGTTTTTATTACAGTCTTGCAAATACAGGACCGCCCACAGGGAGGTATAAAACAACCAATCACATCACAGTTACATCCCACATATTCCCTCCCCTTATCCTGAGAGGAAACTCAATTACACATACAGTTAAAACATACTTTCTACCCAACTTTCATAACTCTAAAACCATACATCACATTCACATAAAATTACATATTCACAATCAATCCATTCAGGGGAACAACATATTAAAAAATGGCATGAATCAGACCAGGGGTTCAAAAGTTAGTAAAAAAGTCCTTTGTGACTAAATGAAGCATGGCTTTCTGGCCCAAACCAGTTTCAGAGTCTTCTATCCTGGAGAGTAATTCAATTATCTCCCAGGACAGACACAAGACTCCATTAAGCACATGGTTGCAAAAAGACACAAAGACAGTAAACCACTTTAAAATACATAAAGTTACATTTTACACATAACACACAGACATTTCACATATCCCCAGATAGCTCAGGTCTGAGCGCACATTATTAAGTGAATGGCGCTCGGACCACACAAATACAATTTAATCGCCATGGAGCCAAAGTCTTTACAGTCAGTTTCATACGAATGGGCTCCATGGGATTCCTATCTGGGGTATAACACATTCAAACAAATCCACTGAACCCCAGGCAGAAAAGCACGAATACAGCTTTTCTGCAGGCAAAAATAAAGTCTTTTAAAAGGGGGCCATAGTCCAAAGGCAGCAGGCGAGCAACCAGGCTTCTCCAATGCAATGTGGCGAGATTGGTCTCGTCACAGCAATTGTTCCCGGTAGATCGCTGCCAAACCCGTGGTTTACGCTGCCTCTGACCATCTGGTTGGAGAAGTGTCAGACAATCCTGGAAGGAACATGCTTTTACCATGCCAAGTGGTTAAGAAATCCCCCCCCCCCATGTGCAGGTCTGCTGTTGCTGAGGTGTCTAGGCACCTCCTCTGATCGTCATGTTGGAAGTGTGGAAAAAAGGGGAAAGTACTCTGGATGTGAAAGCGTGGTCTTGTGGTATGATTGGCATGGCAAAATTAAGGAACCTGGTAGGGATTGTAGTTCCTTGTAGTTGTAAGTACTAAGCAGGAGGTAGTGATTGATTTAGTTGAGAATGTTCCCTATTTGTCTTGTGGTAACTTGCGTGTATGGATGCGACTCAAGTCATATGCCCAGTAATGTGATGATAGTGTCTGCGCCTTCTGTTTCTTATGGGGTACTGGGACGCCCAAGTGGTCAACCAGACTAAGCTGCCATGAGGCTTCTAGTGAAAAATATGCTTTCTTTGAGCAACAATAAGTCTTCTAGATAGTGTATGACTGTAATGCCTCTGGATATGTTATCATAACCAGCACAGAGTATCTGCGAATATCGATAGTAGGTTAATCTGTAGCTCGAAAGTTGAGCAGGGAAAGCATTGCCCAATTTATGCCATGTAAGTGCCAGTGTGTAGGGTAGATGGTAGCTGTTTACTGCATTGATGATATTGGTCTTACTCAACCAAGCTTTAACCCATGCTTGAGTGATAGCTGTAAAGGTAGATCAATGGTGTTGTATAGTAAGAAGGGAGTTGAGACTTGGGGTAGCGGAGGTGTGTGGTGCCAATAAGTCTATGGTTAGTCTTTGTTTAAGGGAAGATTCCTTGTGACAATACCAATGTGTGTATTTGGTGCCATGCTGTAAATGGTGGAGATTGGAAGACCACTCTTCAAATCTTGGCTATGAGTGTGTTTTCAGCCAATGGTTTTGTTGTGCTGACTGTTAGTGAGGGCATGCTATATTCCTTGAAGGTGTGTTTATGATACCTGTATGGGAGCCCTTTGAAGCTCCAGAGCTTTAGTAAATCTACTACAAGTCTGGAAGGGTGATGAGTCAGTAGTGTTGAAAATGCATTGGTGTGTACAGATGGTGAGTACGTTATTTGTAAGTTGTATTGGGCCACATGGTTTGTCATGTGCCCTGAACCATTTGAACATATATGCAACAGTCTATATGCAATGCAACTACTCATATCAATCGTCTCTGGTAGTTCAGAGGTGCTGGTACCTGGAGCCTGAGAGTGCTCATCCATTTGTTTGGGACAGAACCCCTTCTGTATGGGTACCTGCACAAATAAACATCTCTACATATTCCAAATACCAACCCATCCAAGAGATGGTCAGTTCCCGATTTACCTGGAATCCCTGAATCTGACCATCACAGATACATCATCATACATATATATGCCTTGCTTCCCCAATGTGCTGGGATCATACGTGCAGGGTTAACATCTTGTGTGTCATAAGAATTGATTGTACCAGGTAACCGAGTTTCGGTTGGTGCTGGTTGTACAGTAACGTGAGGCCCAGCCTTGTGAGGGCTGTGGTGACCAACTCGAGATTGCCAGTCTGTCATAAAATTTTTTGGCTCATGAGTTTATGAGTGAGGCTAGCATAGCCTGGGTGTCACCTGAGTTGATGTAGCTGGGCCTTCCCCTGCCTCCGTGTTGTCCGTTGATGTATGGAGGAGTTTGAATAACTCTGCTTTCCTTGCTGTAGCAGGGTAGGGGATTTGTCACCTCCTTAGGTCGGTGGTAATGTGTGGGATCGTCCAGGATCTGATTGCTGCAGGACTAGCAACATCTCCTCTGCTTGAAGGTGTATCAATTCTAGCCGGGGTGCTAGGAAGAGGTGATTCTTCACCATCTTTTGGAGAAATACTTAAATAACAATAAAGATGCAATTATTTGTACCCAGGGTTCTTGTACTGGCTTGCTAGCTAAGCCGTAAGGCGAAACGATTAGGCTTGGTGTTTTTTGGTGACTGGTGAGGCCCTGCTAGTTGCCAAGTGGCTTGAGAGGCTCTATCTATGCTTGGCGCGAGGGGATTTTGTGTGGCCACCGAACATTGTGGCAGGATGTTGGCCTCTCGGTGACAGTAACCAGAAAATAGGAAGGGGAGTGACAGGTGAGGCCCTCTCTATGATACAATGCGAGGCGGCTAGCTCACGAGTGGCCCGAGGGGTGTATGCCTCCGAGTGTGAGGCGGGGTGTTGGCCTCGCGGGACCACTAACCGAAGCATAATGCAGAGAAAAAAGGGGGTAATACCTATTGGGCCCTAGAACCCTAATTGCCAGTACACTATTACTATTCCAGGGAAGGTAAGAGATGGATAACTACGTGAGCAGGTGTATGTACCTGGTAGTATGGTATTGAACCTGACAATCCGTATAGGTTTTTTAGTAGTAACTGTAACCTGAATGGATAAAACCATATGGCATAAGGAAATATGACATAGACCAAGCTTATCTTAATACGTACAGTATATGTGAAAAGTAAAGTGCCATGATGTGTAAATATTAAACATCGTAGCCATACTGGTTAAATATGTATCAATCTTAACCCATTAAGTGCCGTATGTACAAGTGAAAATGTGGGCTGTCCCCACCTTGTATGTTGTATGTCCCCTTGCTAGGGGAAAGTCTGTTGCGTGAGCAGCGTGCTATGAAAAATGTATGTGAACTATATTACCAGTTACGTATATACAGACGCGTCTGCTACTGTGTAATAATATATGTATTTATACCTGATGTTGATCTAGTGCTTGCTATGTGAATTGTTGTATGTCTTATTGAATGGTAGGGGTCAGTGAACATGGTGTTGCAAAATGCAAGTGCACTGGAGATCTGCCGAGTGCCCTATAGGTGGCAGTGTAGTTGGATACTGATTGGTATGTGAAATGTTGTTTGTCTGTTGACCTATAGGTGTAAGTGTTTTGGTGTTTGTAAAACCCCATGAAAATTGTCAATGTACTTGACAGACCTGTAGGTGGCAGTGTTGATAGAACCACTGTTGGTCTTGATGTGAAATGTAAATTGTGAATTAAACCTGAATTTGAGCCCGTGCTGGAGTTTCATTTATGGTTTATGGTTATGTTTAACCCCGTAAGGACCAAACTTCTGGAATAAAAGGGAATCATGACACGTCACACATGTCTTGTGTCCTTAAGGGGTTAAAACAATCTTATGTGTAATTTATATTGGCTGGTAAATTGTATATGACATGTGAAGACAGTTTTGCTGTTGACCAGTAGGGGTCATAAATGCTGATTGTATGGTAAAAATACCCTTTAACCCCTTAAGGACCAAACTTCTGGAATAAAAGGGAATCATGACATGTCACACATGTCATGTGTCCCTAAGGGGTTAATCCTACCGTATGACAGATAGGAGTCAGTATAAAAGCGAAAATGCTGTAGTTAGTTTGTTTGCTTATGAAGTGAAATAAAGTCTGAGAAGACTGTAGTATACCGATTGACCGGTAGGGGTCAGCATGTAGGCGAAAATGCCGTGGTTCGTTGGTTTGTACATGAAATGCAATAATGTCTGAGAAGCCTGTAGTACACTGAATGACCGGTATGTGTAAGTGTGTAGGTAAAAATGCAGTGGTTTATTGTTTTGTACACGAAAAGCAATAATGTCTAAGAAGCCTGTAGTACACCGAATAACTGATAGGGGTCAGTATGTAGGTAAAAAATGCAGTGGTTTGTTGGTTTGTACATAAAATGCAATAATGTCTGAGAAGCCTGTAGTACACAGAATGACTGGTAGGTGTCAGTGTGTAGGTGAAAATGCAGTGGTTTATTGTTTTGTACACGAAAAGCAATAATGTCTAAGAAGCCTGTAGTACACCGAATGACTGATAGGGGTCAGTATGTAGGTGAAAAATGCAGTGGTTTGTTGGTTTGTACATAAAATGCAATAATGTCTGAGAAGCCTGTAGTACACAGAATGACTGGTAGGTGTCAGTGTGTAGGTGAAAATGCAGTGGTTTATTGTTTTGTACATGAAAAGCAATAATGTCTAAGAAGCCTGTAGTACACCGAATGACTGATAGGGGTCAGTGTGTAGGTGAAAAATTAAGTGGTTTGTTGGTTTGTACCTGAAATGCAATAATGTCGGAGAAGCCTGTAGTACACAGAATGACCGGTAGGGGTCAGTGTGTAGGCGCAAATGCAGTGGTTCGTTGATTTGTACATGAAATGCGATAATGTCTAAGAAGCCTGTAGTCCACCGAAAGACCAGTAGGGGTCAGTGTGTAGGTGTAAATGCAGTGGTTTATTGGTTTGTACATGAAAATGCAAACAACGCCTAAGAAGCCTGTAGTACACCGAATGACCAATAGGGGTCAGTGTGTAGGTGAAAAATGCGGTGGTTCGTTGGTTTGTACATGAAATGCAATAATGTCTGAGAAGCCTGTAGTACACCGAATGACCGGTAGGGGTCAGTGTGTAGGCAAAGATGCAGTGGTTCATTGGTTTGTACATGAAATGCGATAATGTCTAAGAAGTCTGTAGTACACCCAAAGACCAGTAGGGGGTTTAAACGAATGATATGCATGAACATGCAATGGTTTTAGAACAGACTTAGACAAAATGCAGCAGTAAAGTGAGGACCTGACCCTTGCATGGTGCCGTGGGACTGATGCCTGGCGTAATGGGTAGGTCAACTTACGGTTTGTGAGTCACTTGGACACCATCCACAGCGATAGATTGAAGAAAGAAGGTGGTAGGCCGGAAAAGCCTGTGGCTGGATTCCTGACACAGCTCAGCTTAGAAAACCTCATGGAGTAATCAGGTAAAATGGCGTCTGGATGACCCGGAAGTGGAAATCATTCTGATGCTGACCTCAAGCGATATGAGTCAGGTAAGGGGTGTCCCTTATATAGGGGAGTGAATTAATTTAAGCCCCTCCCACAAATACAGGCAAAACTGCCTTAATACATATATATATATATATATATATATATATATATATATATATATATGTATAAATAGTTTGGCACTCTCCTTCTTCGTATTATCAATATATCTGCCTGGGTGCCATCCATAGTGCTTCCAATATATAAGTAAAGAAGAGTCCAGGATGCACTCACAGGGCTTGGTGAAAAAAATATTCTGATTTATTTAAATAATGTGCATAACACAAACAAACCAACCAACGTTTCGACCCCTGCGGGTCTTTTTCAAGGTTATTGTATCAACCAAAACATTGAAAATATATACACATACAATATTAGTGCACTTACCAGTCCAATTCAGAGTGAGACCCTCAACCAAAACCCGGAACCCGGAAGTGAATTAGGAGCGCCTCCTTGACGTCAACACGTGATGACGTGTGGCCAGGGAAACCACCATGGAAACCACCTATGCTCCTAAACAGGATCACAATCCTGTGTGTAAAAAATGTGATCATGGGTTGTGATGAGAGGGCAACAAGATGGAAGATCATCACACAGAGGATAATGAGCAAAGATCTAGTTGAAAGAATAAAAATACAAATAAAAATAACACCATGTGCCAGAAAGCCACCTCTAAATATAGTGCATAAATGTGTTATGAGTGAAAGAAAAGTGCAAAACAGCTAGTGAATAAAAACAGTGATCTACAAGTGCAAAAGTGTGCATACTAAAGGTGGCAAAGTAGTACAGGGAGAGTACAGCAATATCTGCCAATCTTAATATGATAATCATTATGTAAATTACATGATGCTATGTACGAAACTGTCCTTGGTAATCCAAAGCAGAAAACTATAGGAAGCATGTGAATACCATGTACCCACGCAAAAAATAATAATAAACTAGAAAAAGGAATAAAAAATTACAATGCTGTGAATAAGGTACACACCTGATTCGCTGGATTGAAAAGAGTACTATTCCTACAACCATATGATTGCTATATACTTTACAGGAAAAATAAAAAAAATAAAAGAATAAAATGGAAAAAATATAGAAAAAAATATAGAAAAAATAGAAAAAATAAAAACTACAAATAAAAAATAAAAATTAAACTCAAATGTCAGTAAGTTAAAAATAGTCATGGTGTCATAGTCAAAGCGGACAAATTACATCCTAAAAAAACTGAAAAGTATAATCCCCTAGATTGAATAGCAAACACTAATTGCTGGATCAAGAAAAACATAAGAATCATATAAATGCTATAAGCCAATACAATACTCTTAAGAGAACATTATATCCATGGATAAGCAATAATAATAATAATAATAATAATAATAAATATATATAGCAAAAGCTTGCATGTAGTGGGCAGCAAAATGTTGGGAAAGAACAAGCTAGGCAGAATAAACAACAAAGGTCTATAGTAAGATGGCTCTAACCAAAAATGAAAAACTCTAAGACTATAAAGAGCCAACTAAAACTGCCTAGGATCGGTTGAGAGGCAAGATCAGTAACAGAAACATATTAAGGAAAGAACCAAAGAAGAATATATACAAGATTAACACTATATTAACTGGGAGACAATTAACAACCCAGTTACCCCTAGGACTAACACCAGACAATATGTAAAATACTTTACAAAAACATGGAATACGTAACATTCTCATTGAGTCCTTTATCCAGTATGCTTCTCTTTGTAATAGGGTTTTGGATTTGTCCCCCCCACGAGACAAAGGTGGAACATGATCAATGGCAGTAAATCTTAGTGTGGGTAGCCAATGTTTTAAAGCCAGAAAATGTTTGGCAACTGGTTTATCCGTATGTTGGTCTCGAAAGGCAGTTGTGATGCGTGTTAAGTCCGTTATCCCCACATATGATAAACCACATGGGCATGTGATCTGATCTGTGGTACAGGTAATAAAGTGGTTAATCAAGATATGTTTGCCTGTATGTGGGTGAGCGAAGGATGTACAGGATACCATATGGCTACAAGTTACGCATCGTGTACATTTGTAACAGCCATTCTGCTTGATAAATTCAATTTTCTTGTAGCGCTGTACAGGGTCGTTGTGGACCAGCATATCCCTCAGATTCCTGTTACGTTTATAACTGATGATAGGCGGGTTTTGAAAAATATGTGAAAGATGATTGTCTGCTTTTAATATGTCCCAATGTTTGTATATTTTGTCCTTAATTAATGCTGTGTTAGTATGATACATGAGTGGAAGAAATAAACGATTTTCATAAGATCCATCAATTCTCTCACGGGTATTCTGAACACATATTTTTGCCTTGGATTCTGCAATAATTAATGTTGGAGATGAATAACCTCTCTCCAAAAATCTTTGACGCATCTGTTGTAGCTGAACATCCCTTCTTTTAGGATCGCTATTATAACGTAATACCCGAGTGAATTGGGAAAAGGGGAGAGATTCTTTCAGATGTTTAGGGTGAAAGCTTGATGCTAAGAGAAGTGTTTTCTGGTCAGTGTCTTTGCGATAGAGTGTATAACCAATACCATCTGTAGTTTTGAATAAGGACACGTCCAGAAACTGAATAGTATTATCATATGACAATGTAAGTTTATACATTATGATTAAACTTCAAGACGATATCCAAAAATACCAAAATGATTTAATATGTTTCAAAAAACAAAAATTGAGTAATGTAAGCCATGGCTACACACACAATCAGGTGTATAGGTGGTTAAGTGGCAATGATTTGAACAGCAGAAATCCTTCAGTAAGATTCAGACAACGGATTACTAAACCGCAGTTTCAAACTATTGATGTTAGCTCGGGTGAATCCGCTTCTGATGCGGAGACACCATACAGAACACCTGGAACAGATACTACTCCTTTTTTAGAGAGAGGTTTTAGAGAATAATAACGAAGTAGTGATTACAGCTCCCAATTCCCCTAAACATGAGTCGAGACTTTATGAAGGGGTAAAACGATCTTGTTTATTGATGGCCAAACTCAGCCCTTTTATGATGGTCTCCCAGCAAGGGAACTCCCACAGGGGACCTTGTGGAAGACTGTGACAAAAAATATAGAACCAATCGGTTTATAGTACAATTATTAAACACACCCACAGTAACAGTGCAACCCCTCCTCTCTATCCTGGAGAAAATTAACTTAAGTGGTTGAAGAGAACCTAATTATCTCCAGGTAGAGAAAAACATGTCCTTTTTACATTTTAACAAAACTGTATTAAAATCTATAACTTATATTTCACCATGTTCCACATACCCCCAGCTAGCTTGGATCTGAGCACACAATATAGACGAATTTCACTCAGATCCCACGAACACAGTTCTCAATATCGTCGAGTAAAGTTTTTAGTTCACCGGTTGTCCGGGAAATTGAATCCGAAAAGAGTTCCATAACTGCAGCTACCTGGGGTCGGTCTATCTGGTATAGTCGGAAAGTCCCGGACGGTAAAGTGTTCGGGAGTTATTAACCGTATGAACGGGAACTTGGTACACGTCAGCGGTGTGCAGCTGAATAAGAGTCCGAAAATAGTTCCAGAGGATCGACGACTATCTACCGCTGAGCGTTCGACGACTTTAAAATGGCGACTGCTACGTGTTTGGCAACCGAACGCGGACCACCAAGCCTCTCATCAATTACCTTGTGGTTAACCGCAAGGTCTGGGTGGTAAATGAGCTGCACACGGCCTCAGTGGGCGGTCCGGTGGTTCGGTAGTTTGTTTGGTTCTTTAGAAACTACACGAAATGGCCATATACACGAATAATTAGACAAAATGCTGTTCCTCTGAGTCTGTTTAAACAGGGATTTCGTTACAGGTACATTATCCAAAGAACCTTCGGATATGCCAACAGAAAGGAAAGATACAAGAAGAAAAGACCCCTCAAGCATGGACAGAAGGGTAACTTGGTACACAAGTACTTTAGGGAGACCCCCAACCCAGAGAACACGTCCGTAGAGTTCAATTTGTCGGAGAAATCCCATACTACGGATCATCTCTCTGTTCTGAATAAAGGACTTACATTCATTCCTAGTAAAAAAACGAATACTTTTGCTATGGAAATAGAATTATACAAATTGAATCGTATTCTTAATTGCAAAGAATTTTGGAAAATTGATCCTGTGAGTCGACCTGGCCCGTTTCCTTCAAGAGAGAAGAAGGACATTAAATCGAATAACATAGCAATTAAAACATTCATGCAAACAATTCAGAATGATGTACATAAAATAATAAAAATTCCTCCCCAATCTAGGCACAACCTATCGATTAAGGAGAAGGAAGCTCTCAAAGATCTCCAATCAGACCCGAACATTGTCATCTGCCACGCGGACAAAGGGGGAGCTATTGTTATTCAATCATATCAAAAGTACAAAAAATAAATTATGTGACAATTACAGGACAATAAAACTTACAAAAGCTCACGTTTGATCCAGTAAAGAATTTTCAACAAATGATTAATCTTCTGATTGAGATAGGTCTTCGATCTAATTACATTGATTCTAAAACAGCAAAATTCTTATATGTGGAATTTCCCATACATCCGGTATTGTACACATTACCTAAAATTCATAAGTCGAAGCAGGAACCACCCGGCAGACCGATAGTCTCAGCAAGGGGTGTTCTCCTGGAACCCATAGCTAAATTTGTCGACTTCTACATACAGGGATGTGTCAAGGAAATCCCGTCATGTCTCAAAGACACTCAAGATCTACTACATCAATTGAAAGATCTTAAGAATGATGGTCCAATGGAATTTATTTCTGCATCACTGGACGTACAAAATCTATACACTGTAATACCCATAACAGAAGGTATACAGGCTGTACGTGAAACTCTTGAAAATCTAGGGCGTACGAAGGACCACCAATAGAATACCTTCTGCAATGGTTGACACTTGCTTTCACATGCAATTACTTCAAATTTGAAGAGACTTTGTACGAACAAACCTTTGGGATCGCGTTGGGGGCGGCCATGGCACCCTCATATACGAACATATTCCTGGCGTGGTTTGAACAAAATCACATTTTATCCACATATAACACCAAAATAATTAAATATTTTAGGTTTGTGGATGACATCATGGTGCTTTGGAAAGACTCTAAGGAATCCCTTTGTGCAATGGTCTCCGAAATTATCAATTTGCAGTCACCAATTAAACTTACATTGTCATATGATAATAATACTATTCAGTTTCTGTACGTGTCCTTATTCAAAACTACGGATGGTATTGTTTATACGCTCTACTGCAAAGACACTGACCGGAATACACTTCTCTTAGCATCAAGCTTTCACCCTAAACATCTGAAAGAATCTCTTCCCATTTCCCAATTCACTCGGGTATTACGTTATAATAGCGATCCTAAAAGAAGGAATGTACAGCTATAACAGATGCGTCAAAGATTTTTGGAGAGAGGTTATTCATCTCCAAAATGAATTACTGCAGAATCCAAGGCAAAAATATGTGTTCAGAATACCCGTGAGAGACTTGATGGGTCTTATGAAAATCGTTTATTTCTTCCACTCATGTAGCATACTAACACAGCATTAATTAAGCACAAAATATACAAACATTGGGACATATTAAAAGCAGACAATCATCTTTCACATATTTTTCAAAACCCGCCTATCATCAGTTATCAACGCAATAGGAATCTGAGGGATATGCTGGTCCGCAACGACCCTGTACACTGCTACAAGAAAATTTAATTTATCATATGGTATCCAGTACATACGGTATGGTATCCAATACATCCTTCGCTCACCCACATACAGGCAAACGTATCTCGATTAACCACTTTATTACCTGTACCAAAGATCATGTTATCTACATGATCACATGCCCATGTGGTTTATCATATGTGGGGAAAACGGACTTAACACTCTGGGAGAGAATAAGAGGGCATCGCTCAGGCATCACAACTGCCTTTCGAGACCAACATACGGATAAACCAGTTGCCAAACATTTTCTGGCTTTAAAACATCAGCTACCCACACTAAGATTTACTGCCATTGATCATGTTCCACCTTTGTCTCGTGGGGGGGACAGATCCAAAACCCTATTACAAAGAGAGGCATACTGGATCCATCACTTAGACACAGTATCCCCCAAAGGACTCAATGAGAATATTACGTATTCCATTTTTTTTTGTAAAGTATTTTACATATTGTCTGGTGTTAGTCCTAGGGGTAACTGGGTTGTTAATTGTCTTCCAGTTAATATTATTATTATTCCTATACATATAGTGTTAATCTTGTATATAGTCTTCTTTGGTTCTTTCCTTAATATGTTTGTTACTGATCTTGCCTCTCAACCGATCCTAGGCAGTTTTAGTTGGCTCTTTATAGTCTTAGAGTTTTTCATTTTTGGTTAGAGCTAAGCCAGGCCATTTTACTATAGACCTTTGTTGTTTATTCTGCCTAGCTTGTTCTTTTCCAACATTTTGCTGCCCACTAGATATGCAAGCTTTTGCTATATATATTCATTATTATTATTATTGTTTATTCATGGATATAATGTTCTCTTAAGAGTATTGTATTGGCTTATAGCATTTATATGCTTCTTATGTTTTTCTTGATCCAGCAATTAGTGTTTGCTATTTAATCTAGGGGATTATACTTTTCAGTTTTTTTAGGATGTAATTTGTCCGATTTGTATACACACTATGACTATTTTTAACTCACTGACATTTGAGTTTATTTTTTATTTTTTATTTGTAGTTTTGATTTTTTCTATTCTTTTCTATATTTGTTTTCTATATTTTTCCATTTTTTTCTATTTTATTTTTTCCATTTTTCCTGTAAAGTATATAGCAATCATATGGTTGTAGGAATAGTACTCTTTTTCGGTAGTCAATCCAGCGAATCAGGTGTGTACCTTCTTATCCTTAGTGCGGTCATTATTCACAGCATTGTCATTTTTTATTCCTTTTTCTAGTTTATTATTATTTTTTTGGGTGGGTACATGGCATTCAAATGCTTCCTATAGTTTTCTGCTTTGGATTACCAAGGACAGTTTCGTACGTAGCATCATGTTATTTACATAATGATTATCATATTAAGATTGGCAGATATTGCTGTACTCTCCCTGTACTACTTTGCCACCTTTAGTATGCACACTTTTGCACTTGTAGATCACTGTTTTTATTCACTAGCTGTTTTGCACTTTTCTTTCACTCATAACACATTTATGTACTATATTTAGAGGTGGCTCTCTGGCACATGGTGTTATTTTTATTTGCATTTTTATTCTTTCAACTAGATCTTTGCTCATTATCCTCTGTGTGATGATCTTCCATCCTGTTGCCCTCTCATGACAACCCTCGATCACATTTTTTACACACAGGATTGCGATCCTGTTTAGGAGCATAGGTGGTTTCCATGGTGGTTTCCCTGGCCGCACGTCATCACTTCCGGGTTCCGGGTTTTGGTTGAGGGTCTCGCTCTGAATTGGATTGGTAAGTGCACTAATATTGTATGTGTATATATTTTCAATGTTTTGGTTGATACAATAACCTTGAAAAAGACCCGCAGGGGTCGAAACGTCGGTTGGTTTGTTTGTGTTATGCACATTATTTAAATAAATCAGAATATTTTTATACCAGGGTCTGTGAGTGCATCCTGGACTCTTCTTTACACACATACATATACATATATATATATATATATATATATATATATATATATATATATATATATATATATATATATATTTAGATACATATATATATATATATGTATATATATATATATATATATATAAGTGTTCAAGTAGAGATTGTAGCCGTATTAGTCCAGTGATGTAGATGTAAAAAACAGATAAAATTCTTATCTTGTAATACCTTTTTTATTGGACTAACAGAATTTTTTAATGACAAGCTTTCGGGAGAACCTCCCTTTCTCAAGTCTGAAGCATTCAACAAGATATTTATGACCCTCTGCTAAGATGGTGTCTATTTTCTAACAAACCTGTGTCTTATCTACACTCATGTCGCTTTAACCCCTGTATCACAACTAAACTTTGAATTCTATGTGTCGTTTTGCTCAGAAATGCTTCAGACTTGAGAAAGGGAGGTTCTCCCAAAAGCTTGTCATTAAAAAATTCTGTTAGTCCAATAAAAAAGGTATTACAAGATAAGAATTTTATATGTTTTTTACATATATATATATATATATATATATATATATATATATTAATTTTAAAATACAGCTAGAATGAATTTACACACATATACATACATACATACATATATACATATTATATATATATACATATTATATATACAATTTATTTTGTATTTTTTTAATTAAAGTTTTTAACATATTTACAGATTTATTTATTTTATATTATATATAAATATATATATATATATATAATGAAAATTATATATATATTCAATATCATTGTATGTGTATTTTGATATTAATATATATTTATAATTATATATATATATATATATATTAATATTAACATACAGCAGACAGCATATGTGTATATATGTGTATGTATGTACATGTGTGTATATATATATACTTAGATCATATATATAATAAATAAAAAAAAAAAATTTCAGATCACATGGCCCAGAGGGGGCTGAAGAGGACAGAGGGGGACTCCCTGGGCTCCCAAGTAAGTCCCCATACCGCTATCACCGTCGTGGGATCGCCGGCGACCGGGTAAGTAGAAAGGACTTCTATTGTATGCTGCCCTCCAGCGTTTATAGCTGGTTCCTTAAGGACTGCATAAAACGCCTGCCGTCCTTAAACCCTTAAGGACGGAGCCAAATGTACACGTTGTGAACAAAACAAAATGTAAACAAAACCTGGCATTTGCGCTACATGTCTGTCCAACCGCAATTCACCTCTTTCATAGTAAATGCACCCACCCTTATTATATATCATTTTATTCAGAGGAAACAGGGCTTTCATTTAATATAAAATATTTAGCTATGAAGCATAATTTAATATGAAAAAAATGGGAGAAAATACGATTTAAAAAAAAAAAATTTTAGTTCTACATAGAAACATAGAAACATAGAATGTGACGGCAGATAAGAACCATTCGGCCCATCTAGTCTGCCCAATTTTCTAAATACTTTCATTAGTCCCTAGTCTTATCTTATAGTTAGGATAGCCTTATGCCTATCCCACGCATGCTTAAACTCCTTTACTGTGTTAACCTCTACCACTTCAGCTGGAGAGTATTCCATGCATCCACTACCCTCTCAGTAAAGTAATACTTCCTGATATTATTTTTAAACCTTTGTCCCTCTAATTTAAGACTATGTCCTCTTGTTGTGGTAGTTTTTCTTCTTTTAAATATAGTCTCCTCCTTTACTGTGTTGATTCCCTTTATATATTTAAATGTTTCTATCATATCCCCCCTGTCTCGTCTTTCCTCCACACTATACATGTTAAGATCCTTTAACCTTTCCTGGTAAGTTTTATCCCGCAATCCATGAACCAGTTTAGTAGCCCTTCTCTGAACCCTCTCTAAGGTATCAATATCCTTCTGAAGATACGGTTTTAATGGTCAATGTCATAATACTGTTTGCTTTTACTGCAATAAAATACTCATATTTGTATTCAGCAAAGTCTCACGTGTAAGACAGTACCCCCTATGTACAGGTTTTATGGCATTTTGGGAAGTTACAGGGTGAAATATAGCACGTTACATTTGAAATTGAAATTCGCCAGATTGGTTATGTTGCCTTTGAGACTGTATAGTAGCCCAGGAATGAAATTTACACCCATAATGGCATACCATTTGCAATAGTAGACAACCCAAGGTATTGCAAATGGGGTATGTCCAGTCTTTTTTAGTAGCCATTTGGTCACAAACACTGCCCAAAGTTAGCGTTAGTATTTGTTTGTGTGAAAAATGCAAAAAACGCCAATTTTGGTCAGTGTTTGTGACTAAGTGGCTACTAAAAAAGACTGGACATACCCCTGTTTGCAATACCTTGGGTTGTCTACTATTGCAAATTGTATGCCATCATAGGGGTAATTTTCATTCTTGGGCTACCATAGGGTCTCAAAGGCAACGTAACCAATCTGGCGAATTTTAATGTGAAAAAAATGAAACGCAAGCCTTATATTTGACACTGTAACTTTTGAAAACACCATAAAACCTGTACATGAGGGGTACTGTTGTACTCGGGAGACATCGCTGAACACAAATATTTGTGTTTCAAAACAGTAAAAGTATCGCAGCAATAATATCGTCCGTGTAAGTGCTGTTTGTGCGTGAAAAATGCAAAAAACATCACTTTTACTGGCGATATCATCGTTGTAATACATTTTACTGTTTTGAAACACTAATATTTGTGTTCAGCGATATCTCCTGAGTAGAACAGTACCCCCAATGTACAGGTTTTATGGTGTCTTGGAAAGTTATAGCGTTAAATATAGTGCTAGCAAATTAAATTCCCTTTACTTTTGGCATGGGTTGTCAGGCAGGTCCCGCTAATTGTAATTAATTAAGATACCTAATTATGTAAAAATATTACATAAATATATATGTAGAATTAATATATGTGTGTATATATATATATATATATATATATATATATATATATATATACGTATGTGTATATATATGTATATATCTATATAATTTTTTTCAATATTTTTATTTATATATAGGTATATATATAGTGATATATACGTATATATTTATGTATATAGATATATATATATATATTATTTCGTTCTACGTGTATTTTGATATATATACATATATATATATTTATTTCACAATACAGTTAGAACGAAATAACACATCTATATATTTTTTAATTATTTATTTTTAATTATTTTTTTAACGTATTTACATTTTTTTATATTATATATAAATATATATAACAATAATTATATATATATATATATATATATATATATTTAATCAGTATCAGTCTACGTGTAATTTGATATATAATTATATATATATATATATATATATATATATATATATATATATAATTATATATATATTAATAGTAAAATACACCTAGACAGTGTACGTGTGTGTATGTATATGTGTATATATATATATATACTTAGATCATATATATATAATATATATGATCTAAGTATATATATATATTTTTTTTTTTTACACTTTTAATTTATTTAATTTTATTTTCAGCCAGCAGGGGGACCACCTGTCATTACAGGCAGCCCCCCTGCTGGCAATGCAGGAGGCAGCTACCCCCGGCCATGTGATTGTGTGGTCCTCGCAAGGACCCCACTCTCACATGGCCGGGGGGCTTCCAGGACGTTGGATGTGCCACGGGGGGCTCCCTGGGAGTCTCCCCAACCACGATCGCTGGCGTGGGATCGCCGGCAACCGGGTAAGTAGGAAAAGACCGGAGGGCGTACTATTACGCCCGGCGACGTTTAGAGCCGCTTAGAATAGGGCGTAATAGTACGCCCTCCGGTCTTAAGGGGTTAAGGGGCTAATCATTGACTAGTTTTGGTAGCAACATATACTAGCCTATTTCAAATGTATATGTATTGTTTGTTTGTTTTATTAGCCTCTTAATAAATATTATTGAATTGCCGAAAGCAAGGAGTGTGGACTCTCACTTTACACTCTGTTTTTAAGTTATTATTTTTAGTTATTAATGTTATTATTAATTCCACGTTTACTCCAACTTGCGAGTTAAAGTTATACTTCAGGGAGGGTGGCGGTGGGTAGACGTATGGGGGGTGCCCAAGGGTAGTTTTTGCAGCGGGGCCCCGTGGTGTCTAGTTACGCCTCTGATAAAAGAGCATAGCTCTTGGAAGCTTTGTGGACATGTAGTACATAAGCAGTTATTTGTGCGATCTTCCAATTAAATATTCTATGAGAAGTATTGCTTCTTAAAGAGAAACCTCACACTCACACCTGGTTTCAGCATGTCAGTACACTTTGTATGCAAATGTCAGGCTTTAAATAGATTTAATTAATTTAATCTATTTTGTCTGAAGCCCCTATTGGATGCTTGACAGCTACCTGGGGCATGGGGATCGGAACAAGAATACAGTGTCGTTTCTCAGAATTGGCATTTTTTTTAATTATAGGGACTCAGAGGCAGCATTTATAGTATAAACTGAAATAATTCCATTATGAAAAGGTGATTTTAGTGTTTCAGTGCCCTTTATATCATTTGCTTCTTTCTTAAACAATGATGATTGCATAGAGAATAGAGTGGTGAGTGATATTCTCCATTTAGCCTTTTTTCAAACCGAACACTTGTTTCATTGCTTTTGTAGATTTTTTTTCTCCAATAGCACTTACTGAACCACTTACATGTAATTATTCTTTAATAAAAGAAGTATAGTTCATCGTTAAAACATCATCTGACATTCTCTTTCACATTTTTAGAATTTGAATAGACTGTTAAGGAAGTCTTTTTTTGTTTGTTGCAACATCGCCTTTTTATTGTTCTGCTAAGTTTATCACATAATTTTTAAATATTGCAACAAAAACATAGAATATGATAATTCTGATAATCCATAAACGCTTAGAGAAACTCAATAGCTTGCTGTTCGGTAAATACACGCTCAGGTCTTAAAATAGTTTTTGCTAGCTTTTTATAGAGTGCACCTATTACACTGCATATCAGACTGATCACACCCATAAGGGCAGTCCAGAGCCAAAATGCTGGCAAGGTCTCTCTGTACGAGAGATACAGCAACCCTAGATGATCATTCTGGGCTTCTTTGGGCTTCATCAGCAAGGTGTAGCTGATACCCCTCTATTCACAGTGAGCATGGGGTGTACATCTGGATTACCCTTTAAACTTGGGGAGAGCCAAGTTAATGCATTGCAACAAAAACAGAGAATATGAGAACTCTGAGAACGGACAAAAGCTTAGAGTAAATCAATAGCTTGCCCTTCGATAAGTGTACCTATTCTGTTGCATATCAGACAGTTTTTGATATGCAGACCTGATTTGGCCGACTAAAATGGGCTTTTTTAACGAATGCAGAATATTAAAATCCAAAATGTCCAATGGTCAGATCATGACCTAGTGCTTTTTGAAATACAAAAGAAACATTTTAAAGATCAACCCTCTTGGAGACCCAATGAAACCTTATTAAGTTGTGAGGAAAATGTTGAAATATTACTTGAAGAATCTAAATGTTTCTTTAAGGAGAATCTAACAGTAGATACTAGTCTAGCAAATGGTCACACTATAAATGTGTGATAAGAGGTAATTTAATTAAGTCAGATGCTTACTGAGAATGAAACAAAGGGGGTCTATGTGGGCAATAGAGCCAAAAAACTGTTGACTAATCAATTGAAGAAACAATCTTAAAACATGGATATTTAAAATAGAGGAAAACAATAAAGAATACAGATTTCCAGACAAAATTGGAGCAGCCTTCATGAACTATTATAACACTTTATACCCCATCTAGAACTAAATAAACAAATTATCAGAGATTATTTACGTTCCTTCAACTTACCATCAATAGTGGATGATCAAAGTACATTTGTGGATGCTACAATCAAAATGCTTGTGGTTAAAAAAGCTATAAAAAAAATAAAAATGAATAAATCTCCAGCAGCTTACAGCATTACTAACTTACTATATAAGAAATTAACAGAGATCCTGACACCTCACTTAACAAAAGTCTTTAATTAAATACATAGCATTAAAAGCTTCCCTGAAGAGATGCTTCAAGCATCCTTTCTGCCTATCCCAAAATCAAACAAAGATTTCACATTATTGTCAAACTACAGACCAATATCCTTAATTGATGCGGACACTAAGATCTACTTTGCTATACTGGCTTAAAGAATAGTCAAATAATTACCTCATTAATAGGAAAATATCAAACAGATTTTGGTAAAACTCGTCAAGCAAACAGTAACATTAGAAATATAATATATCTTCTTGAGTATAAAAATGAAAAACAGATCCTTATGCCGCTTCAATCTTTATATGCAGAACAGGCCTTTGACAGAGTCAATTAACTGTTTCTGGAAGAAACTTTGAGAGCTTTTAAGTTTGGTTAGAGCCTGATTGACTTTGTCATGGCCTTATATATGAATCCATCTGCCAGAGTGGTTGGACAAGGTTTTTTTTCTAATTTGTTGAATATAAAGAATGGAACGCAAAAAGGTTGTCTTCTTAAATAGAATGTAAATTAAACATGTATGCGGAAGATGTACTACTTACTATCGGTTCACAAGAAACATCTGTGACAATTTTGTTTAATAAAATTGATCTATACAGAGATTTGTTTAATTATAAATTAAATCTAAATGTGAAGCTATGACACTTGCTATAAAACCAGAAATCCAACAAAAGTTTCAAAAACAATATGGTTTTCTTGGGGGTGATTTTAACTAATAAATTAGATAACCTCTGGTAGCTAATTACTTACATTTAATTAAAGAATATCAGAAATATCTAACAGATTGGAAAAAAAAAATGTTTCTTGGATGGACAGGATTCATATTATAAAAGCTTAATTCTTTCCTAAATGGTTATATTTGCTACAAATGATTCATGTTTAAATCCTGATTGTTACTGTGATTATTATTAATTTTTTTTTTTTTAAATGACAGAACATTTTATATGGACAGAGAAAAAACAAGAATCTCTAAAAACATATTATACAGCAGTGTCCATCAAGGTGGATTAGGTATTCCACAATTTAAAAAAATGTGGCAATGATTACACTAGCTCATACATTTCAGGTTGATCTTTGTAAACAGGAAGACTGGTATCTTATAGAATCAGAGATATTAAACTTTGAGAATTTGGAAAATGTAGTGAGATTAAGAAAATATTGATGGAAATCACCTCAAAGGTATTAAGTAACATTATTACTGCATGGACTTTATTTAAGAAAAATATATAAATACAACTATCTCACTAGCAAGAACTGAACAGAATATCCAAAACTTAAAATTGAAATCTCCATTTGATAAAAATAAAATTAAAATTATTGACTTGATGACTTGGGAAAGGGTAAAGCCTATTAAAATTGTTCTCTGCTTATGATATTTTCCTTTTTCTTGTGTTGTAAATATTTGAACAGATTTAATTGAAAAAAAAAATATGCTTTTTAATATAAAGTAAATATTGCATTTTTGTTGCTCTCTCCAGGGGCTACAAAGGTAACAGATAACAATATTAATGTATTCTCTGGCAGGGTCTGGGGTTGTAACTTCCCACTGATAGACTGTCTTCAAAATATATTAGCTTCACCAGTGGGAATCTGTATTTGTGTACACTCTCCCATGAATAGGATCAAGTCTCTGGATTCTCCAACTACATGATCGGGCCTTTGGGGTCTCAAAAACAGGGTCAGGATCAGGAGTTTGTGGTTTAGAAAACAGTGTAGAATCTCACATTACAGCTGTGTCTTTGACTTTACAGCCACTTCCTCCACACATTGAGCCCTTGGTTTTTTTTGACTCTGGGGTTTTTGCCAGAACTCAAATATGATTGGGTTAAAGGTTGACTATATTAGTTTAATGTTTTTGTGCTATTTAACTCACTCCAATTTTGAGTTTAAAAATGAACTTAAATGTTCCACTCCCTTCATGAAAAAAGCTGCAATCCTTGGTAGATATTTGAGGTGCGTGGAAGAGACATTTTTTTTTTAATTATTATTCTAGAAAGATTCTAGAACAAGTTTCATGGGGTAGGAACCAAAAATGTACACAATTTATGGTTTGTTCATTACTGATGTCAGCAGAGGGAATCTCTCTGAGGTGCAATATGGGCTGGGCTTAAAAGATGGTTTAGGGGTAGGGTTAGAAGTAGGATTATATATTGTATAATGGGTAGAATTATGAGTTGGATTAAGGGCTGATATAAAGGACAAATTAGTGGTTGGATTATATGCAAGATTAGGGAAAAAGGTATACATGTGGGGTGTAATGGCACCCTGAGTATCAGAGCGATGTATGCCATTAGAGATGCCCTTTTCCCTTGAGAGGAGCTGTGCTACAGTATTCTCCAGATGTCACCTCAGCCAAACCAGTAGTTGAAGGTGTAATAGAACTCTTACAAGAGCTAGTGATTAGTCGTAAAGCAGGTTCCCTACAAGCATGAGACAAGGCTACGTGTTGAGGGTTAAGCAGATCTGAAGCTTTAATGGGCCATGCTGGCCTTTTATACAATTATTCCCAAAAGATTACCATTCAGGTGGACCTAGTTGGTCACAGGGAAAAACAGTGTACATCCAATTGAGTTACATAATAAAACACTCCCATTCATTACACAAAATTTCTCCCCTCTGCTTGGGAGATAATTGAGTTAATTACTGTGTCAACTCAAGTATCTCCAAACAAAAAAATGACAATCATTACCTATTTTTAGAAATACCCCAAATTCAAATCCAAACCCCATAAAATATATATTTTCTGATAGTTCATAGTTAGGGGAACAACATATTAAAAAAATCATATGAATCGGTTCAGTTAGCTTGAAGTCCCATTTCTGCCCGGCCGCACACAAGGATCCTGCCCAGAATAGTACCATGAATTCAGCTGGTGTGGCCAGTCTCTTTCATGCATTATAAAATGTCGAACAACAGTTCACATAATCGTTTGTGTGTTTGATGGTCGTGTGCCACTTCATTCGTATATAGTTTCTACCGAATGCCGCTGTCTTCGGATGGATTATCATGAATCTGAGTGGTCCTGGAAGTCTCAGCAGTGTTCAGGAGACCGAGTGTCCGAAAATAGTTCCAGACACTCGACGGCCAAATCCCGCTGTATGCGTTAGACAAAATAAGATGACCGCCACCACGTGTTTGTGCACACGAATCGACAGCCACCCAGTGAACCACTTTGAACATTGGGGTTGCGGTTTGGCACAGATTTAAATAAGTCAATTGACGGCTCACGACTGGCTTGGGTGGTCGAACGTAGGGATTGACCGATTATCGGTTTTATCTGCAGTATTTTCTGCAATATCGGTATCGGCCAATAGAGATACCGATATTGCCGATAATACATACCAGGACCGCCGGGCTCATTACAAGTCTGGTAGACCTGGGAGGGGCCGCAGCAAGCTGTTACTTACCTTCCCAGAAGCTCCTGCAGCTCCCCAGTGTAAATCTTGCGAGACACAAGGGAGCTGCTGGGAAGGTAAGTAACAGCTTGCTGCCGGCCCCCTCAGTTCTTAACAAGCCACCGAACCACCAGGGAATACTATATCCCCCCTCCCTGGTAAGAAGCAGGGAAGGGGGACTAAAAAAGCCCCAAAAAACATTTAAATATTAAAAATAAAAAAAGAAAAGAAAAAAATGCCCCCCCCCATTTTACACAAATTACATCTCTGCAAACACACACACACACACACACTGCATTATATACACACACACTACACAAACACACACACACACACTGCATTATATACACACGCTATGCAAACACGCACACACACTCTGCATTATATACACACACACACTACACAAACACACACACACACACTGCATTATATACACACACTACACACACTGCATTATATACACACACACTGCATTATATACACACTACACACACACAGCATTATATACACACTACACACACACACCGCATTATATACACACTACACAAACACTGCATTATATACACACTACACAAACACACACACTGCATTATATACACACTACACACAAACACTGCATTATATACACACACACTACACAAAAACACACACTGCATTATATACACACTACACAAACACACACTGCATTATATACACACACAATGCATTTACTATACACACTACACAAACACACACTCTGCATTCATTATATACACACACTACACAAACACACACAGCTCCCCTGTCTAAACGCACTTCATCTACTACATGTGGCATGTATATTTTGTGCATTTACCTTTAGAATTCGTTTTTTTTTTCAAAATGGTAAATGTACAGAATATCGGCAAGTTATCGGCCTGAAAGTTCACAGATTATTGGTATCAGCTCTAAAAAAAAAAATCAATATCGGTCGATCCTTAGTCGAACGTTCGGTGAAAAGTTTGGTAAATGAACAAATTGAGTGCAGTTTGTTCGTTTGAATTTATATGCTGGTTTAGGTGAAGAGGATTGTAGCAAATAGTTCAGAGCAGCAACAAAATAAATATAAACAAACTGCATCTGTTACATGGGGTACCATTGTAATTGAGAAAGGAGCAGAATACAAATATAGAAACATAGAAACATAGAATGTGACGGCAGATAAGAACCATTCGGCCCATCTAGTCTGCCCAAATATAATGTGTTTGCAGTAGTAGGACATGTTGTTTGTGAATTTCGTCAAAATACATTTTGTTTTTACATATTTGACCTGGGTTTTCATAAAATGTTTAAATAAAAATGTGTCAACATGCTCTTACTTACATAGCCTGGGGGATGTACTTTCTACAAAGATATACTTTTGTGTAGTGGTTTTGAGGTTTTAGAAGTTGTATTCTCAGGTTGTCAAGCTTGCTTAAATATGCATAGGGATTTGGGAAGTGCACAAGTAACTTTTTTTCTCTGGTTTTTACTGTATGCCACTGCTGCCACCCAGGAGTAGTGGGAGTTTAAGTGCAGGACTTATTTTTGTGTATTTGTATTCACTTTTGTATTACATAGCTATGTTACAATGCTGCCACCCAACCCATGTGTTCCCTATTAATTGTTAAGAAGTATGTAGGCATTTAGAAAAATACCCCTCTCTGTCTCATTAGAGATATATTTGCCTGAAGCTCAAGGAAGCAAGGTGAATAGTCAGTGTATGACCCACCTAAGAGGTTTGCATTTACGTGGTAGGTGGGCTTGCATATAATGGCCATTGGAATTACTAAATAACCTCCATTTATTTAAATATGCATAGAGATTTGGAAAGTGCACAGGTAACTTTTTTTTCTTTGGTTTTTACTGTATGTATTGGGACTGATGTGTACTATGGTCATTGATGACGTCCAGGGGTAGTGATATTTTGAGCGCAGGACTTATTTTTGTGTATTTGTATTCACTCTACAGTACAGTAACAGTACAGTAACAATGATACATAATGAGGAAAAGCATAACAGTGTGAAGGACAAACCCCGTCATTAGCTCAATCATATGGTGGTAAACATTGGTACAGAACATGTGCATTATCATTGTCATCTTACATTAACATTATTATGAACATCTGATAGGGTTTGTGTCACTTACCTCTTGTTGGTCCAAGGTTATTACTACATTTTGAGTCACTACATGACCAACCTATTATGATCTGTAAAATGGAGAAGAAAATAAAGTAGGAAATAAGAAAAAGAAGAAAACGGATAACAGAAAGAGAGCATTTCCTGGGTTAGATTCATGCGGTAGGTTCATATGCACTGGCTGAGAGATGACAAAGTCGGGCTTCTGGATCACCTGGGTCTTGGCCTCATAAGGGGTTTCACTCGCCAAATGACAGAGAAGTCTGAGTGCTTTCATTACCACAGCATGCAACATATTTTTTCTGCACATGGTGATGCCTTTATATTTGGCTATGAATGTGCTCCGAGATTCAAGACATTGCAGATAATAGTAACAATACAACTCCGCGGTGCAGCAATCGTTCCCCTGGAGCTGAGCTTTGGTCAATGGGTGTGTGAGACACCATAAATCAGGGCTTTATCTGTCAGTGCTCCTATCCCTAAAGTGCTCTATTCCAAAAGATTCCTCCCATAGTCCCTAGGTCTCCATGAGGTTATGATGTCTATTAGAACTTAGGAAAGCCATTACTTTCCATTGATAGATACCTTGTAGTTCACCTCCTCCCTATTTGTGGCAGCGGTAGACTTCCATTGCCTGTCCATTAATAGGTTTGCTGCTATAAGGACGTGGGAGGCTAGCATGCTCTGTTGGTTGGTGAGAGTGTCCAGCAACATGAATAGTAAGAAACATTTGGATGATGCTTGGACCCTCTGGCCCACCACAGTCAATATAATGTCAGCTCCCATAGTTCAGAACAGGGAGTATCCCCAAGCACTTCCACCAAATGTGCACCATAGTTCCCCTTTCTGTCCTGCACCTCCAGCACTTGTCTGAGGAGTGGCTGAACATGAGTCAGATATGCACCAGGTACCATTTGGTTGTGATCTTTCTAATAAGTAAGCTAGGTGGGATATACAACTAGTGTATCTTATGTGCATTGTGAATGCCTATTCCCATTGTTTATGAGGGATGGTGCGGCCTAAGTCTCTTTTCCATTCCCCAGTGTATTTTGGTAAGGGTTTTTTTTTTTATCAAGCAATACATCATCATAGCAGATTGATATGCCCTTCCTTTTAAGAATTAGGTTATCTTTCCTATAACTAACAACTCTGAGGACTGGAGTGCAGGGACTGTCCAAGCCCTTGGAATTTAGAGAGTAATTGGAGGTGTGCCAGGAATAAAGAGGGTGGGATCTCATGGTCAGTTTGTAGTTGTGCGAACAGCTTAAGGACCATGTCCTGCCACAATTAGTATAAATGTGTCAATCCCCTAACTTCTCATCCTCTACTTTCGAAGGTAAGAATAATATATTTGAAAAAAGCGATGGTAGTTGCTAATGAGATCGGACTCCATGTGAGAAATTTGGGCTTGTGTTTGTCCCAAGTGTGTGGCATGAGCGCTGTAATGGGGATTATGTTCAGTGTGGTGGTCTCAGGGATCTAGGCAGCCACATTAAAGGATTGGGCTACCTCTGTCATTGTCCAGTATGATTTGATCTCAACCCATTGCAGAGTTGTTGCTGGGTCAATAATAATCACCTGTAATCACCTGTTTGAGTAGGCTGGCACTATATTATAAACATAAGTCAGGGTTTCCCAGACCCCCATGTATTTTTTTTTTTTTTTAGCTACTGTGTTTTTGGGGATCCTTGCCTTTCACCTCTCACTGATAAAGTGATCTACATGTTTTGTATTGGGTCGTCTGAGTTTCTAGCCGTATGGGCATATCTTGGGTCTTAGTCATGTTCGGTCTGTAGTAGGAGTACTTGCTATATACATGTAGCGTCATCATAAGAGTGGGGATTGACACTAGTATTTGTATGACAGTCATTAGGACATTGTCCATAAATAAACTTAGTTTCTGTATAGTAGCCCCAATTTGGATATCCTGGAGACGTGGGTCCACTCTGATTCTTATGGCTAGTGGCTCTAGCACTAAAACATAATAAAGGACGATGGGGCATCCCTGGCACATACCATTTATAATGTTAAATAGCTCAGATAAGAAGCCACTGTATGCCACCCAGCCTGTAGGGAGATTGTAAAGAATTTTGATCGAGGCTAGTAATGAGGGTGGGAATTGGAATTTCGGCAGCACAGCTTCCAGAAAGTTTTCTCAGTGTCCAGAGAAAGCATGACCCCCTCAGTCTTACTTTTGTGCATGGAGTGCATTAAATCTAGCACTTTTCTGGTGTTGTTTGTCCACTGTTTACCCTTCACAAACACCACATGGTATGAGTGACGGGAAGATCCATGTCAATCTACTGGACAAAAGTTTTGCATAGAGTATTGCATCTTAGTTGAGCAAGGAGATTGGCTTAAAGTTTTTGCAACATGTTGGGGGCTTCCCTGGTTGTTGAAGGGTTATTGCTGTTGCTGTCAGCATGTCCTGCAGCAGCATTGAAAGGGTAACTGCCTTGCTGAAGAGACAGAAAAGGTAAGGGGCCAAATCGTCTTTGATTTTTTGTAATAGACATTAGTGAGGTCATCAGGGCCAAGAGCTTTATTAGGGGGGGGGGGGGGCTGTCTATGGTGGCAGTGATTTCTTTAATAGAGAATGGCACTTCTAAGTCAGCTTTTTGTTTGGTAGTAAGCAGAGGGATATTGATAGACCTCAAGTATGAGGAGATGTCCTTAGGAGGGGCATGGTGCAAGGATATGTCCTATTGTAAGTTATCTAGTTTGCTATAGAAAAGGGAGAATTCAATACTAAGTGCTGAAGGTGTGAATAGTTTGCCTTTCTTGTTGGAAGTGAGATATGGAAATCTAGAGTTAACCCATTGTTCTTTAAATTTGGCTGCTAAACCTTTTCCTGTCCTGTTACTTTGGTCGCAGTTTGTCAATTTTAGTTTCTTTAAGTAATAGCTAATGCGTTCAGGTTTGCATCTGCTATTTTAGTTTTTAATTTTAAATCTTGTCCCTTAATCTTTTGTCAGGCTGTGCTTGGTTTGCCTTATTCAGGTCTTTTAAGTGATCTTACCATTTTTGGAGTTGGTGTTAAGCTTGTTTTTTAACATGGGATGCCTGTTTAATTAATAAGCCTCTCACCATCGCCTTATGGGCCGGCCAAATGGTATCAATAGCAATATAGGGAGTGTCATTCATGGAAAAATAGTGTGTGATGTGGTTGTGCAATGAATGGATGTACTCGGCAATCCTGGAGTAATGATTAATTTAATGTCCAGTATGGCTTGCCTTTAAAAACAAACAAAGGTGTCAGTAATGTCTAGAATGACGGGAGCATGGTCTGACCACTGAACGTTGCCTATGTGACATTTATCGATCTATGTAGCATCTATTAATCCTTGTGTAACAGTTATGCACTGGGAAAAGAAGATGTATTCCCTTTCCAAGGGGTTCACTGCACATACATCGTATAGGTTATGGGAGGCGAAGAGGGAGCTCAGTTGATTTGCAACTTTATGTAACGGTTTGGCTCTAATTCGTGTCTTATACAATGAGGAAAAAAGTTTGGGTCCTCATGGTCGTTAAGCTTTACTGTATTGAGACCATCTAGTTGGGTACTCCAAACACCCCATTCCATTCTCCTGAACCTGCCCACTTTGTCCACGAAAGGGAAAGAGGTATAGAAAAGGTAAAGAAAAATATAGAAGTAACAGAAGATACTGGTCATTCTGCAACCAAGGTGATCGCTCTCTGGCAATCTACTTTTGGATTTAGATGTGCTCTTGAGGGTGTATGGTGATCGCCAACTAGGCTGGTGCACCGCCAGGACCCACTCCACACAGGCGCACACTCTGAACCGGCTTGACTGTAGGAAGGGGCAACATGTGCCACAGGGAGGTATTGTCACCTTAGTGTGTTTACAAACTGTGGTAGTAAGTTCTGCCCAAGGAACGCAACAAACAAGTCCATAGCCCTAAAGAAAAATTGCACAATTAAACATGCTCACGGTATTCGCTAATGTGCCTCCTCTTGTCTGCATCTCTTCCTGTGGTTGAAGTTCGCCGTTCGCTGTGGGATGATCAGGGGTTACACAATTCAAGTCCTGGTTGCACACAGAAGCGTAGTGTCCTTAGGGGCAATGGTAACCTGCCATGTTTATCAAGTTACTCTTGGCCAAAAGGGGAGAAAACATTGCATCCATCAGTGCCTTAGAAACACAGTAATAGGTTATTACTGGTGGGTGCTGGAGATATGAGGTTGAGTGTGCCGTTAGGCCAAATCTACAGACCATTCCCCACTCTGAGTTCAGTTCACACACAGAAGTGTAGCATCTTCAAAGGAAACAACAATCTGCCCTGTCTATCAAATTCCCCTTAGTCAAAAGAGGAGAAAGATTGCACTCCATCAGTGCCGTAGAAACAAAGCAAGATCCTGAAAAGGTAAGGTTAAGTGTGCTGTTTGGCCAAATCCACACAAACATCCCTGTTCATCAAGGTCAGGGAGCACTAGGGAATCACAACTATTTCCAGGATATTGTACAAGCCCATGAAAGTTCAGCACCTCACTTGTCTCCATTTGAATCCTATCCAGGAGGAACATTTTGGACAGCATGTTAGGGCATAGAGAGCAAAATAGTTTCCGGAGATGCAAGTTATTCCTATGGGATCAGTCTTTGAGAGCTGTTAGCTTAACTTCATACGTGCCTGCATTTACTGCAGTTAGTCGGCAACAGAATTGGGCACTTAAGCAAACTTGTCAATCTTGGTTTCTAGATCGGCTGTGCACCTGCCTATTCCTTGTATTTCCTTCTTCAGTTCTTGAACTGAGGATTGAAATTTCGCTATCAGCTGTGATTGTGTATTGAGCATCTTCTGGATGAGGGCTAGGGTCAGAGAGGCGTCTCTGTCCCTTGGCTCTTATATCGTGGCGCTAGATTCGCCGCTCTCCTGCATTGTCTGCAGTTTGGTCTGCGATTTCACTGAAATAAAGGAGGATTTGTCTCCCTGCCTCTTCCCCTTATGGTGGGACATTGTTGTGCCATGGTCTCCCGTAGAATAAGGTAAGTTGCACCAGGTAAAGGTTCTTTAATACCGTCTGCCTGATCGTAGCTCGGCTCTCATGCAGCCATTATATTTGGCGTTGGCTCTTTTTGTTTGTTTTTGAATATTTTATACCTAATATGGTGTTATTTATACATACAAGGTATTAAAAGTAATCCCTCTTTCTATTTTTAATAATGATAAATAATATGTTTAGGTGCACACAAACAGAAATGGTGAAATTGTGGTAGAATTAATGGATTGCAAAAGTGCCTAAAAAGGTCTTGGTCACATTGCATATCAAAACAGCTTTGGTCATTAATGGGACACTACAGGTATCCAATGTCATGTAAATTCTCACAGGAAAGGATTTATTCAATGCACTCCTATACCTAATGCACAAACAGTGCTCATCAAACATGCTCATTAGATTTCCCAATTGCCACGACCTTGCAGGAGGAGAAGCCCAATTCAGTGTCAAGCGACCTTGGCACTAGAATCAGGTAAGCAGAAGAGAGGGTTTTTAACCTTTTACTAGGGAGTCGAGAAGGCACTATAGTGTTTCCTTTAAGGGGTTAATAGAGGAAAAGTTTCAATGTAAAATGGCTGTCCACTGAGGGTATAGCTCCTTCAAAATAAATTGAAATCCCAAATCGTATTTATTCTTTGAGGTACACACTTTTCATTAATTTCTTTACTGAACCTTTTATCTGGGTTTTGAACATGATCAATTGATGTGTTGTTACATAGTTATATAGTTACACAGCTGAAAAGAGACGTGTATCCATTAAGTTCAGCCTTCCTCACATTTGTTTTTTGCTGTTGATCCAAAAGAAGGCCAACCCCTTCCCCCAGTTTCAAGCACTTCCAATTTTGCAACAAACTAGGGGAATAAATCCTTCTTAAACCCAGAATGGCAATCAGATTAATCTTGGATCAAGAAGCTATTACCTTACATTGAAAAAATTATATCCTTGAATATTCTGTTTTTGCAAATATGCATCTAGTTGCTGTTTAAACATCTGTACGGACTCTGATAAAAACCACTTCATCAGGCTGAAAATTCCACATCCTTATTGTTCTTACAGTACAAAAACCTTTGCTTTGCCTTAGATAAAATCTTCTTTCTTCCAGTCTAAACACATGACCTTGTGCCCTATGTAAAATCTGGTTTGTTAATAGATTTCCACACAATGGTTTGTATTGGCCCCGAATATATTTGTATAATGTTATCATCCCCTCTGAGGCAACATTTTTCTAAACTAAAGAGGTTTAAACTTGTTAACCTTTCTTCATAGCTGAAATGCTCCATTTCAATTTTGTAGGCCGCCTCTGCACTTTTTTTAGTGCCATAATATGCTTCTTTAGAAAAGGTGCCCAAAATTGCACAGCAAATTCAAGATTACATAGTTACATAGCTAAAAAGAGATTTGCATCCATCAAGTTCAGCCTTCATCACATATGTTTTTGCTGTTGATCCAAAAGAAGGCAAAAAACCCAGTGTGAAGCGCTTCCAATTTTGCAACAAACTAGGAAAAAATTCCTTCTTGATCCCAAAATAGCAGTCAGATGTCTCCTTGGATCAAGAAGTTATTACCCCAATAATTAAAAATTATATCCCTGTATGTTATGTTTTTGCAAGTATTTCTCAAATTGCAATGTAAACATCTGTATGGACTCTGATAAAACCACCTCTTCAAGCATAGAATTCCATATCCTTATTGCTCTTACAAATCTCCTTCTAGCCTAAATGTGTGACCTTGTGTCCTATGTATAGCCCTGTTTACGAATAGATTCCCAGATAATGGTTTGTACTGGCTGTCACGGCAAAGGTGTATAATTTGTTATTACACTATGGAATATCATCTTTTAATGTAATTTGTGTAGTAAATGGCACAAATTACAGAGATGCTATTGCTGAGGTCAACAGGGGTTACATCTTTTGAAGCTGGGACCCCCACAGAGGTCAGATGACAGAAGGGGTAGTGTGAATGGCATAGGAATGTGAAAAGGATTTTACTATATGGATGTGAAGTAATAAAAGCTCTGCAAGGTGTGAGGTTCTACACTTGGAAAAAGTCTGAATGTCTCTTCATCCATTTGGCATGTACCTTGTAAGGGATGAGTAAATCTCTTTGATATGTAAATGCCATTAGCTTTGTTCTAGTATCATATCCAAAGGAAGGACAAAAACATTCATATTTACCCCCACAGAATAATAATAAAGCCTCATTTTTGTTATATTTGGAATGTGACAAGCGCCATCTTCTAACCAAGTCCAAACATGAGTGGCCTAACTTGACCCTAGGGAAAGGAATTGTGATGTCCGTCCTATTGGATCGTGGGTGGGACGTGCAACATGTCTATGGAATGGGAAAATAATAACAAATTTGTAGATGCAATTATTATTTCTGTGGCAGGTACAAAAAAGAAGATAGAGTCAAATGTTTCCATTTGGATTGACAGTGGTCTGGAACAAAGGAGGTGGTCAGTTATTATTACTGTAGGTATGCCTTAACTCCACCCCTGGGCAAGACTTGATAAACCACAGGATATATACCTAATGATCCTGAAGGGTGTTTGTGTACTTGCTTGGGCCAAGATCTAATTTTGAGTGAGTCACCATCTTTCCTTGCAAGAGACCCCCTGGACAGAAGTTGTACTTTGAAAACCTAAGTGAGTAATTAGGACTTCTGTATTTTATCCTTTTTGTTTTTTATCTGTTGTTGGTGTAAAAAATTTGTTTATCATATATTTTTATATGCACTGTGACTATCTTTTGCTCATAATAAACATTCATTTATTAAGTTCTGCCTTTGTCTGGTTAAGAATCACGTTACCTGAAGAGACTAGTTAGTATTTTTGTAATTGCTTGAATATTGTACTAAGTAATATTTGGTGGGTTTTATTATTGATTTACCTGGGGGACCAAGGCACCCCATTTATAAATTGTCTTGGTGGTGGCAGCGTTGAAATAGTAATAGTTATATTATTATGTTTAAGTGTGGGTGGTTTTAAAAGGGGGATTTTGTCATTATTTCCGGTCTAGTGCAGACAAATAGTGAACTTTAACCCTTTCACCACCACAACTACGTCACGCGCACTCTTGGAGTAGGGTGCGTTCATGACACTGGCCTCAAATATATTTGTATAATGGTATCATATCCCCTCTGAGGCATCGTTTTTCCAAACTAAAGAGATTTAAATGTTATGAAAGGTTTTCTTCATAACTAAAGTCCTCCATTCTTTTTATCAATTTTGTAGCTCGTCTCTACACTTTTTCTAGTGCCATGATATCTTTTTTTTAGAACAGGTGCCAAAAATTGCAAAGCATATTCAAGGTGTGATCTTACCAGTGAATTATAAGGGGGCAAAATTATATTTTCATCTTGAGAATTAATGCCCCTGTTTATACATGACAAAACCTTACTGGCCTTAGCAACTGCAGATTGACATTGCATATTGCTGCCTAATTTGTTCTCTATAACAATTCCCAAATCCTTCTCATGTGTGGTTATCCCTTATTCACTACCATTTAGGGTATAAGTTGCTTGTGCATTCTTGACCCTGACGTGCATAACTTTGCATTTCTCTACGTTTCATCTGCCATTTTTGTGCCCAGTCCCCCAATCTATTCAAATCCCTCTGCAGCAAAGCAATATCCTGCTCAAATTTTATTACTTTACAAAGTTTTGTCATCTGCAAACACTGAAACATGGCTTTCAATGCCTATTTCAAGATCATTTATAAACATGTTAAATAGAAGGGGTCCCAGAACAGAACCCTGAGGGACACCACTTGCCACCTCTGTCCAGTTTGAAAATTAACCATTAATGACAACTCTTTGAACTCTATTTTGAGGCAAATGTCTTACCCAAGAACAAGAATTTTCATCTAGACCGATTTCTTTGAGTTTGAACACTAACCTATTGAGTGGAACTATATCGAATGCCTTGTTGTATCATGTGATTTTGTTTACACCTAGATAAGCACACAACTTGCCCTAACCAATGAAAACTATTTTGCTTGTCTCATGTATCATGTGACCAAACTATTTTTGTTATACTACCATGAATTTTGGCTATACTTATTGTAACAGCACCCCCAGGCACAAAAAGGGGTTAAAAGCCGTTTAGTAGATCTTCCCTTCCAGAGACGCAGGCACAGTTACTGTAGACACTAATACACCAAACCAGAGAAGCATATGAATACTCTCAAACATATGAATGCTGTAGATGGCCAAATAGGAAAAACCATACGAATAGGTTTACACTCCTAGCAGTAAAACTGGAACAGCATACAATAAATCCCCCCAAGAACGAGACAAGGCTCTGTTTTGAGGGTCAAGCAGGAACAGATTTACTGGGGCTATCTTCCCCGCTTTTATGCAGGTCTCCCACCTGGTGGACACTCCACTAGGGGACCAGATGGAAGACTGGGGAACATATTGGACATTGACCAATCACAAGGTTACAATCCCACAATGCATCACAATCCCTCTTCTCTTTCCTGGAGATAATTGGGAAGTAATCAAATTATCTCCAAGGACAGAGGCAAAACTCCATTAACCACATGGCAGACAAAGGACAATAAAAGACATAAAATTACAAACTGTTACATTTATTACATATAACATACACATTCTACCTAATCCCAGATAGCTTAGATCTGAGCGCACATTATTACCGGATGGCGCCCAGATCACATACATACAGTTCAATCGCCATGGAGCCAAAGTCTTTCATACAGTCTTTCAGTATACGGCTGGGCTCCATGGCATAGCTATCTGGGGTAGCATGGTTTAAACAGTAAAATACCGAATGGACCAGTGTTCGGATAATTGACTGCAGGTAGGAGAAGGGAGGTTGGCGGCTCAGCGGCGTTCGTGACTTTAACAGTCCACAGAAAGGCACGAACCAGCCTTTCTGCAGGGAAAAAGAACAGTGTTAAACATGGGGCCATAGTGTAAAGACAGCAGGCAGGCAACCAGGCTCCTCCAATGCACAATGGCAAGATTGGTCTTGTCACACTTATGTTGTTAGGAGACATGAACATGCCTTAAAGAACCTCTATAGTGCCAGGAAAACGAACTCGCAAGAGCCGCACGCGCATTCAGCCAGTCCATAGGAAAGCATTTTCAGTGCTTTCCTATGGATGCTGGCATCTTCTCACTGTGAAAATCACAGTGAAAAGTGTGGAAGCGCCTCTAGCGGCTGTCAATGAGACAGCCACTAGAGGCTGGATTAACCAATAGGTAAACATAGCAATTTCTCTGAAACTGCTATGTTTACAACAGAAAGGGTTAATCCTAGATGGACCTGGCACCCAGACCACTTCATTAAACTGAAGTGGTCTGAGTGCCAATAGTGGTCCTTTAATCCAAACAATGATCTCGCCTGTATCATGTGACTTGATGGTATGGTTTGCACCAAACAATGATTGTTCATATGTACACATTTATTGTGTTATCTCTGTATCTTTATCTTATCTTTATACATTTCTATGCCAAAATGTTATATCTTCATGGCCTCCCTTTCTTAAAGGGACATGCATCACTTTGAGACAATTGGCTCATTCGAAAGCTGTAGCTTTGAATGAGACAATTGACTAACTTTATAGTTTAGTATAATTTTTCTTTCATATTTGCGTTCTTTCTATCTTATTCTGCCCACACCTAATCCAGGTGTGTCCAAATGTAATTAGAATGACTGACAGATTTACACTTGTGCAGTTGGAAGATCTCTTCATCTTGCAACATCTTGAGATAGAGAGGGTCTAGTCAGTGTGATTAATGCAGAGCAAGCTCCAATTTTGGATTTCACTCTTTTGCTGTTGCACAATGATGCCCTGTGTAGCAGATGGCATTGGGCTGTCTGCAAAATTTCATGTTACAATGTGCTTTCATTAAATTCCTGCTATATATATTCTTATTGTACATAGCATTCGTCTGATTGTTCTGTATTTTCATTCTGTTCACCATACGAATGAAAATACCAAACCATCTGACCACCCCAGAGAGAAGTGTGCCCCTCGTTTAGTATTTCCTACTCTGTAACCACAGGCTAATTTTTAATTAAATTGTTACTTTGTGTGTATCTGGGTGGCCGCTGTTCGGCATAGGAACAATGTGGCGGCGGCCATCTTGCGTACGAACGCTCATCGAACTCAAATCAGACACTCGATTACCCGAACACCGCTGAGAAGGATGTGTGAATTAAAAGTTCAGTTCTGCTCCTGAAACTGTGTCTCGTCCAGTTATTGGGAAAGGTGTTGGGATATCCTTGGATTGTGTTACAGATCGTGCCTGTTATTCTCTTAACTTTATTACTTGTTCCTGAGCCTCACTGGGATTATCAGCGGACATAGTCTGTGAGAGGCTAGCTCTCCGCTACACCCTGTTTCTGTCATTAATGGACTAGTCTGAAACTGAGATTGGTCTGTGTGAGGAGGGGGTGGCTTAAGAATCTCCCATGACTGAGAAGTGTGCCCATTAATGAAAGCTGGCCAAGTTTATATACATTTATTATATGATTTGTATGTTTGTTTAAAAGTGTTTGCTTGTTGGTTTAAAAAAATGAATTCCCTTTAATTAACTAGAATAATTAGTGCCTTGTGTTGCCTAGTTTATTAATAAAATATGTTCAGGTTCAGCTTAATCTTCAGTTCCGGTGGGTTTGAAACCTCTTCTATGAAATTCAATAATGCACCTCTCTGTATGCAAAAAGATAATAAATTCCAGTCTATGAGAGATCCTATGAGATCGCCAGATCACCCATACATAGGTCCTTGAGCATAGGCATCTGCTGTGCAGCATGCAAGAAGATGTATTTTGCTATCAATCAACACATTTATTGTATTGAATTTCACTGAAATTCTAATGCAGACTAAATTACATTTTCATATAGATTCTTTTTGAAAAGCTCAAATGTGACAGTGGCACTGTAATAATTCACTAATTTAGAAAACGTCATTTTCTTCAAGTTTAACAAAAGTATAAATCTCATGCTCAATATTTGAAAAAAAGAATAGTACCTTTATATTCATTTATATTTGTTCCAAACACATCATGTCATGCACAGTTTTAAGTTATTAAATTCTTGGAGAATGGTACACAGCAAATGTAATAGACTTTATGCAAATTGTTATGTAACAAAATGGGAGCAGATGGTACTCATCACAGCACATTTTTCCTCTTCAAATTCTACAGGCTTTGTTTAAACCAAACACCAAAATACGCAAGTGACTGTAATTCTAATTGTTCTAATTTATACCATAAATTCCTTATAAATGTTTGTATTTAAGTCCCTGTTGAATGCTCTGAAAGTGTATAATAAAAATATAAAATGGTAAGCTTCACATCGATAATTAAGTCATTCACCATTAGACAATGACTTGAACCAAAGAGTAAAAAACATATTTGTGAAAGCACTTATCTTAATACAAGTCCATTAACTACCCCCATGATAGCTCTAATGAAAATAAATGTCATATAAAGAAATGGATACACAAAGACTGCTTCAGATTTGCTTTAATTTTGCAAAAAAAAGTTGTTGCTGGAGTTTGACTAAGGTAAAATAACACTTATGTACAGTGGTAAGAAATGGAAAAAACAAATATCTACATATCTGAACATATAGCAAGATATTAAGCTATAAGTACTTCTAAAATTAGTACATGTAAATAATAGATACTTTGCAGGAAAACACAAATTCTGTATTAACAAAACACTTTTCAGTTCAGTTATAATTTATATCACATTAAACAAGTCTACAAATACCCCTCCTATTATAGTATCATTATGTAGTAGTTTGCAAGGAGGAAAGAAAAATAAAGCTCCAATCTCTTATTATTATTAAAACCTAATAAATAAAAAAATAGATATTCATTCATTTAAAAAAGTGATTAGCATATTTATATTTAGTTTTCTTTTAATTTTTTTAACTTACTGTGAATTATCATTTTAAAATTAAATCTTTGCAAAAATGTGGCGACCTGAGATTACAACTTTTATAGTAGTAACAGAATCCAAACAACTACACAAAATAATAAGGGTATAACCTAGTGGAGGTGTAAAGTATAGCCTGTGGGAGGTATAAAGTACCTCCTCCAGGCCATGTAACTAAAAGCATTTGACACTTTCTGTATAGCCATTATAACACAAACATAGTTCCAATTGGTTACATTTGGTGTGTTTTTTCCCCTCACTTGCTTATTTTTGGGAAATTCACAGACCACACATGTCCTACTACTGCAAACATCTCATATTTATATTCTACTACTGTTCTCAATTACACTGATGTCCCACATATATATCTTTTCCCCTAATATCGTCTCTAATCCCATTCCCTACACCCAACTCAAAGAGATGTCCTCTTTTAAAATCAGTACTGTCAGCAGAGGGATTTCTTAACTTAAGAACTGTGTGTTTGAAGCATGAGAGGGAGAGCTCCCTCTTATGCCACAGCTCCTATACACAGAGATTGCTGCTGACCATCTGGTAGAGCACTGCATCAATCTAGGAGCAGGCGGAAGAAAGTAGATCTCACCAGATCTTTTTAGACTCTGAGGGTCTCCCTTACAAAGGGGGCATGGGTAAATATGTTCTTAAATTTACTGTAGCTAAATGTGATCACACAGCAGTTGTATTTACATTAATATAAAGGTAGGTCTCCATCATGCTGCCAAAACAGTTCTGATGCATCAAGGCAGGGACTCAACAAGATCTCTGAATGTGTCCTGTAGTTCCAGCCAGACAAAACCCAGTGTTTGATCAATAACCCTGTTAATAATCAAAAGCAATGTATTTTCTTCATAAATAAAAGAAGGACATGCTGAAGACATGTTGGTTAGTAAAAATATTATAATAGATTGGGTTGTTATGCTGGCTAATGTCCTTCCAGTAACTGGGGGTTAACAAAACATCCAATTATATTTTCTGTAATTTAACCATTTGAAATAATCATTTATGCAGAATTTTTACTTTAATAGATATGTTTGCAGTAATGAAACATATATTAGATTTGTTAAAGGAACACTATAGTGTCAATGTATTTCTGACCTGTAGTGTTAAACACTCAATTTAGTTCCCCAGCTCCCCAGCCAGAGCAGTTAAAATATGTTGTAATTCAACACATTTCAATAGAAATATAGAAAATAAAATGTTGTAACTCAACACATTTCATAGAAATATTGAAAATGAAAACTAAATGGTAATGAACGTACTTTAAATATTTAAACCAATTATTTGAGCATTTAATAATTTAGCTACACATTAGATTACTCTTTGAACTGAGGTTGTTTGTGATTCAAAACTTTGAAATAGCTTCATAAATGTGTTTGTTTATTTGTTGTATATACAAACTCTCTTTCTGTAATATTACAAACAACATGATTAAAGATACCAGTAATGCCATCAGTGTTAAACTCTTCATTGGCTCTATCTCAGTGCAAAAGATAAGTGCATTAAAATGACATGCAAATAAGAGTATCTGTACATGTTAATAATGGCAAAAAAAAATTATCACAATTTCTCATTTTAGTGGTCTTCAACCCTTTGTTTATTTTTATTTTTTAAGGAGATAAATTCAAATTATATCAAAAGTATTAGTTTGTCATCCCTTTCTTTTAGTTTTAATTCTTTATTTTGTTTGTGCATAGGTTCAACAGAAAAGTTTGTAATGCCACAGCAGCTAAAGCAAACATATCAATTAACAGAGTTAAACAGTGTGGCATTGCATATTTGTTTTTGTTTTTTGTTTTTTTTAAAATAATGTATTAAACAGTAGGAATTAGAAGTTTGTATGTCACAGCAGAAAATATGAAGTGCTAAAAATGTATAGGCTTGAGTACTGCTGATGTTGAGAACCACTGGGTCACGTTAGGAGTTAGGTGTGCCCCTTTGACCCATGCAAGGTTGGAACTGCTATGAAATAGTGTCAGCTGTAAAGGTAAAAAGAAATTGAAAAGAAAGCTAACTCATATGGTGTAAGCAATGAATAGCCTGTGATCCTCCGCTAGGTATAAGAGAGTCTCAGATCAGGGACCAGACTGTTGCTTTACTTAGGGGTTCCCATTCAGACAATGCCCTTGTGTGGTGGACTCAGAGGAGTTGCACTAAGGTGGTGCAAGGGTATGCTGGAAGGAGGGTAAAGGGGACCATACCTCCTTCTCCAGCACCCACAGCCCACTGACTCGGGGGCTCAAAGATTCCAAGTCCTCCTCCGCTAGTGAGAGACAGAAGTGCCAGGTGTTTTGTTCCCACCACATGCGGTCAGTCTTCTGCCCTTGTGGTCGATGCATAGGGCATTCACCCTCTTTGGCTCTCTGTCCTGCCAGTATTACCTTTAGGTTGGCCCTGAAGAGGTCAAATATAGCCTCCAGTTGCCTTTCAACCAAATCCGAGGCTAGCTTCCCATGCTGTGTCAGGTGTGTGTCACCCATTGTGGAGGCAGTCGCCATCTTGAGTGTGTGAGGCTCTCAGTGTAAGAGTGAGTGTATGCATAGTAGAAGCACTGTAGGAGCCTGCTTGTAAGTAGGGTGTACCAGTGGGGACCAGGATAACCCCCACTGGTCCAGAGGGGGGGAAATGGGGCTGCCCAGTATCCCGCAGGATGTCAGCGCCACCTGGTTTTAGCAATCAACTCCCTCACCAGACCAACGTGAACACCAGGCCTGCCCTTGTGGTCGATGCATAGGGGAGTCACCCTCTATGTCTCTCGGTCTCATCAGTCTTGCCTTTAGGGTGGCGTTGAAGAGGTCAAATATAGCCTCCAGTTGCCTTTCAACCAAATCCGAGGCTAGCTTCCCATGCTGTGTCAGGTGTTTGTCACCCATCGTGGAGGCAGTCGCCATCTAGAGTGCGTGAGGCTCTCAGTGTAAGAGTGAGTGTATGCATAGAAGAAGCACTGTAGGAGCCTGCTTGTAAGTAGGGTTTACCAGTGGGGACCCACTGGTCCAGAGAGGGGTAAATGGGGCTACCCAGTATCCCGTAGGAAGTCAGCGCCACCTGATTTTAGCGATCAGCTGCCTCGCTAGACCAGGCCTCACCCGTGCCTCCGGGAATTATAGGTGATTCCAGCCACAGAAATGCACCGCAGGGCCCCGGTTGGTTTGAGGATTAGGTAAGTCATGGCAGAAGAGTGTTTAGGGGTGATTTTGTTCAATTAGACAGCTCAAAGAGAGGTACAAGCTTGGAGCACAAGTGAAATGCGTCTAGCCACTATGCCGCCCCACCCCCCTGGAAACCCTTTCTTTAATTAAAAATGCAATGTTCCACTGTTCAACTATAACAACATTTTAAATACATTCTGCAAAACAATGGAAGTAATTCATGCTATTAAAGTACCTTTTGTGGGCAGATGCCTAGGTTAATAAGTATCTAAAAAGATGGTAGCTCTAATTCAGACTTCAACATGTAGTCTCTAATAGTGTCAAAAGTACCGTAATTGTTGCCTTTTCTGCTAAGCACTCAACAGTAACTAAACAGTGAATAAAATGTATCACAACCTGAGGCTGTGCTACAGTATAATTGCTCAGAGCTTAAAAGACAGATTCTAAAAATAAGGTGTCTTTTTTTTTTAATCTGGTATAACAATGTAAATTATATTCTAAACAAAGCCAAGATTGCTTCAACTAATAAACATCAGTACAAAATCTAACTGCAACCTGGACATATTAATATATTTGTATGTAGCTGGGTCCTGATCTCTCTTACAAATTAAATTATGAAAACGGTTATCCCAAACTAGATTTTCTTTACAGAAAAGTCTGCTTAAGTCTTACCTTAAAGGGGCACTATAGTCACCAGAAAAACTACAGCTTAATGTAGTGGTTCTGGTGTATATAACCTGGCCCTGCAGGCTTTTTAATGTGAACAGTGCCTTCTCATAAAAATTGAAGTGTTTATAATACTGCATAGTAACACCTGTGGTAGCAGTCATTCAGATGGTCACTAGTGGTCGTTCCTCGTTCACCAAGGAGGCATTGAGTGCTTCCCATAGAGTTGCACTGAATACTTCTCTATCATGAGATGCTGATCTTTCCTATGGGAAAGTATTAGATTAGCTGTGATCATCAAGTTTGAGTATCTCAGCCATGGAGGTAGAGCCTACAGACATGTGTGTTGTTAGTAATATTACAGAAATGAAGAGTTTGTATTTACAAAAAGTAAACAAACACATTCAAGCTATTTCACAGTTTTGAATCACTAACAACCCAAGTTCAAAGAGTAACCTGATGAACATTGTGTGTTCATTATTTAAAGTAATTTTATTACCATTTAGTTTTCATTTTCTATATTTCTATGAAATGTGTTGTTACAACATTATATTTTCTATATTTATAGTGAAATGTGTTACTTTACAGAAAATTTGCACTGCTCTGGCAGGGATGCTCGGGTCCTAAATTGAATATATTTGGGACAAATGGGAAGAAGACATTAAAAAAGACTCTTGTTTATAATATAATATAATATATATATTAAGCCTAAACAATATATAACTAATGTTTTGTACATTATTTCATGTGTCTACTAATATGGATGGATCCCCCTTTCCTAATTCCAAGTTTCCCTTTCCTTTCCTACCCCGAATAGTATGTTTGACTATTCATTATTATTTCCTGTAAAATATTATAACTTATTATATAATAAGTTGAAAAGAATGACGCACCTTATGTTCCTCATGGTAGAGTGTTTAGACACTCGCTTCTCCAAAACTAACACCACTGCTTAACTCTTTGTATCTGCCACAGCTCTTGGTAGTCTGAGAATAGGACACGGCCGTATCATTCTTTCCACCTTGTAACTTACTTGACATGGACTGCAAACTTCATGCCTCTTTTAATGTTGATACCTTGGCATACTAATTATTGCATGATGCATGCATCAATGACACAGAACTGACTCAATGGACATGGGAATATATAGTTTCTCTCTGTTTGTGACTCTGTGCCCTTTTGTGGTTCACGGATCCTTAAAGGATCACTATAGTGTCAGGAAAACAAAGTGAGTTTCCTGACACTAAAGTGCCCTGAGGGTGCCCCCACCCGTGGCACTAAAGGGGTTAAAAACCCCTTCAGTTACTTACCTTATTCCAGCGCCAGGCTCCCTCAGCGCTGGTCACTCCCTCGTGTCAGCGGACAGAAGACAGCCACTAGAGGCTGGCTTAATCCTACAATGTAAACATAGCAGTTTCTCTGAAACTGCTATGTCTGCATCTGCAGGATTAAAACCTGAGGGACCTGGCACCCAGAGCACTTCATTGAGCTGAAGTGGTCTGGGTGACTATAGTGTCCCTTTAAGTTCATTTTATTTCTCCTGATACTGATTACCAGACACTTGTTTCTGGCATTGTTCTTGCCTAATCCTTTTGTTCCTTTTTATCCTGTAACTGTGTATATGGCTATATGGTGGAACTAAATCCCCATATTTGTTTGCTGAGAGAGGTGATTTTAAGTAGCCTTGTGAATTGTAAAACTGTAATTTTGTCTATTTTTTACTACCCTGACCTGATTTTATGTCTACTTTTGCTCTCAAATGTCTATTTTCTATCTGAGCATTACGCTCAGCCATTCTAATGTCCGGTAATATGCCTCTATATTTTTTCCTGAACGCTTGTGGTAGGTTGTAGCCTGTGCTTTGCTGAGGATCATTTCATTATCCTGACATTAGCTTAATGTCCTTACATATCTATTTTATACTTTATGTTCAGAATTAGTATAGATGTATGACATAATTTCTATAATAATAATAATTATTATTATTATTTGTAGTAGTATTATGAGTATATTTATTATTATTGTAACTAATTATTTAATTATTATTGCTTCATATAATTACTATTTATTATTATAAAAAAAATTTGTTAAGCTCTACCCTTACTCTATTTATATTCTATACTTTTAGTTCAGCTTCTCTGTCCTTAAATTCTCTGTCCTTAAATTTGGAATTCACCTTAAATTCTCACTTTAGTGAATAATCCTGGCAGTCATAAATGTAACACGTTATAATCTAAAAACCCACTCAATATGGACCTTACAATATTGCAAATAGTCAACTTACACAATCACTTCAATGATGTTGGTACACATATAGATCAAAATCTAAAGCAAAATACAAAAAAAACAGAAATTTCCTTACACTATGATTCTCAACTCAATTACATAAAATTAAAAAGATATAGAGATGAATGATCATGGCTAACGCTTTACAAAGTGTTGCTGCAGAAATCTCAAAGTGCAGCTTCTGTGGATAACTCAGAGGGTTCCCCTCTGATGAGTTGTGGGCGAAACGCGTGCGTCAGGGTAACTTGGTGTTCCTGAGACGTTATACTTACCTTATGTAAAATTAGAATTGATCGTCATGTCTCCGGATCCCGAGTATGTGTTACCACTATGGACTATGACTATTCTGGGGTATTAAGTTATATTATTTGGTATCTAGCCATTTCATTAGTCAGTGTAACTTAGGACACTTCTAATCAGATACTATCCTATCCCCATAGCATTAGTGGTTTTGCACTTTCTGTTATCCACAGAAGCTGCACTTTGAGCTTTCTGCAGCAACACTTTGTAAAGAGTTAGATCATGCACTTAACAAACTGGCGTTTACTTTATAAGTGTATTGCATATATGGCTTAGTATTTATTTATGAGTTAGATACTTGGGCAGAACCTCTTTCTATTTTCATCAATAGATACAGGTTACTACTGTTTCTGCTTTATTAGGAAATGTGTTACTGTATCCTTGTTTCCTAACTGCTGCATATGTTGCACTGTGATCTTAGTATAAACTTGTTACTGTACTGGGACACACTCTTTATCAGCACGAAGCGACAAGCCCCTGTGGATTGCAAAACTCTGTTTTGCACACAGTTATCAGGTGAAGGTTTCTGAAAACTTTTGAACAGAACCTTCCAACTATTATATACTCCAGACAGTATTTTAACACTGCACCTTTTATTATTATTTTTTTTTCTACTGTAAATACTTTATTTATTAACCAGTTTATCATGTATATATACACTTTGGTTATTTATTATTTTGTGTTACCAGTGACAACCACAAACCATTGTGATCTGCTAAAACGACTATGCAGATACCATTTGATAAGGCTTTCCTTATAGCCAGTGCCAATCACTAGTCACTGTGGTCTGCACAAATTGTTACTGTGCAGTTAACATTTGATAAGACTTCTAAATACTTTGCCATGTACCCTACTTATTTGAGGCTTACAGGGCGTCTTCACACATTTTTCTACTGATAAGTTACTAACTATAATATGTATATACCTTGGTTTATTATTAGATTTGTGTAAAATCTCCATGTATATACCTTAGTTTCTCACTATATTATTCCTATTTAGGAAATTTTGATTATATTTTAGAATTACTATTACAAGTTATTTTTTAAGGACACTCATTCTTTCTCTTGTTTACTTCTCCAATCTTTGTGCTAACCCCAGTACGAGTGTTCCTCAGGCTTCCTCTTTCCTGTTTGTTTGATTCTTGGATATGTTGCCCCCCCCAGATCAGGACTATCAGGGGATGTGACTTTTGTGGATTTTCCATGTGTTTTGGAGGTACGTTTGGGGTGTTGTTAAAATGTATGTTTTCTGTGCCAGGAAATAATTGAGTTTAGTACAGTTCCTGACTCAATTATCTCTCAGGCAAAGGAGATGGGTTATCTTGTTTTGTGTGGGAGTGTCCTGGACCTGAGAGCCAATGTAATTACAGTATTTACTTTGTCACAGTCCCCTCTCAGGTCCAGTGGGGAATGCCCCTGGAATATGTTATGGAAAACCCCTTGCATGGGAAATTCCAAGGTCAGTTTTGGCTGCCATTAAAGAGTTCCTCTTCACGCTCAACATAGAGCCTTGTCTCATGTCTGGAGGGGACATTTATATTCATTCTGTGGATTGCTATGATCACTATACTCCCTTGGATTACAACACCTGCTCTTGAAAGAGCATCCTGCTTTACTCTCTGGACTAGGAGAGGTCTACCCACTGAAAGCTGGATCCTGGTCTTGGGTCCAGGGTGGGTGGAGGACAGCGAGACCTCAACCAAGCTGTAACGCTGGCTGTGGGGTTTACGGTGGTTATGGTGTTCCAGTGCGGTGCTTATGGCGCTCACAATTACTAGGAAGCAGCAATTGTCAGAGGCACCTAGTCGGGGTGCCAGACGGTTCGCCTCACAAAGCTAGAAGTATTCAGGTGGTAGACTGTCATCTTCAATAAATGCATATCAATAAACAGAATTGTAGTGTTTGTAATTCATATTCTTTTGTTATTTTGGCTGTTAGGGCTCTAAGTAGACCTATTTCATCAGTGCTGACGTAATCGCTCTGTATTTTATGCTTTCAGGTCTGTGATTTTTATTTTTTATTGCTTCAATTTAAGGGTTATTATGTTAAGTACATATAAGATTACTTTGAGAAAGGTGTGGTGCCAAAACATTTGTGTTATGATCTCCACTTTTCATACATATATGAAGGTATCACTTAGAATTTATATGCTTTTTTTTACTTTGCTATATACGTATTACTTATACAGATATGCTTCATGAAGTGAATCATTTTATCAATGTTAGTTAATATATTTTTTATAATGTGATACATTGGACTTTTGCACTAATAAAGAGCTATTTTAGTAATTTCCATATGCTATGGTTCTTAACTCCCTAAGGATGTAGTCAATTATATATGTTCTGATCAATGCAAAATGTAACCAAAACCTAGAATTTGCTCTATATGTCTGTTCAACCGTAATTCACCTCTTTCATATTAAGTGCACCCACACTTATTATATATAATTTTGTTGAGGAGAAATAGGGCTTTCATTTAACATCATCTATTATTATATATAACAATTTATTATAAACAATATCTAAAATGTATTTTATTTTTTGTTTTGAATGGCATTTTAACTGAATGTCATAATACTGTTAGTTTTTACTGCAATAAAGTACACATATTTGTATTCAGCAGTGTCTCATAAGTACAACAGTACCCACATGATCAGTTTTTATGGTGATTTGGAAAGTTACAGGGTCATATAGAACACATTCCATTTTTCAGTTTATACCCTTTGAAATTTGTCAGATTAGTAATGTTGCCTTTGAAACTGTATCATAGCCCAGGAATGCGAATTACCCCCATGATGGTATTACATTTGCAATAGCAAAGAGGGTTGTAGCGGATAGCACCAGGCGACCCTACAAATATACTGTATATACCTGCATTCTTGTATCTGCTGTGTTTTCTATGTATTAAAGAGAATTGTATTCCTCTGATTGTTCAGTAGTTTCATTCCCTTAGTTTATTCGAATGAAACTACCGAACAACCAGACCTCCCCTGTGTGAAGTGTGTCCTCAATTACCTGTTGCAACATTGTTGCGAACGGGTAATTGAACAGTAAGTAGCCGTCCTTTGTTCTCGGGGGTGGCCGCCATTCGACAAACGAACACGTGGCGGCGGCCATTTTAAAACTCCCGAACAGCGGTGTTTTGCCGTCGAGTGTCTGGAACTAAAATCGGACACTCGAGTAGGCGAACACCGCTGAGACCTCCACAGCCCTGGTCCGTTCGGTTCCAAACTACCGAACGGCCCCTCGTTCGGTAGTTAGAAAATACCGAACGAGGGGATTCAGGCGAACCCTCCCTAGCCTCTATAGCTAGAGGTTTTCGTGTATTTTATTCCCTTATGCCAGGACCGACCGCAGGGCCCATTCACATGGAACCGGATTCGGCTATCTCAGTTCGTGCGGTCGGTCATTTTATTCCCTCCATACTTTTCCCGATCCCCTGGTCTGATCTGGGTGATTTTTGGATATGTTGGTCACCCAGATCAGGGGTATCCGGGGATGTAGGATTTAAAGAGGTACCCCTACGTTTAGGGGTACATCCAGAAACGGGGGGAATTGGTGTGCTGGATAAGGGGATTATGATGCTGGCTGAGGGGAGGAGATGTGTGGGAGGTTACCAGGACAGGATTGGCTACTGTAATAATGACTGTAAATCCCTCCCTTACATGGGAGCATGCTTTATAAGGAGACTGTGATTAAAGGCTTTCAGTTATGCTCCTGAAACTGTGTGTCGTCCAGTTATTGGGGTTGCTGTTGGGATATTGCTGTAGTTTACCTGCTGGAAGCCTTGCCTGTGGATTTACTATTTACTTGTTCCTGAGTCCCACTTGGATTATAAGCGGAGATAACCTGGGTAATATTGCATCTCCGCTACATTGGTTGGCAGCGCTGGGATCCAGACTCACAGAGGAACAAGCCTAAATGGAGTACGGATGGAGATTGATTTTGCCACACTAAAACGCTCCACGCTAAAAGACCTTCTGGAGGCAAGGGGTATACAAGCCAGCAATAAGACAAAAGCGGTACTCATTACTGAGAAACACCGGAACAAAGGGAGTTCCAGAGGCAGGTACAATTTCGGCTGTCTTTCTATGGGGAACACCCTCCAACAGAGATTGTTTCAAAAACGATGATGGAGGTCCAGGAATTTATACTGAGGAGTCAAACAGCGGCCCCAGAACGCAGCTCTGCAGTAAATATGCCACAAGAAGGTAAGCCTAAAATACCATACTAGGCTTTAAAACATATGTGGAGGCAGAGGAAGATATAGACGCTTTCCTGCAAGATTTTGAGAGACTGTGTGCACTGCATAGAATCAGCGCAGAGGACTGGGTACCTATTTTGGCAGGGAGGTTAACTGGGAGGGCAGCTGAGGCATACCGTACTGTACCTAATGAAGAAATACAGAATTACAACAAAGTGAAAGAAATTATATTGGCCAGGTATGCTATAACACCAGAAGCATACCGGCGGAGATTCAGAGATTTAAAGAAGGTGGAGAAAGACTCACACGCAGAGTGGGCATGCAGACTACAACGAGCAGTCTTAGGGTGGGTGCAAGCGAGCAAGGCACGGTCTATGGAGGATGTATTGCAAATGGTACTGCTGGAGCAATTTTATGAAGGAGTAACCAGCGAGGTACAGGAGTGGGTAAGAGACAGAAACCCTACCTCCCTTACCGAAGCAGCCAGGAAGGCAGACGAGTACCTGGATGCACGCAGGCAGCAAAAACCTGCAGCTCCAAAAGTACCTTTTAAAACCTTTGGGGGGAACAACTACACGCCAGCTCTACCAAGACCACTGCCACCACCCCCACCGCCCGCTGCACAGCCACGTTTCCGCCAGCCCACGTCGGGCCCTTGCCACCACTGCCAGAAATGGGGACATTATAAAAGGGAATGCCCCCAGCTGCGGGACCGTTCCACCTGGATTCGCCCCGGCCCACCACCACCACCGAGAGCAGCCGCAGCCCACCACTACCAGGACATCGTGGCCACACCGTATGGTTCAGCAGTTCCCATCACAACGGTAGAACAGTGGGAGGTACTGCACGAGGCAGATCCCGTCCAGGCTAATGCTGACAACCGCCAGCATCACAGGCAGACCGTGTATCTGGAGGGTAAAGCGGTTCAGGGGCTACGTGACTCAGGAGTCACCATCACCCTGGTAAAAAGTCACCTGGTCTCAGACCAAGCTAAACTAAGTAAGACTGTGGCCATCAGGGTAGCCGGGGGAGCAGTATACCGGCTACCTACAGCAAGGGTACATTTGCATTGGGGAGCGGGGGCAGGGCATGTGGAGGTGGGGTTGATGCCGCAGTTACCGGCGGAGGTTTTATTGGGGAACGATCTGGGGAAGCTCACATCTGCTTTTGAGCCCCAGACACCCACCACAGGAGAAGCTCACCCTGTGGTTACTCGACAACAGGCCCGCACCCAGGACTACAACACACTCCCGGAGGTTCAGGTAAGAGATCCTTCCCCTTCCCTTGACTGTGTTCCCTGGGCCCCTCCTAACGAATTTGCAGCTGAGGTAGTGACTGACCCCACCTTGCAGGTGTATAGGGACAAGGTGACAGCAGACACGCCTGGGGGGGAGGGCGAACGGTTTATTTGGGACAAACAGCTGTTATATCGGGAGACGGATAAGAAGGTATCCGGGTCAGACCCGATTGTGATGAGGCAGTTAGTGGTACCTCAGCGGTACCGGGCGGAGTTACTACGGATAGCACATGACATACCGCTATCTGGACATTTAGGGGTCAGCAGGACCCGATACAGGTTAACCCAAGTTTCTTTTGGCCGGGAATTAGCCAGGAGGTGCGCAGGTATTGCAACACGTGCGATACCTGTCAAAGGGTGGGGAAAAGGGGGCACCGGCGCAAGGCCAAGTTACATCCCCTTCCCATAATCGAGGAACCCTTTAGCAGGGTAGCAGTTGACCTAATAGGACCCCTCAACAAAGCGAGCCCGTCAGGTAAAAGATTTATCCTGACAGTAGTAGACTATGCCACTAGATATCCAGAGGCGGTGGCCCTGACGAATATACAGGCTGAGACAGTAGCAGAAGCCCTGATGAAGATATTCTCCCGGGTGGGACTCCCCAGGGAGATTGTCTCCGATCAGGGCACCCAATTCACCGCCGAAGTCACGCAGCGCCTCTGGAAGTTTTGTGACTTTAAGCCGGTCATTAGTTCCCCTTACCACCCCCAGACGAATGGGCTCTGCGAACTTTTCAACGGTACATTGAAACAAATGCTCCGAACCTTCGCAGAGACCCACAAGGACTGGGAGAAGTTCCTGCCCCACCTCCTCTTTGCTTATAGGGAGGTGCCGCAGGAATCCACTGGGTTTTCCCCATTTGAACTATTGTTTGGCCGCAGGGTACGAGGGCCTTTAGATTTGATCAGAGAGCATTGGGAGGGAGAACGGAGCACTGACGGTACCCCCATCATACCATATGTGTTGGCATTCCGAGGACTCAGACGGTACGCGAGAATTTGCAGGCGGCTCAGACACGCCAGCGCACATGGTATGATCGGGGCGCCAGGGACCGTAGCTTTCAGGTCGGGCAGAAGGTGTTGATCTTAAAACCTGTCCGACACGATAAGCTGCAGGCCGCCTGGCAGGGCCCTTATAAGGTGGTAGAACAACTGTGTGACACCACTTATATAATCGGCTCGTGCGTTGGTACTGGGGGGCGACGCATGCTCCATGTAAACATGATGAAGCCCTACTAGGAGCGCTCTGAGGAAGTGACCGCTATATGTGCGCCTAACTCCGAGGAGTTTGACAGTTTGCCTCTCCCGGATCTGCTGGGAGAGGGTCAGTTATCCGGGGACTTAGGGGAAGTCACCCTGGGGGATCGGTTGAGCCCACAGGAGCGGAGCGAGGTACAACAGCTGTTGAGGGAGAAGCAGGATATCTTCTCTAATGTACCTGGTTACACTCCTCTGGCCACTCACAGAGCAGACACCCCAGGGCAACTTCCCATGCGTCAGACCCCGTACCGCATCCCAGAAGCGGTACGGGCGAACATGCGCAAGGAGATCGATGAGATGCTCCAGCTGGGGGTGATTGAGCCCTCCGACAGCCCCTGGGCATCTCCGGTAGTACTAGTACCAAAGCGGGACGGCACGACCTGGTTTTGTGTAGACTACCGGAGATTGAATGAGAAGACGGTATCTGACGCCTACCACATGCCCAGGATAGACGAACTCCTGGATCGGATGGCGAGGGGGCACTATCTCACCACGATTGACTTGTGTAAAGGGTATTGGCAAATACCCTTGGCGCAAGACGCCATCCCTAAGTTGGCCTTTGTCACCCCATTCGGCTTGTACCAATTTAAGGTCATGCCGTTTGGGATGAAAAACGCCCCGGCTACTTTTCAGCGGATAATGGACCGCCTCCTGGATGGGTTCCAAGATTATACCTGTGCATACCTCAATGATATTGCCATTTTCAGCAATACCTGGCAGGAACACCTGACCCATATAGGAGCGGTCCTAGACAGGATTAGGGCCGCTGGTTTAACACTGAAACCAGCCAAATGCAGCATAGGCATGGCTGAAGTACAATACCTAGGTCATCGAGTAGGATGCGGCAAGCAAAAGCCGGAACCAGCCAAAGTAGAGGCTGTAGCTCAATAACCTACCCGTAGGACTAAGACTCAGGTATTAGCGTTCCTAGGAACGGCCGGATACTACCGGAAATTTGTCCCGAATTACAGTGCCCTGGCCAAACCTCTCACCGACTTGACCTGTAAAAACCTACCCTGCCAAGTAACCTGGACCCCGGAGTGTGAACAGGCATTTCAGTTGTTGAAAGATGCATTGACAAATGCCCCTGTCTTGGCAGCTCCCAATCCAACTAAACGTTTTCTTGTCCACACAGACGCTTCTATGTTTGGATTGGGAGCAGTATTGAGCCAAGTCGGGGCCGATGGCGGAGAACATCCCGTGGCTTACATCAGCCGGAAACTGTTACCTCGAGAAGTAAGCTACGCCGCCATCGAGAAAGAATGCCTGGCTGTGGTGTGGGCCCTGAAGAAATTACAGCCATATTTGTACGGACAAGCTTTTTCCCTGCTCACGGATCACAACCCGTTAGTATGGCTAAACCGGGTGGCTGGGGACAATGCCCGGCTGCTGCGCTGGAGTCTGGCGCTGCAGCCCTTTGACTTTAATATCCAGTACCGCCCGGGTAAACAGAATGGAAATGCTGATGGGTTGTCCCGACAAACTGACCTAGAGAAATGATCCGTGAGCCTCCCCGGACATCCCCAAGCCGATCCGTGTTGGATCAGACTGTGTATGCCGGCTTGTGGGCAAGGGGGAGCAGTGTAGCGGATAGCACCAGGCGACCCTACAAATATACTGTATATACCTGCATTCGTGTATCTACTGTGTTTTCTATGTATTAAAGAGAATTGTATTCCTCTGATTGTTCAGTAGTTTCATTCCCTTAGTTTATTCGAATGAAACTACCGAACAACCAGACCTCCCCTGTGTGAAGTGTGTCCTCAATTACCTGTTGCAACATTGTTGCGAACGGGTAATTGAACAGTAAGTAGCCGTCCTTTGTTCTCGGGGGTGGCCGCCATTCGACAAACGAACACGTGGCGGCGGCCATTTTAAAACTCCCGAACAGCTGTGTTTTGCCGTCGAGTGTCTGGAACTAAAATCGGACACTCGAGTAGGCGAACACCGCTGAGACCTCCACAGCCCTGGTCCGTTCGGTTCCAAACTACCGAACGGCCCCTCGTTCGGTAGTTAGAAAATACCGAACGAGGGGATTCAGGCGAACCCTCCCTAGCCTCTATAGCTAGAGGTTTTCATGTATTTTATTCCCTTATGCCAGGACCGACCGCAGGGCCCATTCACATGGAACCGGATTCGGCTATCTCAGTTCGTGCGGTCGGTCATTTTATTCCCTCCATACTTTTCCCGAACCCCTGGTCTGATCTGGGTGATTTTTGGATATGTTGTTCACCCAGATCAGGGGTATCCGGGGATGTAGGATTTAAAGAGGTACCCCTACGTTTAGGGGTACATCCAGAAACGGGGGGAATTGGTGTGCTGGATAAGGGGATTATGATGCTGGCTGAGGGGAGGAGATGTGTGGGAGGTTACCAGGACAGGATTGGCTACTGTAATAATGACTGTAAATCCCTCCCTTGCATGGGAGCATGCTTTATAAGGAGACTGTGATTAAAGGCTTTCAGTTATGCTCCTGAAACTGTGTGTCGTCCAGTTATTGGGGTTGCTGTTGGGATATTGCTGTAGTTTACCTGCTGGAAGCCTTGCCTGTGGATTTACTATTTACTTGCTCCTGAGTCCCACTTGGATTATAAGCGGAGATAACCTGGGTAATATTGCATCTCCGCTACAAGGGTAATTCCCATTCCAGGGCTACCATACAGTTTCATAGGCAACTTTACCAATCTGGCAAATTTCAATGTGAAAAAACAGAAATACAAACCTTATAATTGACTCTCTAACTTTTCAAAGCACCTTAAAACCTGTACATGGGGGCTACTGGTATACTCAAAAAACTTCACTGAACAAAAAATATTACTGTTTTAAAACAGTAAAACGTAATTCAACAATAATATCATCAGTGAAAGTGCTGTTTGTGAAAATGCAAAAAACTTAACTTTCACTGACAATATCATCATCATTGTAATACAATTTAGCATTTTGAAAAACTAATATTTGTGTTCAGCAAAGTCTCCCGAGTACAAGTTTCATGGTATCTTGGAAGGTAACAGGGTTAAATATATTGCTTGTGAAATAAATTCTCTGGACTTTATGCCTGGGTTGTCAGGCACATCCCTCAAATTTTAATTTATGAAATCACATAAATATACACGTAGAATTTTAATATATATATATATATATATATATATATATATATATATATATATATATATATATGTTTAAAATGGAATGAGGCAAAAATTTGATTCTTTGTTAAACTAATTTGCATATGCCCACCCAGAATCTTTTGCAGTTGTAACATCACTGCAGATTTGGGATTCCTGTGGGAAAAGCAAGTCTTATGGCTTGACTGGTGTGCAGATTTTTGTTTAACATTGTATTAACTATCCACAGACTTCAGGTGGAAGGGGTTTTCAATCACAATTTTTCCACACCATATACACACACACACACACACACTCACACCCATAACTCTCACACCCATCACACGCGGCACTCTCGCACACACAGCACTCTCGCACACATGGCAATGTCGCACACACCGCACTCTCACACACACATACTGCACCCCTCACATACACACAGAACCCCCCAAAACACTGCACCACACACATACACAATACTTCCAAAAAAAATGAAAATATATATATATATATATATATATACACACACACACACACACCCTACACTCTTAACATACACACTCTGGATCACCTATACACACACTAGATTCCTTGTAAGCAAACACATACTACACCCCTAAACACACACATCATCACCTGTATACACACACACACACTATAGCCTGTATGCACACACTTGCTATATCCCCAATACACACATTCTCTACAGCCCATAGCCACATATGCATCACATTACACCACTTTACACCACAAACACAACATGACTAAAACCAACCTTATTACACAATACCACACCACAATCAGCTCACTCTACACACACGCAATACCACAAGCAGGCTCCAAACACATGCACAATACTCTTTCCTGGCATTTTTGTCTCCTGGTATCCATTTATAGAGACACCAGAGACAAGTTGCAAGGAAACACAGTGCAAGCATGTTATTAAATTTGCTTGCACTGTGCAGAACAAATACAGAGCTTTTTTCTCATGCTAGAGCTCTTCAGCAGAGCTCTGCGCATGGTCTGCCCTGGGAGAGCATTGAACCAACATGCTCACTTTGAGAGGGGGCGTGTTTGTCATTGGTGATGACAAAACACACCTCCTCTGCCCCGCCCCCTTCTTAGTGGGCCGCTGTGTTAAAAAAATGCCCGGGCCAAATTTTTCTCCCAGTCCGGCCCTGCCCTCAAGCATTTCATACTGAATCACATAATATTGCTGCCATCATTCGTAACAACTGGAAAACATTTACAAAGGACATATCATTACCGGCTCCCTTCAGACAGACTCCAATCATGAGCTATAGAAGGGGTAAGAATCTTAAGAATCATTTTGTTCATGTGGATCAATTTACCAAAATCAAAGATTCATCTGCAACTGTCAACCTTGGTTGCTTTAGATGTCTTAGATGCATTGCTTATAATTCCATGTCACCTGGGAAAGAGTTCGTACATCCAAGATCTGGCAAGAAGTTTAAAAAACTGTTATGGACAGATGAATTAAAATAAAATGGCTATTTACTAATGTCTATTTATTCTCTGTTCACTATGTTAAAACTGGCTTCTAGAGTAAATATTCCCTTCCCCCCCTACAATGTGGTCAGCTGCTGTTTACTATGTAAATTCCTCACATCCTGCTAGCCTCCCCTCCCCCACTACCTTTGTGCCAGTTAACAGCTATATGCCATATATAGCTAAATGGAGGATCATTGGTTTAGAACTGATAGATACCACTCACTCCCCCTCCCATCGTGTATCCAAAAGTGTGTAATGATGACACTACATGAATGGCATGAATGGCACCTTAAAAGGCTCCATTCTGTAGGGGGGTTTAAACAAGAGCCCCCTTTCTCTGTTAACCAATTGGTGAATGTATACTGTATGTTTAAACTGTGACGTATTTTTGCTTTAAGAAGGAGCCCCCACTCCGGGGAATAAAGCATTCCTGGGTTTTTCACTGATCAGAAACTTTGTCTCCGGTGTGAATTACTTCTAGGGAAAGCGTGCACGCATTAATTAAACAATTTGGAAGGTGTAGATAGACAAATAATCAAAGTTTTCTTTGATCCAAAACAATTTGGTGGAGAATGCGGGCATGAAAGGGATACGTTACTAAGGCAGCCGTCAGATCCCAAGACAGGAGAGCAAAGGATCCCCAGAGATTGGAAACGGAGCCTGATCACCTCTGCATGTGGTAAATGAGTTACTTACCTATATTTTCCTTTCTTTGGATTTCTCTTGTTCTCCGTGCCTTCACATTCGGCTTCCGGTGTTTAACGTCTTCAGACAGGTAATATAGATATGCCCGAATGTCCCCTTTTATATAGAACCTGTCACTTGTCTATCTACAGCCTGAGTCCTGAGTGTGAGTTTTATGTGTGAAAGTGTCTGTTTGAGAATCTGTTTTACTACTTGCTTAATACTGTTATATAATGCTGCCAAGTGTGGTTAAGCACTTGCAGGTTTAGCCAAGTTCGGGTTTGGTGGAAAACCCCTGGCTCTATATTTATTTTAGCTAAGCTTCGGTAAAGAAGTTATTGCGAGACTCGGTCAAGAGTTTAAAAATAAATAAATAAAATAATTAAAAAAAAATAAATAAAAATAAAAAAAAAAAAAAATTATTTTAGCTAAGCTTTGGTAAAGAAGCTAGTGAGTGATGTTTTGGCCTCGTTTGGTAAAAAACCTGGCGGTTCCTTTGTTTTATTAAGACTCGGTCAAGAGTTTAAATAGCTAAGCTTCGGTAAAGGAGCGGTTTATGTGCTTGAGTGTTTCTGTGTGTGTGATTTGATTTATTATAAGCCGGCATTTATTTTAAGAACTTTGTGATTTAATTGCATCTGTATATTGTGCTTTTGCATGTAAATGTCTTGTCGGGTACCATATATGTTAATTGTTCTATATTTTCTCTGTGTCTTGTAGCGCTCCTATTCTATCTTTTGTACTGAGGAGAGCTGTGCTTAGGCACTTACATGGTTAAATACTTCGTGCTTGCAACTCTGCTTCACCCTCTCCTCCCCCCTCCCTTTTTTTTTGCATCACTCTGGTTCTCTGTGCTCTGCTAGGACGTACATGTGACCTTGATGCACGTTTCCCTTAATCTATAACTCCTAAACCTCTCTCTCTCTCTCTCTCTCTCTCTCTCCCTCTCTTTCTCTTTCAGTCAGTCTCTTTCTCTCTCTCTATCCCTCTCTTTCTCTTTCAGTCAGTCTCTTTCTCTCTCTCTATCCCTCTCCTTCTCTTTCAGTCAGTCTCTCTCTCTTCCTAAACCTCTTTCTCTCAGTCTCCCTCTCACCTTATCTCCCTCAGCCTCTTGCTCACTTTCTCCTACACTCTCTCTCTCTATCACTCTTTTTGTCTCCCTTACTTTCACACTCTTCCCCCACTCTCTCGCTCCCTCATTCTCTCTACCTCAGTCTCTCTCTCTCTCTCTTTCTCTCTCTATCTCTCAGTCTCTCACTCTCTTTTGGTCCAGGGTCTGCTTCTCTCTATCCATACCACTGTTGTGTATAAATGGGTCAAACTAATGTTAGCCCTTCCCGGGGTCGGTTAGCATGTGACCTTGTAAAGGAAAGAGCTGGGGACTTAGCTGTAGCCAAACTTAAGAAAATTATTAAACTGTGTGGTATTACTATGTCCCACAGTGGCATATTGCAGGCGGAAGACTGGAGGAAACTTTTAAACGATAAACATGGGATATTGTTAGATAATGGGTTAATGAAGGCCGCAGATTCTTGGTATCGGGTGGCTCGAGGGATTAAGAAGGAGGGGTGGATTGAGGAGGAGATAGACCTAGAGGGGAAGAAAGTCTTTGTATATCATGAAAAATGTTGTTTTGTTGAATCTGTTGAAGGCGTTTCCAGCCCTCCTCCATATGATAAGGCCTGGCCAGAAAGGGGGGTGGCTCAACCAGCCCCTGGAGCCCCCACACAGCCCATTCATGTTAACACATGCTCTCCAGCCCCTGCTGCCTTGTACCCTGTCCTTAAGGCAGACGGTTCATGTTACTTTCCAGCCCCCTCTCCTTCTCCACTCCAAATCCCAGTCACACATTCCCTTCCTGTTTCTTTGCCTCCTCCTCTCTTGCCCATCTCTGCTGCTACACCCTCTCTTCCAACTCCTGTTGCTTCTGTCCACGCCCAATTCCTTTCACATCTCCCTATAACTTCTGCCCTTTCACTGTCACCATTTCCTGTTTCTAACACACCCATCCCTTCCATGATGGTAACTTCCCCTACCAACACCCCTGTGGTCGCTTCCTCCCTCCCTTCTGTATCCTCTTCCATTCCCGCCCATCTCATAACTGCCCCCAGTGTATCTTTCCCTATTATGACTATTGGATCCACTGTTCCTGCAGCATCAGGCTATCCTCCTGCTGTACCCCTGCAGCATCAGGCTATACCCCTGCAGCATCAGGCTATCCTCCTGCTGTACCCCTGCAGCATCAGGCTATCCTCCTGCTGCTACCCCTGCAGCATCAGGCTATCCTCCTGCTGCTACCCCTGCAGCATCAGGCTATCCTCCTGCTGCTACCCCTGCAGCATCAGGCTATCCTCCTGCTGCTACCCCTGCAGCATCAGGCTATCCTCCTGCTGCTACCCCTGCAGCATCAGGCTATCCTCCTGCTGCTACCCCTGCAGCATCAGGCTATCCTCCTGCTGCTACCCCTGCAGCATCAGGCTATTATCCTGCTACCTCCACTGCTACATCAGTCACTTCTCCCCCTGCCTCACAACTTGATTCGGTCCACATTACTCCTACAGTTAGTCACCCTGCGGCCAGTACTACTGTTGGACCGATTTCAGTTCTTCCTGACATGGCTTGTGTATCCAGCCAACAGATTCCCATTCCCCCTGCTGATGGTAGTGTCCAGGGGGTGCAGTCTCCACAGACCCCGACTAATCTGCCTCACATTGCCATAGCAGGTGCTTGCAGTACCCAGCATGATCAGGAGGGTGCCCCTTTAATGTATGTTACCTTCAACCCGTCCCAAGCTGCAACACTAGTACACTCACTCCCTGACCCTGAGAAACAGCCCATGCCCTTTTTCCGTCGGATTGTTCAAATCCGTAAAACTTACTCTGCAGCATGGCGTGATTTGTTTAGTCTGTGTGAAATTAAGGCAGGGGATGCTTACTGGCCCATAATGGAAAAGAGTTTTGATGATGCCCGTCTCACTACAGACACGGATTATCAGTCTGGTATCACATTTTGTGAACAACTCCGTGCATGGGCTCAAGATAAGTTGACTGATCAGGCTACTTCTATTGCTGATATTGTTCAAGAAAAATCAGAAACGGTTGAAAGATTTCATTCCAGGTTAACTCAAACCTTTTCCGATCTGGGTTTCAATACATGTAATAAGGCCCACACCCAGATGCTATCAGCTGCTTTCGTTGCAGGCCTTAAAGAACCTATAAGGAAAGGCCTGGTCCTGTCCCGTCCCGAAGTCAGGATAATTCCCATGGATACTCTCCTCCTGGTCGCTAAAGGCCTGGAGTCGATCCAATTGCCCCAGCACAAGAAATCCACTCCTTTAATGTTTACATTACATGACCCTGCAATTACACCTGCCCCTGTTGGGTTCCCTGTTACCACACTACCGGGCCCTTTCATGACTCAGGTTCCAAGACCACAAGGTCGAACTTGTTTTCACTGTAAGCAACTAGGTCATTTTAAGAAGGATTGTCCAGGTTTTCCAGCACCTCGGCAGCGCACACAGGCTCTACGGCCACCGTATCCTGTGGCCGGTTATCCTCCTACTCAAGCGCTAGGTTATCCGACACATGATTCCAATTATGCTAACTATACTACTTATTATCCGGATGACCGAGCCTCAGCCAATTATCTGCCCTCTAATCGTCCTATGCCTAGACACCGACGCCCTGCACAGCATGCTCAACAACCATACTACCCAACTACACCTACACGTACATATCCTGGTCCTGACCAGTCTCATATTGATCTTGTCCAATAGGTAACAGGCAAACCTGTGTCCAATGCCCCTGTCATGGCAGTGTATACAGGGGATAAAGGGGGGCCCCTAGCTACAGTGGTCCTACCTGTGGAAGGCTGCCCAACCACCTTCTTAGTTGACACAGGCGCAGCCCGTAGCGTACTTAGAGCATGTGACCTGCCTGACGATTCCTTTCTCTCTAATATAGATGTTTCCTGTATAGGTGTAGACGGTACCCCTCGTAGCAACCCATTAACTAAGCCCTTGCGGGTGGGTACTTTCCCTGATCTCCTTACTCGTTTTGTAGTGTCTCCCTCTTGTCCTCTTAATTTGTTGGGAGCTGATGTTCTGTCCCGCTTGCAGGCCTCCATCTCCTTTACTCCAGATGGCAAGGTTCAGTTATTGACCCCTCTCTCCAGTGAAGATACCTCAGCCCTTTGTTCTTTACCCCTCCTACTCCACATGGAATCACCCCATGGAAATGCAAGGATCCTAGACAACTCCCCCAGTGCACTTGACAGAGTTCCTGTGCAACTGTGGTCTACTGGTCCCGATGATATTGGACGACTTAAAGTCCCTCCGATATTTGTGCAGTTACTCCAAGGAGCAAGTCCGCCCAGAAGACCACAATATCCATTGACACCTGCTCAGGCCCTCTCTATCTCCAAACAGGTTGAAACTCTGCTGGCTGCGGGTGCACTGATTAAATGTGTGTCGCCTTGTAACACTCCTTTGTTTCCAGTAAAGAAAAAGACCGAAAAGGGCGAACCGGACAAGTACAGGATGGTTCAAGACCTCAGAGCAGTTAATGATGTTACCGTCTTGGAAACTCCCATTGTTCCAAATCCTCATACTCTTCTATCCCAGGTCCCTCCTTCAGCTAAATTCTTCACGGTGGTGGATTTGGCCAATGCCTTCTTCAGCGTGCCTTTGCATCCCTCTTGTCAATACCTGTTTGCATTTACCCATGACCGCCAACAATATACCTGGACAGTCATGCCCCAGGGAGCACAAAATTCCCCAAGCCAGTTTGCAAGAGCCATGGCATACATCCTGGAACCATGGCAGAAATCTCACACAGAGGTGGTCCTCCTGCAATACGTGGACGATCTCCTTCTCTGTGCTGACGATCTCCCGACTGCAGAATGTGTCTCTGAAGATTTCCTCTGTTTCCTGGCCGCCCAAGGTTGTAAAGCATCTAAGAAGAAATTGCAGTGGTGCCGACCCTCGGTGATATTTTTAGGGCATTGTCTTTCTCATGGCACCCGGCACCTTACTAGAGACAGAGTGCGGGGTATCACATCACTCTGCCCTCCATCGGCTCACAAGTCCCTCCATGCCTTCCTAGGTCTTATCTCTTACTGTAGAGCCTGGATTCCTGAAGCCTCTACACTGATGCAGCCACTCTACGATGCCCTCAAAACTGAACAGTTTGATTTATCTCCTGAAGCCCTTACCAACTTCTTCGCATTACGACGTGCTGTTGTTACTGCTCCTGCTCTGGGCCTTCCCAATTACGAGAAGCCCTTCAAGCTCTTTGTCTACGAAAAAATGGGACATGCATCTGGTGTTCTCACTCAGTCTCATGGGTCTCGTCAACGTCCAATAGGGTATTACTCCTGTCAGTTGGATCCTGTGGCCAGGGGAGGACCCTCCTGTCTTCGGGCTGTATTTGCGGCAAGTGCTCTACTGGACAAGACGTGTGACATAATCCTTGGTCACAAGCTAACCATTCTCGCCCCCCATGATCTTTCTGCAATATTGAATCAAGTTCAACCTAAACATCTCTCTACTCAAAGGCATCTTCGTCTCCAAACAACTTTAATGTTACCCGATAATGTCTCCTTACAGCGATGTTATACTTTGAATCCTGCCACTCTTCTGCCGCTTCCCAAGGGGGGAGTACCACACTATTGGTACGGTCTGAACATAGATCCTGATGCCTTCCTTGATCTGGATGTCCATATGCCCACAGTAACACACGATGAACAGCCATCTCCTCTATGGCATTGTACTTTGTGGTTCAGAGACGTTCCGGGGCCTGACCCTCAGTATGAAGAAGAACTGTTTCAATTGATTCAAGTACGCCTCACCTTGACAGACATATACTGTGATACAAAAGGTAACACTGTAGTGTTAGTTCAATTACCCACAGAAGTGACTCATATGTACCACCATTGGGAGATGGCAGTTCCTCATGTCTCTATTACTAAATCTCCAAATATCTCATGGAAGGAACTTGGTCCATTAGCCAAAGCATGGAGTGCAACAGATCAAGACCAACTCTCCACAGAAGGTGTTACCAAACGAACTGTGAATTGTAAGACTACTGGTTACCCACAATATCACACAGAAATATGTGAAGATGCCCCTCCCATAGATCCTGACCCAGATGTTCCCCATGACTGTTTTGAACAGATGAAGATGGAAACAGCCCACCTTCCTACAGTACATGAAACGGCTTTGCCAGATCCTGACTGCACACTGTTTGTGGATGGCTCCAGATTTGCGGATGAACAAGGAAGATACCACACTGGATTTGCAGTGACCACAGTAGATCAGGTACTTCAAGCATCCCCACTTCCCCCGTCTATGTCTGCTCAAGAAGCGGAACTAAAAGCCCTCACTGTAGCATGCCAAATGTTTGAAGGGAAACGTGTTAATATTTACACGGATTCAAGATATGCCCTGGGCGTAGCACACGATTTTGGATTAATATGGAAAACAAGAGGTTTTCTGACAGCAACCGGTACACCAGTTAAACATGGTACAGCTATCAAGGAATTGATGGATGCTTTACTCCTTCCTGAAGAAGTGGCCATACTGAAAGTAAAAGCCCATGGAAGACGGAATTCGGAAGAAACATATGGCAATCATAAAGCTGACCAAGCCGCCAAAGATGCTGCATGTCAATCAAGGGAAGTGGACAGAAGAGTGTCCGGTAAGGAAATTCCTATTTTTCCCATGCAAACCTTACCTACAGACCTCAAGTTTTTGAAAGAACAGCAAGCAGCTGTAAGTCCTGAAGAAAAGCAAAGCTGGAAACAGAAAGGAGCAACCTTGCAGGATGGAGTATATACTAGCAATCTCAAATTTTGTCTACCTAAATGTATGTATCCGGCTGTGGTTCAGTGGGCCCACGGAGCAGCGCACTTGTCTAAGACACTCATGAACTCTTTAATTGCTAAATATTTTGAAGCACCAGGTATTACCACTCTGACTAAAACCTACTGTAAGTCTTGTGCTATCTGTGCCAAGTGCAATCCGGGAAAATTGGAGAAAGTGTTCCCCAAACACCTGGCGAAGCCACACTACCCATTCCAGAGAGTCCAAATTGACCACATTCAGATGCCAAAGAGTGGCCGGTATGAATATGCCCTAGTTATGGTGGACATGTTCTCAGGATGGCCAGAAGCTTTCCCGGTCACTAATATGACCGCCAAGACCACTGCCAAGCGGTTGCTCACTGAAATTGTCTGTAGATATGGAGTTCCTGAAGTAATTGAAAGTGACCAGGGCCCGGCTTTTACAGCACTAGTGACTAAGGAAGTCTGGGCAGCACTCGGGGTGACCCTTGCATTCCACACACCCTATCACCCACAAAGTAGTGGTAAGGTAGAACGCATGAATGGCACCTTAAAAGCCAGAATGCTTAAGATGGCCCAAGAAACTAACCTGCCCTGGCCAGAGAGTCTCCCAATAGCTCTGTTTAGTGTTAGGTACACACCAAGAGGGAAGTTTAACCTGTCTCCTTATGAGATTTTGTTCGGTTCAGCCCCTAGGTTAGGTTGTTACTTTCCTCAACAACTCCAACTGCAATCAGATACTATGGTTAATTATGTGACTGCTCTTTCCCAAGTTTTAAACAAGATACATGCCCAAGTGTTTTCTTCCATTCCAGATCCAGAGTCCGATACAGGCACACACAAGTTGCTCCCTGGTGATTGGGTTTTGGTTAAGAAGTTCCTGAGAAAACATACCCTTGAACCCAGATATGATGGTCCGTTCCAAGTCCTTCTAACCACGACTACCTCAGTTAAATTGGCTGGAAAGAACTCTTGGATACACGCTTCACATTGCAAGAAAGTCCCAGATCCAGAGGAAGCAGATCCTGTTACATCATGAATTTTGTGTATTTGTTCTTGCTGCTAGGTCTGATAAAGGCCCAACAAGTTGCTATAACCAAAGACAATCATGTTTATACATTTTGGTACAATTCCTCTAGTACACGGGTAGCCACATTTGCATTTGATTATTGTGATATTGTAAATTGTACATTTCCACCAGCATTGTTGTCAACAGTGTACAAAGACATACCTAACATTAAGAACCCATACATATGTGTGACTGATGACTACTGGGGATATGAGTGTAGCTCATGGAAGGCAGTAGGTTGGAATACAGGGCCAGCTTGGGGCTATAAACCACAAAGTGCCTTAGACAGATTAGATACAAATGGGAAGTCCTTACTGAAAAGAATGACGTTCAGGAAACCAGGGGGGGCGACACCTATGAAACTAGCTTTAAACATAGAGCATCCCAGTCCTGGAGATGCTGGGCAATATGTAATGGGAATGTACTGGAAGGGAGGAGGTTCATACAATAAACAGGGGACCTTTTACTTACGGGACATGTATGACGCACCTGAATGGGTAGGTGCCACGCACATGACTATTAATCCTCTTAGGCCACATATCAAAACTCTAAAAGAGATGATAGCTATAGCTAACCACACGTATGAGGACACTATGGCTGTAGAGACGGGTTTCTCTGACACTAACTTATGGCTTGAGTGGATGAAATATAACGCTAACAAACACAACAGATCTAACTGCTATGTCTGTGGAGGAGCGAGGCCTCACTTAGGTACTGTCCCTTTGAACATACCTCCGGAGATAGAGATGTGTTTCCTAAGTCTCTATACTATACTTAAAACTGACCGGACGGAATGTGAATCATGGGTAAAGGAATACCCAATTATCCTTAAAGATGTTAAGCCAGATAAAGGTATCACCATATACCCAGGTAACTACACTTGTTATGGTATATATGATGGGGTAGGCCAATTCTTTGGTAATTTCACTGGCAAGTACTGTGCCACATATAGCCTAATTCCACCCGCCCTAATCCAACAACAAATAAGATCCCTTGGAGACATATATTGGATTTGTGGGGATATGCAGATTAGAACCAGATTGGAAGGCGTATGGTGGGGAGAATGTGCCCTAGCTAAGGTAATTATGCCTATACACATAATCTCTGATGGACACCAAGATAACCCAGGTACATCACACCAATACTCTAGAATAAAGAGAGATACTCCTGTAAAAGGCAGTTTTGATCCTCATATTTACATAGATGCCATAGGAGTGCCAAGGGGGGTGCCGAATGAGTTTAAAGCAAGAGATGAAGTGTCCGCAGGGTTCGAATCTATTTTCCCAATCATCACGGCCAATAAAAATTTAAATTGGATCAATTACATCTATTATAACCAACAACGTTTTGTAAATTATACAAGAGATGCCCTCCAAGGTTTGGCGGAACAATTACAAGCTACTTCCCAGATGACCTTCCAGAATAGAATGGCCTTAGACATGATCCTGGCGGAGAAAGGGGGAGTATGTAAAATACTCCCAGACACCATGACATGCTGTACCTATATTCCAGATAATACAGGCCCTAATGGTAAGGTAACGTTGGCAATAGAAAAGTTAAAGAGTTTGTCCAATGAACTGAAACGAAATTCTGGGGCCACAGATCCATGGGAAAGATGGTTTGGATGGATGTCTGGATGGCAAGGTGCTTTGGCCCAAATAGGTGTTGCCATTTTAATAACGATAATCATCCTCGCTCTTCTTGTTTGTTGTGTGTTACCCTGTCTTAAGAAATGCCTACAAAAGACAGTTGATCAGACAATCGACCAGACCACCCCGACCTTCCTTCACCAAGAGATTGACGATATCGACCGTGATACACCACATACACCCTTACAGTCCCACCGCACTAAATCAACAGCTACTTCCTCTTAAGGACATGTAGGGATAGCGTCTGTCTCTACGGGCAGAAGTCTGCCGCGGGAGAAGTAGTGGACAAGCTGCTATGGGGTACCCGCGCAGTGAAGTGTTCGAGGCCTGTTCAGACAGATGTGCAAGATAGCCTTTTGTTATTTTTCTATAGGGACAGTATTAGAATGAGAGATATTAGTTTTAGTAAAAATTGCCATTTTAAGGGGGGACTGTTATGGACAGATGAATTAAAATAAAATGGCTATTTACTAATGTCTATTTATTCTCTGTTCACTATGTTAAAACTGGCTTCTAGAGTAAATATTCCCTTCCCCCCCTACAATGTGGTCAGCTGCTGTTTACTATGTAAATTCCTCACATCCTGCTAGCCTCCCCTCCCCCACTACCTTTGTGCCAGTTAACAGCTATATGCCATAAATGGAGGATCATTGGTTTAGAACTGATAGATACCACTCACTCCCCCTCCCATCGTGTATCCAAAAGTGTGTAATGATGACACTACATGAATGGCATGAATGGCACCTTAAAAGGCTCCATTCTGTAGGGGGGTTTAAACAAGAGCCCCCTTTCTCTGTTAACCAATTGGTGAATGTATACTGTATGTTTAAACTGTGACGTATTTTTGCTTTAAGAAGGAGCCCCCACTCCGGGGAATAAAGCATTCCTGGGTTTTTCACTGATCAGAAACTTTGTCTCCGGTGTGAATTACTTCTAGGGAAAGCGTGCACGCATTAATTAAACAATTTGGAAGGTGTAGATAGACAAATAATCAAAGTTTTCTTTGATCCAAAACAAAACGACATAGGATCACTTGCACCACTACCTATGTTGTGTACCAGATTGTATGCCCATGTGGACTCGTGTATATGGGCAAAACGTCTAATTATTTCCGTGAGAGAATGAGGGGACACCGTTCAACTATACGGACAGCGTTGGCAAACAAATGTGCAAGTACTCCAGTGGCACGTAATTTTTTTTAAAATGGGACACTCTTTGCCCTCACTGAGATTTATGGGGATAGATCATGTCCCAGGACTGTCTAGGGGTGGCAACCATGAGATGTGATTGCTACAAAAGGAGACATTTTGGATTTTTACATTGGACACTGTCTCCCAATGGACAAAATGAAATTAATTCACTTCAATGCTTTCTACCAAGAAGATAGTCTGTGATATGTGTTCCATGGCATAATATGTATTCTATATGTTTAATGATATTTAGTTGATCTACCCGTTTTCTAGGATCCGTTATATTAATGAGTATTGGCATTATGCCTACTAGATTATGGATAGTGGATTTGTTAATATTATTTAGCTTGTTATGAATGAGCTATATGATTAAGTTAAGATCCAAATCCAGTTCCATAATCGACTAGTAATGTCTGATATGAGCGTTTGTAAATATTTTACTTTATTTTGTTGCTATTTAGCAGTAAGATTTTGTTGATAATTTAGTGCACCTTGTGGTCATATATTATAGTTTATACTGCTCTAATCGTTTGACTTTTTACGAATGAGTTGTATAATCGAGCTAAAATTCAAACTTATTTCTATAATTGACTAGTTATGTCTGATAGGAGTTCCGGCAAATACTTTATTCTGTTCGAGACTGAACCTTGTTGTTATCTTACATTAAGAATGTACTTAATGCATTTTGTGGTTAAATATCAGATTTTATACTGCTTTTATGTGTAGATTTCCCCCATGCTGATACATACTTGGACCTGGGGTAGTAGGAGTTAACAGCTGTCTCTGAGTGAAACTCTGTATCTCGGTCAGTATGTGATACCACTTTGATTGTATACCGATCGCTCTGGTCCAGTATGCATTCTCTGCTTTTGTCATTTTTTGTATATATGTAAACATTTGAGTTTTTTCACTTTAGGTATGTTCAATGATTTTATTGAATATTGTATATATAATTAATTAAACATTTTAGTAATTGGTACCATATGTTATACTCACAATACACGTGATGTAATTGAACCTCGTTATTTTTCCTTTACCCTCCAATCAACAGTTCACAGTGTATATTTAAATGCAATGAGTCACATTGTTAGATTGTCTTGAAAAAAGTCCCTAGAGGACTGAAACGTTGACACTATGTAATCAACTTTTGAAGCTTGAATAAATGGCACTTTTTTGGCAACAGTATCGAGTCCTGTGAGTGCACTTCCAACAAAGTATTTTATATTTTGCGGTCGGAGTGGCACCTATTCAATAAACAAGACTGGGAGCAGGAGTGTGGGACCCAGTGTGAATTATATAATTAAATAAATGATTACATAAGTAAACATGTAGAGTATATATATGTATGTGTGTATATATATATATATATATATATATATATATATATAGTAATATTCCTTTTGATTCCTGCACACACTCTTTTAAATTATATAAATGCCGGGTGCATTCTAGCCAAAGTCAAATATCACAGAAATAGTAAATGAAGGCTTGCACTCACGGTCTTTTTCTTGTATAAAAATGTTCTCCTTTATTTCAAGTTTCTTAAAACAGTCTCCAATAGATTCTATTGGAGACTATGTTTTAAGAAACTTAAAATAAAGGAGAAAATTTTTATACAAGAAAAAGACCGTGAGTGCAAGCCTTCATTTAATATATATATATATATATATATATATATATATATATATATATATATATATATATTTATTTTTTCCCCAGGTCCCAACACTCAATGTTCCCGGTCTTTTCCATGCTCCGGTGCAAGTAATCTCTGACCAATATATAGCATCCAAGTAGAGAGCACTCTGGAATCTTCGTTTTATATCAAAATAAATACTGCTTTATTGTGCAGAATACAAAAATGTTTATATATATCAGTTGACATTATATTGCCTCATAAATTAGTAGGTAATTCATATACCCACATGGTACTATTAGCAGATATACTTTCATGCCTGTCTTTCTATTGATTATTTTTATTTTTTATTTTTATTTTTGGTTTCTATATTTTACCTCTATGAATAATAAAAGTTATATTTTAATTTAATTTACATATACCTATTTGGTGGACAGAGGGACTTCCTACCAGTTATTCCAGAGACATTCTTTCTGGAATTCTCTCTCTTTTTGTTTCATCCTGTAAAGATGACTGCAAGAGCACAGCGCAGACTGCTCAATGAGGTGAAGAAGAATCTTAGAGTGTCAGCTAAAGACTTACAAAAGTCACTGGCAAATGCTGACATCCCTGTTAGCGAATCTACAATACGTAAAACACTAAACAAGAATGGATTTCATGGGAGGATACCACAGAGGAAGCCACTGCTGTCCAAACAAAACATTGCTGCACGTTTACAGTTTGCACAAGAGCACCTGGATGTTCCACAGCAGTACTGGCAAAATATTCTGTGGACAGATGAAACCAAAGTTGAGTTGTTTGGAAGAAACACACAACACTATGTGTGGCAGAAGAAACACACAACACTATGTGTGGCAAAAAAAGGCACAGCACACCAACATCAAAACCTCATCCCAACTGTGAAGTATGGTGGTGGGGGCATCATGGTTTGGGACTGCTTTGCTGCATCAGGGCCTGGACGGATTGCTATCATCAAAGAAAAAATAAATTCCCAAGTTTATCAAGACATTTTGCAGGAGAACTTAAGGCCATCTGTCTACCAGCTGAAGCTCAACAGAAGATGGGTGTTGCAACAGGACAATGACCCAAAGCATAGAAGTAAATCAACAACAGAATGGCTTAAACAGAGGAAAATACGCCTTCTGAAGTGGCACAGTCAGAGTCCTGACCTCAACCCGATTGAGATGCTGTGGCATGACCTCAAGAAAGTGATTCACACCAGACATCCCAAGAATATTGTTGAACTGAAACAGTTCTGTAAAGAGGAATGGTCAAGAATTACTCTTGACCGTTATGCACGTCTGATCTGCAACTACAGAAAACATTTGGTTGAAGTTATTGCTGCCAAAGGAGGTTCAACCAGTTATTAAATCCAAGGGTTCACATACTTTTTCCACCTGCACTGTGAATGTTTACATGGTGTGTTCAATAAAAACATGGCAACATTTCATTCTTTGTGTGTTATTAGTTTAAGCAGACTGTGATTGTCTTTTGTTGTGACTTAGATGATAATCAGATCAGATTTTATGACCAATTTGTGCAGAAATCCATATCATTCCAAAGGGTTCAGATACTTTTTCTTGCAACTGTATATTATTTAGTCCGCCAAATCCAGCAGCAGAATTATCCTTGTGATTCACCAGAATGAATGTTACTCTGATATTGATTATCCCACTATCAGTATCCTGACTGCCATATTATTTGGCGCGGTCTACAGGTTCTATTCACTGCGTTTAGCAGAGCACCGTCTATAGTTGTAGACTACACATTACCAGCATTGTCACCAATTGCACCCAGAATTACAGTGCATATCACTAGACGCTGAACTTACAATGTAAGTGGTTTTCATTCGCAACCTTTAACTGCATCTAGCATTCAAATGCTTGCACTTTATACCGCTACATATGTTAAGTGGGCTAATACTCATGACTTAGCAACTATATGCTGACACGTTATCAGGACCTGTAGTCTGCATATCATTATTCTACCTGCTAGCGGAGTATCTCTCCTGCGACCTTAGGGAGTATCTAACAATCATACGCTTGCACTATACGCTGTTTTATCTTTAATATGCTGACACGTTATCAGGACCTGTAGTCTGCATATCACCATTCTAGCTGCTTGCAGAGTATTTCTCCTGCGACCTTAGGGAGTATTTAGCAAACATATGCTTGCAATATACGCTATTTCATCTTGAAGGCTAACCTATATATCAAATCTAGCATTTATATATATGCAGTATAGCAGGACCCATATTCCGTTTGACCATTTAGTCATTTCTTTTTTGTTCCATCTCTACTCCCCCTGCATTATCATGATGGCTATCACTAGTTAACTTTTTCCTGACAACACAGACATGTGCTGGTGCTCATTATCTCAGTACCGCTGGGACACTAGAGTTTACTTAGCAAGTTACTGTACTGCAAAATATACTCATTGATAGATATATCTAAGCATACTTATTGAGCTACTGTGCCTTATCAATATATCTATCTAAGCATACTTATTGAGCTACTGTGCCTAGTATACTTATCGATATTGTGGTATTTTATTTACTTTTTTTACAGCACTTATTTCACTATTTTAGTTTTTCTACTTTGTCATTTTGGTGCAGCATTTTGGGTTATTGCCATTAGCAAATTTTAGAACTGAAATATTATATAATAAATCTTCTCTTGTTTTCTGACCTTAGGTCTTTTAAACTCATGCTTTAGACTCCTATATTTTTGGTAGCTATTTCGCATAGAACCGGTTGCTTCCTCCCAGTACCTTCCCCTGGTATACTATTCCCAAGTTTACTGTTTATTTCTATTAGGGGTTACCCCCCTGTCTTTAGTGTACCATACCAGGCTGGACTCAGTTTGTTCTCATGCAGGGTTAATAATATGAGGGTTCTTAAGGCCAATTGGGATATTACCAGATTGGGTGTTGGGAATTTTAGCGGAATCAGGAGTGACCACTGCTGAGGGAGAACTCATATGGGTTTCTGAGTCCATTTTATCCAACTTGTCATTGATTTGCCCCAAGACGATAGCACCGAAGACAACAGGGCCTGTAGATCAGAAGACTGGCCACTACTGGAAACTTCTCAAGCCCCGGTGTTATCGGTCTGGATATTAAGTTACCTATATAGTTCAACTTTCCTAGCTGTAGCCGCATAGGGGATGTTTATTTTGTGTAATTCTGCTGTGATCCTCGGAATGATCCAGGATCTGAGGGATGAAGGGCTTGCAGTATCACCACCTTGAGATGGAGTTATGGATCTAGCTGGTGTACTGGGGATAGATAATTCCTCCCCGCCTTCAGGAAGTTGTGACATACTAGAATCAAAAATAGGAGGTTATGCGATGCCTATTATCAATACTGGCTGGCAAGGTAAATGCCAAGAGGCAAAAAATTACCTACGCATGTGACAGGTGATGCCCTGCTAATTGCCAAGCTGCTTGAGAGGCTCTATCTATGAGTTGGCACGAGTAGTATTTGTGGCCACAAATGCTGTGGCAGGGTGATGACCTCTTGGGGATAAGACAAAATGGGAGTGACAATTGAGGACCTCAGTATACAACCAAGCGAGGCGACTAACTATGATTTTTGCCCGAGGGGCGAATGTACCTCCGAATTGAGGATGGGTGATGTCCTTGCAGGACCACTAAGCTAAGGCATACAAAGCCTGGAAATAATTATCACTAGTGGCCTCCTGTCACTTCAAAGAAATACAGGAAAAGGACTGCGCCAACAGTTAAAAGGTACAATAGTTCGTCTGAATAGGTAGGGCAATATAACGTAGTTGGTCTTACTGATATGGTGGGATTAAAGTTCTGATGGAGTAATTGAAAGGTAAAGTCCGATAATATTGAGGTCTCACTCGGAAGTAAGTATCTTTATAAGGTGCCTGTTTTTGGGTGTAGAGTACTCAATGTCCCCTAGTGGTCCACCCGTCCCACTTATATGCAAGACAAAAACGAGGAGACCCAGTGGTGCAGTATTTAACCCCTTAAGGACCAAACTTCTGGAATAAAAGGGAATCATGACATGTCACACATGTCATGTGTCCTTAAGGGGTTAAAAGCCAATATGAGTAAAATAAATATGTGCAATCAACTCACTTTAAAAGAGCTATAGCCAGCTCTGGTGTATAGGGTGTACAGTGGTATAATACCCACTTTAAAGGATATGTGATGGGAGTCCTCCAGAGGGATGGTATCCAACACTCAGGAGAAAGATATATAAAAGACAGCCAATAGTGTTCTCAGTAAAATAAAATATGCAGTAAACATAAATAAAAATGTGGAGAGCAAAAAACAGGGCGCAAGAGAATACTGAGAACGGGCAGCAGCTGAAATAGCCTGCCCTTCGCTGGATCCCCGCTCAGATCTAAAGCTCATCTTGTGCCATTACAGAGAGAACATCTCTGAAACAAATGAGACTGGTCCCACCCATACGGGCAGTCCAGATCCAAAATGCCAGCAAGTTACCTCTGCACGAGAGACACAGCAACCCCAGACGATCATTTCAGCCTTATTAGGCATCAGTGAGGCATAGCTGATATCTCTCTAGGCACCATGAGCAAGGGGTCCACATCTGGATTACCCTTTAAATTTGTGGAGAGCAAAAAGCAGGGCACAAGAGAATACTGAGAACGTGCAGCAACTGAAAAAGCCTGCCGTTTAGTGGGATCCCACTCAGAACTCAACCTGGTTTTAGCTCATCATGTGCCATTATAGAGAGCACATCTCTGAAACATATCAGACTAGTCCCACCCATACGGGACGTCCAGATCCAAAATGCCAGCAAGTTCCCTCTGCATGAGAGAGACAGCAACCCCAGACAATCATTTCAGCCTTCTTAGGCATCATCAGTGAGGCATAGCTGATATCTCTTTAAGCACTGTGAGCAAGGGGTCCACGTCTGGATTACCCTTTAAACTTGTGGAGAACAAAAAACAGGGTGCAAGAGAATACTGAGAATGGGCAGCAGCTGAAATAGCCTGTCCTTTGGTGGGTCCCCGCTCCGATTTTAAGCCAGTTTTAGCTCATCTTGTTACATAGTTACATAGCTGAAAAGAGACTTGCGTCCATCAAGTTCAGCCTTCCTCACATATGTTTTTGCGGTTGATCTAAAAGATGGCAAAAAACCTAGTCTGGAGCGCTTCCATTTTTGTCAACAAACTAGGAAAAAATTCCTTCTTGACCCCAAAACAGCAGTCAGATGTCTCCTTGAATCAAGCAACTATTACCCCACCAATTCCAAATTATATCCCTGTATGTTATGTTTATGCAAGTATTTATCCAATTGCAGTTTAAACATATGTATAGACTATGACAAAACCACCTCTTCATGCAGAGAATTCCATATCCTTATTACTCTAACTGTAAAAAAAAAAACACTTTCTTTGCCTTAGATGAAATCTCATTTCTTCCAGCCTAAATGTGTGGCCTTGTGTCCTATGTATATCCCTGTTTATGAATAGATTTCCAGATAAAGGTTTATACTGGCCCCGAATATATTTGTATAATGTTATCATATCCCCTCTCAGGCGCTGTTTTTCCAAACTAAACAGATTTACATTTTTTAACCCCTTAAGGACACAGCTTCAGAAGCTTGACTTACGCTTAATGACACAAGCAATTTTTGCATTTTCTTGCTGTTTGCGTTCAACTGCAATTTGCATCTCTCTCATTTATTGCACCGACACATATTATATACTGTTTTTTAAAGGACAGAAAGGGCTTTAATTTGATATAACATATATATATATATATATATATATATATAAATGCTTACTTATTATAAAAAAAATACAGAAAAATGCAAAATAAATGAAAAATATTGTTTTTTTTTACAGTTTTTGCAATAATAATGTGTGCATAATTAGTGCAGGTTAAGGAAAGTAATTAAAAATAAATTTATTTATTTGTTCTGATTTACAGAATATATAATGTGTCTGGGATTTTAAGTTTTTTTTGGTAGTTACAGGTCACAAAGCACAAGGAGTAAAATAAACTTTTAATGTGGAGCGATTTTAGAATTTGGTATGTTTGTCTTGTAAGCTTAATAGCCATAAAAGAAAACAAAATTGCCACACAAAAGTATATATTTATATAAAGTAGACATCACGGGCTATTTACCTAAGGTTGTTTTGACACTTTCTATGTAGCCATTTCACCGCCAACCTCTGCTAAATATTGGAGTAAAATTGTGTTCTTTTTGGTTTTTGGCACACAAACTTATAACAGAGAAATTCTTGTGTATATTTTGTAAAGTTGGTGTGTACTATTCCTGTACAAAGTTTTATTTTGTGTTCAGTTACATCTGCTGAGTAAAATGACACCCCCATTGTATGTCTTTTGCTATTTCGTGAAGTTACAGTGCCATACAGGATATGCACACACATATATACATATACATATATACACACACATGATGATTCTGGAGAAAGTCCCTGAGGAGGACTGAAACATTGATCCTGTTTTTAAGAATTTGGAATAAAAGTAATTTTTTTTTGTAAGTGCAGCCACCTATTTTTGCTATTCGGATACTGGAGCCCTGGTAGTGCACCCGGACCCGGCCACATAATTTTGCAGCCTGAGTGCAAGGTATTGTAGCCCTTTATGAGTGCAAGGTATTGTAGCCCTTTATATATATATATATATATATATATAAATATAAAAATACAGTCAGATTGAATTGACATATGTATATATAATTTATTTAAATTATTTTATTTAATTAATTATTTTATTTATTTTTGAAAAAAAAAAAATATATATATATATATATATATATATCTTACATATATGTGTCTTTATTCCTGAGTGTATTTAAATACATGTATACGTAATTATATTAATAAAATATAAGTATGAAGTTACAAATATATAATATATATAATTATTTTTTTATGTGTAAGCGTATTTTTTTTTTTTTTTTACTTTCTTTGAGAGCAATCCCATTGCCCCTGGGAGCCTGAATTACCATGGGTGGACTGCCTGGGCTGTCAGACAGTCCTCCCGAAGTGGATCGCTGCAGAGGTGAGTATCCTGGAGCTGAGGCCGAAAGCCGTTATGGCGTTCTATGCTGCGTAATGGTTTTAAAGCCCATTTAATGTGGGACTGCATAGAATGCTGCAACGGCGTTAATTGTTAAAATATTTGGGTAATAGGTTTTTACCATTTAGTAATTGTTATAAAAGCAGTATTGTCATTTTTATTTAACCACCCTCCCAACTGCAATACATTATATTGTCCACCTAGTCACTTTCAAGTGCCCTAGGCTCCCTATTTAACCTTTTATTAAATGTTTATTTTATGCCCGGTCTTTGTTCTGGGCGCCGCCATCTTTGTGTGGGCAGATGAAGGCTCTGTGGGATGGTGCTGTGCAATTCTCTTGCATGCCCAGTTGAACACTTGGGTATTTGCTATTGCCCAAAGCTATTGTCATGAATTGTTGGTGGGAGCCCTAAGTGACAAAGGGGGGAGACCCACAGCCCCCCCCCCCCAGCCCCCACCCATTATTAGCAGGTGGGGGCCCTAAGTAACAAAAGAGGGAGGACATGCCCCTAGCCCCCACTCATGAGTGGCAGGTAAGGCTCTGAGTGACAAAGGGGGGGAACCTATTGCATCTCCCTGCGGCCTCCACTGCGGCGGATGGTGCCCTAAGTAAAAAGGTGAGATGGGGACCTATTGTCTCCTCCCCATCCTCCACCCATAAGCAGCAGGTGGGGACCCCAAGTAACCAAAGGGGGTGGACAACTATTGTGTTCCCCTCGGCCCCCACCCATGAGCGGCGGATGAGGGCCCTAAGTGACAAAAGGGCAGTTACCTATTGTCCCTTCCTAGCCCACACAACCAACCAATCAGAGTGCACTGTGTCAAATTGCAGGGCATTTGAAGGGTGTGGAGTTCAGTCTGCATGGAGCCCTCGCTGAGTGAAGATGGATTATTTTTTAGCACCAGGATCTTTTTTTATTCTGTGTTTTTTTTAGTTTTTTTGCGTTTAGGTTTTTTATTTTATTTTGTAAATTTGAAGGGATTCATGGATTTTTATTTGGCATGGTTCGTGGCTGAAGAAAATCAGGTTTTAGAAAAAAGACGACATCTAATGGTATTGTGACGCACCCTCCGTCAATCAATGCTCCTAGTGCTCACCAAGGACCATCAGCACTGCACCAGACACCATAAGCACTGCAGACCCCACGAACCACCGCAGCTCTGTTGGGGTCTCTCCATCTCTTATGACAAGGCACCTGGCTCTAGTTGGTGAACCTCTCTTCCTTCAAAGAGCGTAGCAGGAACAGCTCTTGCAAGAGCTAGTGATTACCCAAGGGAGTATGATCATCATAGCAATCCCTTGTAGTGATATAGCAGTTCCCTACAACACGAGACAAGGCTGCAAGTTGAGGGTAAGAAGGTCTGAGAGTTTAATGGTACAGGTTGAATTTTTATACAGTTTTTCAGGTCAGAGGCACACCCACTGGACCTGATGGAGGACAGGGACATAAGGGACATAACCAATGAAAACAGTGATTAACAGTATGACACTCCCACATACAGTAAACAATCCCTCCCCTTTGCCTGTGATATAATTACAGTAGTTAATGCATTAACTTAATTATTGAAATGCAGAAAAAAACACACATTTTTATAAAGACCCATAAGTACCCCAAAACATAACATGTCCCCCAATCTTATATCCCCTGATAGCCCTGATCTGGGTGAACAACATATCCAAAATTCACCAAGATCAGATCAGGGGTTCAGAAATTTTATGGAAGTCATAGTTTTTCTCAGGCAAACACAGGATTTCACGACCAATACAGTCCCATAGAATCGCAGCTAAGTGCCGCTGGAGGACCGACCGGGAACTGCAAGGTTTTAATGCCGAAACTAGTTCCAGGGCATTCGTGGCTAAGTCTCCCTGAAGTCTATTCGTGTTTTTAGCCCATGCGAACAAAATGGCTGCTGCCACGTGTTCGAATGTTGAATGGCAACCACTTCGACTGTTCGGGAGATCGAAGAACCAATGTTTAAAGTCCCAAGAGGCAAAGAGGGAGCAAATATGTCCCACCCTTTTGCTACTTAGGGCCTCCACCCGCTGCTTATGGGTTGGGCCTAGGTGGAGAACACAATAGGTAACTAATTTTGTTACTTAGGGCCCCCACTCACAGCTCATGGGTGGGTGCCGGTTGGGAGAGAATAGGTTACCCCCTCATTTTGTTACTTATGGCCACACCCAGCTGCTTATGGGTGGGCTTCGGGAGGGGAGACTGTAGATCATCCTCCCTTGTCACTTATGGCCCCCAAATTCAGTGATTTTGCTGGTGCCCTGTCTAAATGACAGGACATTTGAATGGCAAATTAAGCAAATGGAGAACACAGAAGGTCAAAGAAAGTGCCTACTTTGTCTTTTGTGTTAAAGAAAACTAGATCAGATAGGAAGAAAAGAAGAACATATCCTGAGAGAGAAAGAGAAGAGGAAGCGACTGGGGAAGGGTAGGTTTGGCATGCAGTGCTGCCTAATCTATAGGTTCTTACTGATGACCACTCGTATTCTTATTCTTTTCTCAAGATCATTAAAAGCTGTTTGAAGAGGGGCGGAGTTAGTCACTGAATGAAGCAGGCGCACGTATTGGGAGCTCCCAGGAGAGATCTTGCATTATCAATCTGAATGCACAAAATCGGTCTTATGTTTACTCAACAGCTGTCCTGACACTATGGAAAAGAAAATGCAGAAGTGATACAGCTTTTTCCTCCAAAGAATTTGGAGCTCTGTGTTACATCGCTAAAGAAGCCTTCCAAGATGGAACCTGTGTGGGAAGATTCTGACCTTGTCTCAAAAGAAAGTAAACAGGACGACACTTGGTAGTGTGTTGAATAAGGAGAGTATAGCAATAGCCCATCTCTTGTAGACTGAACTGGAGACAAGGAGGACTAACCCTGAATCTCACCCAGAACCTATATCTGCTAGAAAAGCTGACATATAGAATTTGTTGGCTGAGATTACGTTCTTCTTCCTGGATGATATTGTACTGGTTTGAGGAGATATCAGGGTTATGACAGCTGGTTGCCGGTGCTGGATGATGATGATGATGATGACGACACTACCAGATGCAAGCATGAGGACCAAAAACTGAGGATGACAAGCTTTAGCAGGTCAACCTCAAAATAGAGAGAAGAGGCTAGCTGTCCTGGAGGACTCTAAGTGGCAACTTAACACACAGATCCACGGGAATCCTACTATGCTCTAAAGCCAATCCCTGCAACCAGAGAAAAAAAACAAGTAAGAGAGGTGAGGATGGCAACAGCTCAATTAGCCTGCCTTTCGGTGGGTCCCCACTCAGATCTCAAGCTGGTTTTAGCTCAACTTGTGCCATTACAGAGAGAACATATCTGAAGCATATCAGACTTGTCCCACCCATATAGGCAGTCCAGATCCGAAATGCCAGCAAGTTCTCTCTGCACGAGAGATATGGCAATCCCAGACAGTTATTTCAACATTGTAAGGTATCATCAGTGAGGTATAGCCAATATCCCTCTAGGCCCCATGAGTAAGGGGTCCACGACTGGATTGACCTTTAAACTTAAGGAGAGAAAAAACAATCCCTGCAACCAGTAACGAAGCTGCTGAGAGAACAGGGAGTCAGGTACCACTAGGGACAAGGCTGAAAATTAAAAGTGATACATACAGAGAAGTGTATGCAGTTCATTTACATCTCCAAGGCAGAACATATCTTCAGGGCACTGGACTTGCCTATAACATATACCTTCCTGAGACCTGCACCAAACACTTCACGTGCATCCTCTGCTCCCTCATGGGATTTAAATGCCATCCAGCCATTCTACTACAAGTAGTGACGAGCTACTGTGGCACCTGAGTCCCATTGGAAACGGCAGTGTGCAACTGCCTAATACTTCAGTTGATTATAATTCTGCTTTTTTACATTTTTTCTTGTGCATATTTTTAATTTGTGTTCCATAACTGATTTCCCTCTGTTGCCTTGAGCCATATGAGGACTGCTTACTTATAGAGTTGAGTGGACACCTTGATCGGCCAAACTTTGGAAAAAAGTCCGGGTTCGGGATCGAACTTGACCCCGAACCCGAACCCTATTGAAGTCAATGGGGACCTGAACTTTTGGTGACAAACTTTTGGGCCAAAAAAGGTAATGTTCGGTACGTACCCAAACTTTACAGTCCGGGTTCGCTCAACTCTACTTACTTAGTTTAAGTTCAGGCTGTATACACATTGTAGATCTTCCTTGCCATAGTTTCTTATGATTCCCACCTGAATCACTGAATCAGTTAAATGTGTATACGTAGCTTACTTCAAAAATAGTGCCTTAGTCATATCTCAGCTAGACAATACACCTTTTTGCCTTTGCTGCATGATTTTTATACTGTGCAAATGTCTGTATTCTCCTTTTGACTGCACCTAAAACACTTTTACCTGTTTTTATAACTATTTGTATGCACAATAAAAAATATAAATTAAAAAAAAAATGAAAACAGTTTAAAGAAACATAGAAACATAGAATGTGACGGCAGATAAGAACCATTCGGCCCATCTAGTCTGCTCAATTTTCTAAATACTTTCATTAGTCCCTGAAAAGTAGGCTTAGAACAAACCCTTGAGTAACTCTACTGATCCCTTAAGATGAACATTTTCCATTAAATATTTTATGCACACTATCTCTAAGCCAATGCACAAAACCAATTACTTTTTATTTGTAGCTATTTGTGTAAAACCATATCAAGTGCCTTATCAAAATCCAAATAGATCTCATACAATGCAACATTCTAATTCATACTTTTACTGACTTTTTGATTAAGTTCAATTTAGTTAGTTTGACATAATTGGTCTTTCATGAAACTATCTTCTAAGAACATTATACACAATGAATTCTTAAATATTATCCATTCATAACCTTTCAAATTATCTCCTAACAATAGCAATATCAATGTCAATAATGCTAAAAAGATACTCCTGGCAACAATACAACTTGGATGCATTTGATAATTTTGTTCCTCATTATCATGCTGAAATATAGATGTTGTTTTCACAAAAATGTTTTGATGAAGATTGCATCTTAAATCTGCCTCGAATGTCACAACTCCTCGCTCTAGAAAAAGGCATTCTTATGAAGTGCATGTGCATAGTAGATTTTTGCATGATGGGAAAGTTCAGTTTGGCTGAATCATTTTTCCTAACATTGAAATTTTGTTTGGAATGCCTGACACTTGTTGATGATTCAGTTTGCCTGAATATCAACGATGGACAAAATATTTTGGGATACATTCTGACAAACCAAAAAAGGGTGCAAAAATTAGCTAGTGGGTCAACATATAAATATTATGTATACATTTTGCAGGAAACTAATGGGTATATTTTCCCACCATTTGGTTCACAGGTCCAGTGAGGAAAAAGTAACCAACAGAGGGAAAAACAAATTATATATGATATATAATATAGATTTATTTATTTTTTACTGCTCCTCCATTTTTTTTTATACCACTTGAAACTCTGATTACCACATCAAACGGACATGTATGGTTAATGCAATAATTGCCTGCTTGGTTATACATCCATATATATGGCACTTCAGAAGCATGAAAACCGGCCGAACATCTGATCGGTGAATAGCAATTCATTTGAATCCAATTGTACAAATCTAGTGCATTCTAAGTTCTAATGTAAGTTAAAAAATAATAATATAAACTATAGATCTCTATTTATATCTGTGGTAAATTATTATATTAGTATAATAAAGTAAGCATATCACACTTGCAAATCCTGGCAATAAGTAATTTTGTTTTAAATTTTATTTTAGGTATGAAATTATTTTGTTTATTTTAATGAATATTATTATCCATGTTTTAGAGAAAACATGTTCACAGCCTTCAAAAAAAAAAAAAAAATCACTATGAACCGCAATTTTGATTTTAATAGTAAACAGAAATGGAAAGGATATGTCATAATGTCATAATTTCAAAAAGGCATCACAAATGTTACCCCCCTATGGATTTTATTCCTGTGATAGAGGATGCATTACGTGTATTTCATCCTTGACAAATGAAAGAAATAATATTTAACAACATGAATAGAACACAAATATTTTTATATGCATGAAACCATATTGTAATTCAAGAATTTTGCTTAAGCATTCTTTTCAACCTGCTGGCATTCAAATCTCTATTTATGCATTGCTGTCTACTCTACCTGCTGAATATATTACAGGATCTTCGTATTTAATACTTTGTAATAAAATGTGCCATATATAAAGAAAATGGAAATTAAACCTTGGTTCACAAATGTCAAAATATAAAAATAAAAGTAATTGCTGCATTATTTCATGTTGGCTTATGAAAACAAATTAACTTCACATTTTGTCACTTACAACTTTTTGTTTATGATAAGTTAAATATGTCACTAAATACATCTGGCATCATATTCTGTTGCATTAAGTTTTAAAAATGCAGATCTCTTTTTGGAGACCAGATGGTCTTAAATGCTTGGTGGTACACCTTAACTGATTTTAAATACTCATATGTTAAAGTATTACAACATCTAATCTTCCACTAGGATAATTCATGATTATATGACTTGCCAAATGAATCCCAAAATGTATTTGCCAGAGCTAAATTCACTAAATGCAAACCTGATCATTTTACTATTTACCCTGAATTTGCATATGTGATTATATGACGTTTCTGATATTTTGCAAATAAACCACATTTGTAAGACAATTCATGTAATATGATGATTTATTTTTTAAACAACTTTAACTTAAATCGATGACTCAGATTGAAGGATCATATGAATATTGAAGTACTTTAAATTTATAAAATCATGCACATACAATTTCTCCTGGCTTCATGAGCACTTAGGGACTCAGTGTAAATAATCTGTATAGACAGATGTTAATAAGCAAATAATGGTTCAAATTATCTATAATTTACCATCAACGCAATCAAATTCCTTGATCATAACCAAATGAGCATCCTTTAAAATAATGAACTTAACTTCTAAAAAATTATAGTTCAGGATGGCTTCATGCCATGTGAGTAGTTGTGTTTTCACCATACTCTTTATTATTATTAACATTTGTACAGTGCTTACATATTCCTTATTTACTATGCTTACAAATGTATTCCTTACTAACAGCAGTAAATCACTATAGGTAAAACAGACCAGGCAAAAATGGTCTTTAACAATAGCAGGATTTATTGTAGCCTAAAGTCCTCTTGTGCTGTTCATCCATTCAGTAATAAACAGTTTTAAAGCAGTTTATCACTAAATAATGATTCCTGACTACCCACAGCCTAGCCCCATTGGAGATATGGCTTAGGCATTGATTGCAGGCTTCTTTCTGGCCATACCAATTCATACCTGCAGTCTTGCCACCCATTGCTACTCAGACTAATGCTTCCTCACTAGCCCAAACAGCACAGCGGGGATAGGCTGCTTGGGAATCTTGTTTTGCATTAAAACATTAAAACAATTTAACACTGAATAGAAGGACAGAGCCAGAGAACTACAGACAGTATAGATACTTTTATGAGATGAAGAAGTTACAGTATCAACAGTGTCCCTTTAAGCACATATCTTAAGACAATATCTTACCTTTTATAGGAAATCGTGTAACCCCATCACAACTTCAGCTCAATAAGTGTCTGAATGTTGTCTTGTCTATGGTCTAACCGCAAAAGTTGGTCCCCTAGCACCGCATACATCTACCTCCTCTCTTCTGTGCTTTGCCTGCTGCAATAAAGGAAAGTTTTACAGGTGGGTAGTGATGACAAAACTACATACTTTGATTTCCAAAATTTATTTTCCTGAACACCAACCCCCTTGGCTCATTAAGTTCAAAGAAGACCACAGGAATTAGTGCTCTCCTTGAATGGCCACCGTTCGTATAACCGAACAACACGTGCTGGAGAAAACGGAGGCCATCTTGTCGCACAAAAAGAGGCAGCGGGATGGGTAGGCGAGTGTCTAGAAATCCAAGTCGGACACTTGACCCCGTGAACACCAGATAACTTCTTAAACGCCTGCTTCTTTTCAACGACAAGCCAGGAGAGCGCTGTTCAGTAGGTTTCTTCCCATGAACCAGGCGAACAAACCCTACCTATGAGCCAGGGGAACTGTTTGTTTTGTTCAGTTTCTAACTCCCAAAATTGACTGATCGCTTCCACAGAAACAATTTCAGGCAGGCACCTCATGAGCAGTCGGTCAAAACTTTACCCCAGTGGCGATTTGGCTGTGTTCGTAATATTTAGTATTTATGCAGAATCATGGTGACTCAAAATTTTATGGGCATGTTGTGGGAGTTTTTGTGGGCATGTATACTGTACTCCTGAACTGCATAAAAGCCGGCCATCTGACCTGAATAAAATAATAATTGTACCCTTCATCTAGTTTAGGCTGATGTTTTGGTATGTGACCGACGAACCGCTGGATTTACTTTCATGCTGCACTTTGATTCTTGGGAACGTATGAATCTGCGCTCCGGACTGTAGGCTATAATCACTAAGTCCCTAGCAATTCGGGAGCATACGAACCAACGATTTTGCGAAATACTGCATAATTTAACTGATATGTGAAATCAAATTATTATTATTATTATTATTATAAAATTATTATCATCATCTCATGATAAAATAAAAGCGTTCATCACTATCCACCAACAAAGTCACTATAAAAAATATGCCTTTTTAAAATGTTATATTAGTATATTCATATACTAAAGGTTATGTGTTAAAAAGTCACAAACAAAGAAATGCTACATTTTAAAAAAACAGTATTTTTGTCTTAAAACATCTCACCTTGCAGCCACTAATCAACAATACAATAAATCAGCCTTAACAACCTAACATATAGGCCTCCTATTGTGTGCAAATGCAGTGCTTCCTTGGCTCAGGGTCATTAAGAATTTAATGGACTCTTAAAAAACAGATCTAGAGGTACAAATCAAAATTTCCTAATGTACTAGTTAATGAAGCCATTGTACAGGCAATTACTAGAATGGGCCTAGTCTTCACAATAAGAATATATATATATTTTGTTCTTGTTTCTCTTCTCATGTTACTAATGACCGTTTATGAAAAGTATAACATGCATACATTCTGAGAGAAACTCAACATATATTGCTATTGAATCTTATATTGATTTATCTAATTTTGCGGTTAACTTTATTTCTTGTATTTTTTGTTTTTGTTTCATAGAACAGAGCTTCATTTTTATGTTTAACGTGAATATTTAATTTAAAGAGTCATAACACAGTCTTGAGTTTCCCAAAATGCAACATAATGCTAATTTATTATTTGCAAGTTTTGGATCTACATACTTTTTTCTTTTGTTTTTTTTCTTTGTATTTTATAGTTTAAGTACTGAATTGACAGATAATTATACATGCCATGCATAACACACTTTGATATATGTTCCAGATAACGTTTGAATGTAGCTGTGGAAATAATCAAATTCCTTGGCTCATTAGACACCTCCCTCTTTGCAAAATCACATTTTAATCACAGTATAATCTTAAAAATATTATAAACCTATACTTGTTAAGGATGTTTTCTTCGAATTATTTAAAAAAACAGCATCAGTTGCTGGGCTTCATTCCAATGAAACATAGCTTGACGTGAAAATATGCAAACTTTAACGTTTACTATGAGTGATAACATAATATGACCTATTAAACTTACTTCAAATAGTAAGAAATAACTACCAAAACAAAATAAATAAGTTAGCATTCTGAAAGATTTATTATAAATATATGTTTTTTATTTATTCTATAGTAAAATAACTAATTGAATACATTTTTATTACATGGATATACAATTACAAATACATACATGGAGAAGGATTGAAGCAACGTGTTCAGTTATTGTTAACATTAAATTACATCAGCATTTATTGAATACATTTTTAAACCATAGCAGAAAAGTAACAATTTGTAGAATTATGTTTAGTTGGCTATTGCCACAAACCATATGTTGATGGTTTTGATTATTTTAAAATGTAAATTGAATATTTAATGTTTACCAAATAAAACAAGAAAGATAGTGTTACATTAATATGCTGCATCCATGTATTCTGTTTACCATATGCGTAGTCGATTTCAAATAATTGCCGTTCATTGGACATTTTTCATTAGTATATTAAATGTCATTACTGAAATATGGGTATAAGATTCCTATAGGCTAATTGTTATTTTTTTTTTTTATGAAGGATAAATTTTAAAAAGAAATATTGAATGACCACTTGGATCTCTATACAAAAGCACAGTGAGAATTTTCAGTTCTGCAGAATATTTTTTTTCTAAAGATTTTTCTGTAAAGCGATATGATAAACTGAAATAATGTGAAAACAGGCAGATCAGTGCGCTACAAAATATATACTTTATATATTATGTATATATTTTGTAGATTATAGTATGCTGATTTTTGTATTGTTTGATTCACAGATCAAGCAAGAAAAAGTAACCAACAGAGGGAAAAATAGGAATAGCAGTAGAAAATATTTCCCTTCTCCTTTTTCCCTACATTGGTTACTTCTTCCCACTTGATCTGTGAATCAAAAAGCATAAAAATGCACCTGTATACTGCAAAATACATACACAATATTTGTATTTCGCAGTACACTATATAGCTTAAAATACCATAAAATAGTTTAGTTGGGTTTAGGTAGACAACACTCACAAATAAGAGAAATCGATGAGACAGATAAATAAGAGAAAGAGATAGGAGACAGAGATCAACACGTAAACAGACAGACAAGCAAACTGGGCTAAATGTTTTCCTTCAGTGTATTTTTCATAGCTATTAACACATCCAAAAATATCTACTTGAATATTCTAAACTGAGATGCAAGCTTAGTATTTCAAGACTGTTCATATACAATAATTCTTACAATTTATGATTAATGCTTATTTATCATAACAGTAAATATGCTATCTCCAAAAGAAAACATAAATAATTTACATAAAATAATTTATTGCAGCCAGAATTATTACCATACCACCCACCTGGTTTATCTACTTATATTACACTAGTTTAAATTAGCTTAATCAAACATGAAAACATTTTAAGGTAAAGTTCCATGAATGTAAAATAAGCATAATAAATTACACCTATTTTTTAAGTAGGATGAAACTAAATATTAACTTGGAATGAATTAAACTAAATGAAAATACAGCCCAGGTGCAGTCAGAGATAACTTGATAACTGATATCTAAAAAATAGATAAGAGTGCCTGCACACTTTAAACTTGACTTAAAGCGGCACTGTAATGCCGAACTTACCTTTCCTCAATCTCTTCCTCTTCTCCCCCTCTCTCAGGATCTGTTCTTCTTTTCTTCCTGTCTTCTTTAGTTTTCTTTAAAATCATAATACAAAATAGGGACTCTTTGCCTTATGGAGGTTTCCTCCGCTTGACCAGCGGAGGAGCAAAGAGTGCTTCATTTCCGCTGGTCAGAGCAATTTCCCCATAATTCTTACCTTTCCTCTGTGATCTCGCGATGCTTCCTGTCATTTTAGACGAAACTGCCAAATTGCGTTCTAACTGAATGAGAACAGAATGTTCGTTTCTTTTAAAACTCTATTCGGCACTTTGTATCGGAATTTCATTCGTATGAATGAAACTCCGATTCAATTTGTGACGTGGCTGCATCTTGCAGCCGCTTAGTAGATAACTCCCTAATTCCCACGATATTAGGGAGTTATCTACTAAAAGGATGAAAGACCTAAATTGGTATTTCAGACAAATTTACTAATACTAAGTAAAGATTACTTAGTATTAGTAAATGATCTGCCCCTACTCACTACTCCGCGAGTAGGGGCATGTCTTTTAAACTATTGGCCCCACACCTGAGCGGTGGGTGGGGACCATGAAGATAATGAGGGGGGACCTACTGCCCTCCCCCACCAGCCCCCACCCCTGCGCGGTGGGGGGCATAAATTACAATGGGGGGACCTACTGTCCTCCCCCAGCCCCCACTCTTGAGCGGTGGGTGGGGGCCATAAAGATAATGAGGGGGGGACCTACTGTCCGCCCCCGGCCCCCACCCTAACACAAATCCCCCCCCCATCAAAGGTGACTAGGGATCCCCAAGCGCCTAGTCACCTACCCCCCAACCCAAAAAAAAAGTTACCCCCTACCTACCCCCCTCACCTTAAAAAATAGTGAGGGGGAATAAAATAACTAACCTGTAAAGAAAAATTAAACTTACTATTTGACGTCTTCTTTTTTCTAAAATCTTCATTTTTCAGCCCCAAAAAAGGCCAAATAAAAAAACCATCATACCAGTCGAACTTAAAATAAAATAAAAAAACCCGAGCGCAAAAAAAAAACCTGACGAAAAAGAAAAAACCCGAGCGCAAAAAAAATAATCCATCTTCACCCATGGAGGGCTCCGCGCAGACTGAGCTTTGCCCCGCCCTGCAATTAGGCTATGAACACTCTGATTGGCTGGTTTAAGCCAATCAGAGTGCTCTTTGTCATTTTACACAGCATGGGAAAATTCCAAAGAACTTCCCCATGCTGTGTAAAATGACACAGAGCACTCTGATTGGGTGGCTTGAAATCCATCCAATCAGAGTGCTTTGTGTCATTTTACACAGCGTGGGGAAGTTCTTTGGAATTTTCCCATGCTGTGTAATTTGACTCATAACACTCTGATTGGTGGGCTTGGAATCTAACCAATCAGAGTGCTCTTTGTCATTTTACACAGCGTGGGAAAATTCCAAAGAACTTTCCCAGCTGTGTAAAATGACAAAGAGCACTCTGATTGGCTTAAACCAGCCAATCAGAGTGTTCTTAGACTAATTGCAGGGCGGGGCAAGGCTTTATAAGCCTTCCCCCGCCCTGCAGAGCACAGTCTGCTCAGAGCCCTCCATGGGTGAAGATGGATTATTTTTATGGCACTCATGTTTTTTTCTTTTTGTCTGTTTTTTTTTTGTTTTGTTTTTTATGCGCTCAGGTTTTTTATTTTATTTTAAGTTCGGGTATTATGGTTTTTATTTAGCCTTTTTTGGGGCTGAAAAATTAAGATTTTAGAAAAAAGAAGACATCAAATGGTAAGTTTACTTTTTCTTTACAGGTTAGTTATTTTATTCCCCCCTCACTATTTTTTAGGGTGAGGGGAGTATGTAGGGGGTAACCTTTTTTTGGGTGGGGGGATGGGTGACTAGGGGCTTGGGGACCCCTAGTCACCTTTGATGGGGGGGGATTTGTTTTAGGACCCCCACCCGCCACCCAGGTGTGGGGGCCATGGGGGGAGGACAGTAGGTCCCCCATTGTGATTTATGGCCACCTCCCACCGCATAGGGGTGGGGGCCAGTTGTGGGAGGACAGTAGGTCCACCCTCATAATCTTTATGGCCCCCACCCACAGCTCAGGGGTGGTGGCCGGGTGGAGGACAGTAGGCCCTCCCCCCTCATTATCTTTATGGCCCCCACCCACCGATCAAGGGTAGGGGCCGGGTAGAGGACAGTAGGTCCCCCATTGTAATTTATGTCCCCCACCCACCGTGCAGGGGTGGGGGCCAGGAGAGGGCAGTAGGTCATCCCTCCTCAATATCTTTATGGCTACAGGTTGCTCACTGTTTAGTAGACATGCCCCTACACGCGGTATAGCGAGTAGGGGCATTCGGGAGATTTCAATCTCCATTATGCTATTATGGGGGTCATATTGACCCCCATAGAGTGAGGGAGGACATGGGGGGCTTAGGAAGTGGCGGGGAGCATTGCTCCCTGACGCTTCTATAGTTACATATTACAAGGAGGGAGCTGCGTGAGGGTAAGTCCCTCCTTGTAATAAACGGCACGAACAAACGAACAGTGATATCCAGTGTTTGTTTGTTCGTCTGACAATGCCATTCATTCATTCGTCTTTCTGATGAATGAATGAATAGATGAAATTCCCGTTCGCATGCCCAGATGTTTCACTGACCATGTGCGGGAATCTCACAGCGCTATCTAGTGTGGGCAAATGACGTATCCCACAGGGACTTACTCTACCCACACAAAGATGGTGGCGCCCTGAATATAGATCGGGGAAGAAAATAAAGTTTAAAAATAGGTAATATGGGGTGTTTAGGGTCATTTGGGGGTGACTAGGGAGTCAGTTAGATGTAGTAGAGTCGGGAGGAGGGTTAAAAAAAAATGGGATTCGGCCATGACAGTGCCGCTTTAAACCAATAATGTATTAAATGCAACTAAATAATATATTTCATCAAAATCCATAGAGTCACTCCCTCATTTAGACAATTATTTTAAACAGCCCCAAAACAAATCTCTGTTTTCACATGTCATCACATTTTGCAAGTTTACATGTAATCCTTCCTTTATGAAAAGTATATTGTTTTAAAATGTACTTCAATATTTAAAAAAAATATTTGTAATAAGTACAAATAACTCTCTGGTGACCTGGTCATTAACAGGACTGTGCAAAGGTAAAGACAATACAGAATATAGAGATGTTTTAACTCCTGAAATTTATGAAATTTCATAAAACCTCACTTGTCTTATAGTCCAAGAATGATGACCAGTATATAGAGAAACATATTTATCTGCCAGGAACACATTAATTACTAAATATGCCTGCCAGACACCCTCCCCTTTCAAACAGTAAAGACAATTTGAAATTTGAAATGTCATACCTATTCGAAACTTGTGCATCGAGGGGTGGGGAGGGTGGGGGCATAAATTAGTTCTTCCATATGCCTGTTATGTCTGTTACTATTGCATTAGCATTATGGAGATTTCTATAACACTTTTGAAATACCTATATCTCAGACAAATATTATTTAAATGTACTTACTGTACTTACTGTATGTGGTCATTATGATCAAATTAAAAAAAAGGTGCAATTATCTACTTTTTCACATTATGACCTTGTGGGTTTGTGGAACACCTTAATTAGTCACATACATAGTGGACATGAGGGAGACATTTCTAGAAGGCACAGAGTATTCCTATTGGATAGCACATTAGCAGCAGATTAACATACCACTGATATTTAAACTGAACTCCTATTTAAAAAAAAAATGCTATTTTTGCAGCCTAGTGCTTAAGAACCTAGCTCTTTTAATGCAGCTGACTTTCATATTGCTGTGTGCGGTTCACCCTCTTGATGACTAGTGCTAGCTCAGGCTTTTTGGTTGATTTCCACAGGGTGGCTGTACAGTTTTTCGCTGCTTGTGTGATGTGGATGGTCAGTGCTGCTTCATATTTTGAGAGTGTTTTTGGTAGCATATGGAATAGATAGCTCTCCAGTAGGAGTGGCAGGGGCTTCCCTATGCTCTTTTTTTTTTACTAGCAGTTGGATTTGTCACCAAAGGGTTCCAGGCTTTGCCAGAAAAAATGGCTCAGGGTGCCTATGTGTTTTCAGCAATGCCAGCAAGTTTGCTGTGCACCTGGATATATATGGGCTAATCTCTGAGGGGTGAGGTGCCATCTCATCCATAATTTAAAAGCTGCCTCTATGTGGTCTAAATAGTGTGTGTTTTTTTTCACCTGCATCATTGATGCTAGCCACTGCCTGGCTCAATATCACATTCAAGCTCCCCCTCCCACTGCACCATGTATCTCAGTTTGTCAGGTCTGTCTATCTCCAATAATTGTCGGTGGCATAGGAAAAGTGGTTTAATAAGAGTCGGGCGACCTAGACACAATTTATAAAATGCACATAGTGTTTGAGTGTCTCCTGTGCTCAATTTGGTACTCCTCAGGATATGTTCTATCAGGTGGGTCTCTTTAGTAACCCCCCTTTCTCTCCACCGGTCCAGTTCCAGGTCAGGAGTTCGGTATTATAAACTAGTCAGAGAGGTGTACTCTTTCATAGGTTTAGTCAGCATTTTGGGGGCCCATCTTAACCAGGAGTGAAGAGACACCTTTGTGGACATCAGGAGGTTTATTTTCCGAGGCTGAAAGCGGATGGGGACCCATCAGGTCTGTCAGCGAGTGTGGCGTGCTAGTTGCATTGTCGACAAAAGCCTTGCCGTGTGAGCCAGGTTAGTTGCCTCTTCTTCCCATACCCAAACTAATGCTTGTGAGAGAGACCCTTGGTGGCTTCTTTTTCCATATATGTGCGTTCAACATATGTATTGTTTTAGGGATTCGATTTCTAAGGCTCTAAATAGAAAGAGTAACTGTGGAAAAATAATCATTTTTATGGCATTTATTTGACCCAACCACAAGGAGTTTTTTCCCCCCAGCCCTCCAGCACATCCACAGTTTTAGTCAGTAGTTTGTCATGGTTATTGTGACAAACCAAACCTCGTAGCGGGCTCCTGGAGGAGCCTGCTGGCCAGCCTCCTGCCCCAGGATTATTGGCCATGCAAAATACACTGAAAAAAGGCTTTTCACAAATTGGCTTATATTGTTCGGGAACCAAACAGCCGCACGAACCAGAGACCACCCGGGTGCTTGTTAAGCCCAATTGATCATTTGTACCAATTTCCACCGTGTTCTAAGTGTCCGTCTTGGTGACCACATTTCGTATGAACGACCATGAGGTGTCGGCCATCTTGTTCCCACGAATGCAGGCAGCGGTGTTTGGGCATAAATCTCATGGAAATAAAATCAGACACAGAAACTCCTGAACACTTCCATCATCGCCTTTGTTCAGTTCTACCTCACGTAGAAAGGCACTGTTTGGTGGAAATGTTCCCACGAAGAAGGGAAACAGGCTACACAAGTAACTTAAGGATTCCATTGTGTTTTTATGTACTGATTTTCTGGCACATGTCTTTACGGGAGTATTGGTCATGGACCTTCAAATAAAAGGAGTAGTCTATAGCGGCTGGGTACAGTGAATGCAAATGTGTCATGTAAGCCATGGGAATGCAATAGAGCCAACAGTTTAGCACTGATGGATTTTAAACGGGCGTGGGAGCCCGGGTTCCCAGATCTGTTGAGTTCTGTCGAGTTCAGGGTCTAAAACACAATTAAAATTACCACAAACAATCATTTTGCCCTGCTTCATGTTGTCAAGTTTGTTCAATAATTTCTTAATAAAGTCATACTGATTGGTGTTGGGGACATACAGGGACATACAGGTTGGCTATGCTCACCGTGGTATCATTAAGCAATCCCACCAATATGAAGAGTCTGCCATCAACACTTTTGTACTCTGTCTCACAGTGAAAAGTCCAGTGCGAGTGGAACAGGACACTAACTCCTCTACTTTTGTTGGGTGCTAGTGCTTGATGTGTTAATGGCTAGCTGGAGGAGGAGAACTTTGTGGGGTTTAAGTAGGAGAAATGGGTCTCCTGAATGCAGGCAATAAAAGCTGTCAAAAAGCAAGCCTGCACTTCTGCTGGGTATTAAGGCATCAGTGAAGGCCGGGATGACCCTGTGGCATTCCCAGGCATCATCACCCTTCCCAACTCCCCTTCGGCATCAATTTTGGGGGACAAGTCCCCGGTGTTCCCTGTTACACCAACATCATAGGTTAGGGTGATTGACATAACAAAAAAATATAACAGTAAAAGTGGGTAACGAAACAAAAGTATATACATTTCAAAAAGCATAGGAGCATTATGTAGAGATCGGCCATCGTATGTATGCCCTCCATACCGGTGGCAATTGACTCAGTGGGGGGAGGGGAGGGGAGGGTCAGAGGGGTGGCCTGTATGGATGGAGCAGAATACAATCACATAATGAGGTTGCCAGCAGGGGTTGTAGAATTATGCGACCCACCTCTTTCAGTAGGATAGTGGGTCCGCTGCCAATTGGTTAGGGATACCGCTAAGGAAGTGAGGGAAGTCATACGGCTGTGTGTCTCAGGGTTATCCCCAGAGGTACAGCCTTAGGATAAGTGCATGCTACTATTAGCATATTGGGCATACTATGGTGTGATGGGACACCCAAGTTATCCCGGTTAGGAGGAATGTAGGATATCTGTGGTGGGGTAAAAGAGCCTAGAAAGTGGTTGGCTTAAAGAGAGGTGTTACCTCAAGTATAGTAGATCTTTTTTTTTTTTTGTACATCCTGTGCCAGATTTTTAGGCTTGGGTACCCAGTGTGCTCTGTCCAGGCGCAGGTCTACATTTTCCAGATTCGGCTGTATTGTGTGGAAGAGCTGTTTAAGGTATTCTGGAGGCTCTTCATTTGTGACGGACTCTGAGACTCTGCGCGTGCGGTTGTTATTGCGGTACGAGTGGTCCTCCAGATCCGCCAGATTTTCTGTAAGGCATTTGTGGTCATGCTCCATCTTTTTCTTCACGATTTCGTTGTTAGCGAGGCAGTGCTCATCCATCCTCTCAATGTTCACGGACATGCTCCGATCTCCTGCACTTCCTTATGGATGTCACACACAGCTGACTTGAAGTAGGCTTTTATAGAGGAGCGTAGCTGCCAACCATCTTTCTAACAGGGAGATGTCCCCTGGGATAACTGCACTGTTTCTGTGGCGGAGCCTGCTTCTGGGCTTTTGGGGGCACCATGAAGGTGCTGTAAAGTCAGCTGCGCTGCAGCAATCATGTGGGGTAAATACATTTCCATAAGCCACTTTTTTTGGCTGCTATTAGGCCTTATCAGGCTTGGAGCTACTGTACTATGCGACTGCTTCATAGGACTGAAAGTCCTGCCTCACAGATAATTATTTTTTTTTTATTATTTTTTTTTAAATATTTTGCTAAATCTGAAAACAGCAAAAATTGATATATTACATGCAGTGAATAAATGAGTTTACATGGATTAAAACATAAGATAGTAAATCTAATCACTCTTGCATGTTCATACTACGTAAACTCTGTAAGTGATTTTTTTTTCAAATTTGTTTATAACATTTTTCAAAAAAGGGAAAAACAATTTCAAGAGCATTCACTAAATATTTTAATACAATAATTTAATAACTACATCACACTTGTGGAAACATAATAGACTGAAAAGTTAATCACAATGAAGGTATTGAAATCAGAAACTCTAAATCTCATGTGCACAGAGTAAACCCTCCACAGGTAGAAAGGATAGAACTCACCACTTTTACATTATATGCTTAGAGCACTTAGAGCTACATTGTAATCAATGGCTTTTAATCTTTTGAATTATCATCCACTAGGAATACAATTCAGATGTCATTATGCAGATTAAATGGGGCACTTCACAAAAAACAACAACTCTCATACAGAGCACATCTGATTGGACAGATTTAAAAAATTACCTTTATACTTCACATGCTCAGTTGCCCTCAATGGCTTATGCAGAAAACCATAATTAATTTTCATTAAGTCAGTCTGTGTTGTAGTAAATGGGGAGGGAAGTATTAGAACACTGCAGTGCTCAATGTTGTATGCTTAAAGGAAACTATAGTGCTCAGAATATAAAGTTGTATTGCTAGCACTATAGTAACCCCCATTCATCCCCCCTCACAGCACTGAACGGATTAAAAACCCTTTTGTCACTTACCTACTTACAACTGTTAGTAGGCACTGGCTCAGACTCTGCCTTTGCTTCTCTTCCGCCAACGTCAGCAACGGGGGGCATACAGCAAGTGTGGCGGGTGCCACAATTGCATTAGGATTACTCCTAATCAATTGAATCTATGCTTTCCTATGGGGTTTTAGCTGGCGCTGGATGTCCTCATGCTATGCATGAGGATGTCCATCATTAGTTAGGTGACCAGAAGTTGCATAACTGCCTTGAAGTGCCTCTAGATGCTGTCTGATAGACAACCACTAAAGGTGGAATTAACCCTGCAAGGTAATTATTGCAGTTTATCAAGAAATGCAATAAGTACAATTGCAGGGTTAAACTGACCCGGGCACTGCACCTAGACCACTTTAATGAGCTGAAGTGGTCTGAATGCTTATAGTGTCCATTTAACATTTATAATGGAAATTTGCAAGTTAACCTTTTCCCAAAGGGATACGATGCCAGTAAGTCACTATTTTACCAATAGCAATATATTTTACTTTTTTATTATGACAAACCTATCTAGTAGTTTGCTGCTGTATATGCTCCTATGGATGAGCCTCTACTGCTTCAAATTAAATTTGGACTATGAGATAAATTAAAGTATTCAAAATCAAGTCAAGTCATTAAAAGTCACTATGCAGTGCATTAAGCAGAAAAAAATAATGTACCACAGACATCAGGAATACCAAGACACTTGCTTAATCACTATGAACAAGGATAATAAGGAATGCATTACAAGTCAAAAAACATACTATTACATTATTTCAGTACTGACAGCAGATTATAAAGATCTTACACAGCTGCTCAGAAATTGCTCTTCCAGATGACAAGTGAATACCAAAGCATATTTTCAAATGATCCTTCTGTTACAAGTCACTAAATTTTCTTTCATTTGAAAGCGTTGATTTCACTTTTGATTCCAAATATAAATTCATACAAACATAATATTGAGCAAAGTTATGGGATAACTGTGCCATAACTAATAATGTTGCTAATAGAGATAAGGTTGAGGCATTCCAATAGCTTCAGGCACATTTATTAGTACAAAGGGAACACTGCAACGTTTTGACCCAAGATGGGGTCTTTGTGATCATTATAAGTCACTAATAATGTTGATTTATTTTCATTTTCAAATATTCAAGTAAGAGTGCATATGGAAAATAGTGACCATAATATGGTATAATTTGAGATTAACAAAAAAATATATATATCGGCTGTACAAAAAGATGTCACTTTAAACGGGCTAAATTTAATAGGATAAGGGCATCTTTACAACTAATTGACTAACAGGAAATATTCTCTGGCCAAAGCCCAGAGGATAAATGGATGGTTATAAAATACATTCCTACAAAAGTACATTTCTATAACATTCCAACAGGAAACAAATATAATAGAAACAAATTAAAACCAATGTGGCTTAGTACAGGGGTCATTTAAATGATAAAAGATACAAGGCATTCAAAACATTTAAATCAGAGGGGTTAATTTCATCATATAACAAATAGAATCATGCCAATAGAGCTTGAAAAAGAGAAATTAGATGGGCTAATTTTGAAAATGATAATCGCATAGCCAAAGAGAGCAAGAGCCACCCCAAAGGTTTGTTTTAAGTATGGTAATGCCAAAAAGGTTAAGAGTGAAGGTGATGGTCTATTGGGAAGTGAGATGGATGAGTTAATCACGGATATCAGAATAGTTGATACAGTCCTAACCTCAACATCTGAAGAAAGAGATTTAGGGGTAAATATTTCAGAAGACTTAGGTAGACAGACAATATAATAGAGCAGCAGCAAATGCTAGCAAGATGCTTGGTTGTATAGGGAGAGGTATTAGCAGTAGAAAGAGGGACATGTTCATGCAGCTGTACAATGGACTGGTGAGACCTCACTTGGAGTATTGTACGCAGTACTGGAGACCGCATCTCTAAAATGATATTGATACTTTTGAGAGAGTTTAGAGAAGAACTACTAAGATGGTTAATATATTGCAGGGTAAAACTTACCAGGAAAGTTTGTAGCTTTGAGGACAAATGAGACAGAAGGATATGAGAGAAACATTTAAATACATAAAAGGAATAAACACAGTAAAGGAGGAGAGTATATGTAAAATAAATTAAAAACTACGACAACAAGAGGACATAGTTTTAAATTAGAGGGGCAAAGGTTTAAAATAATATCATGATGCATGGAATAGCCTTTCAGCTGAAGTGGCAGACCTTAACATATTGAGGGAGTTTAAGTAACTCCCAGAAATCAAAAGCAACCAGGCACTGCAGAAACACCTAAGCAGAGACTGGGCCCCCAAAACAGCATTGATTAGTAACTCCCAGAATTCAAAAGCAACCAGACATTGCATAAACACCTAAGCAGAGAATGGGCCCGAAATAACAGCATGGATTAGTAACTCTCAGAACTCAAAAGCAACCAGGCACTGCAGAAACACCTAAGCAGAGACTGGGCCCCCAAAACAGCATTGATTAGTAACTCCCAGAATTCAAAAGCAACCAGGCATTGCATAAACACCTAAGCAGAGAATGGGCCCCAAATAACAGCATTGATTAGTAACTCTCAGAACTCAAAAGCAACCAGGCACTGCAGAAACACCTAAGCAGAGACTGGGCCCCCAAAACAGCATTGATTAGTAACTCCCAGAATTCAAAAGCAACCAGGCATTGCATAAACACCTAAGCAGAGAATGGGCCCCAAATAACAGCATTGATTAGTAACTCTCAGAACTCAAAAGCAACCAGGAACTGCAGAAACGCCTAAGCAGAGGTTTCATCTCTGGAAGATCCATTCATGAATACCTGTACTACTTATTGTTTCCCTTTATTTCTTAATTTAAAATTGTGTTCCATTCCACCTCCCTCCCTATTGTCTCACTACTTAATTGATAACCATTCCATCTCCCATCCCGATCTTCTGTTTTGTTATAGTCTTGTTATTTTCTGTTCATTCTTTGACTTTTTTGTTAATTGTTTGTTTTGCTAGTGTTACTTCTTAAACTGATAGTCTTGTAAATTTAGGTTCATTGTTATGACTTTCACCTATCTGATCCTTCATATCTTCGTACCCCTAAAGTTTTCTCCTCTGGTTTTTCATCTCTAATTACATCAACATCTTCATGTCTCCACACCCATAATGGTGTTTTTTTTTTTCTTTCTAACCCCTGACTTTATATTTTCGACTGGGCCCCAAATAACAGCATTGCAAACCTCAAAAGCAACCAGGCACTGCAGAAATGCCTAAGCATATGTATCATCTCTGGAAGGCTGCCCACCCTCCTCTCCCTATACCACCCCATGGTCATTACCATACTTATAAATAGTGCAGATCAGCTAGTTTTCAAAACACACTCATCAAGTCAAAAAACCTCTCCTCACCTGAAATCCCTCTGTTAACAAACTACACCCTTAACCCCTTCAGACCGGAGGGCGTACTATTATGCCCTATTTTAAAGGACCACTCTAGGCACCCAGACCACTTCAGCTTAATGAAGTGGTCTGGGTGCCTGGTCCTTCTAGGGTTAACCCATTCTTTTATAAACATAGCAGTTTCAGAGAAACTGCTATGTTTATGAATGGGTTAAGCCTTCCCCCAAATCCTCTAGTGGCTGTCTCATTGACAGCCGCTAGAGGCGCTTGCGTTCTTCTCACTGTGATTTTTACAGTGAGAGCACGCCAGCGTCCATAGGAAAGCATTGTGTGGGCGGAGAGGAGGAGGATCGGAGGAGGAGAGCTCCCCGCCCAGCGCTGGAAAAAGGTAAGTTTTTACCCCTTTCCCCCTTCCAGAGCCGGGTGGGAGGGGGACCCTGAGGGTGGGGGAACCCTCAGGGCACTATAGTGCCAGGAAAACGAGTATGTTTTCCTGGCACTATAGTGGTCCTTTAAGCGGCTTTAAACGCCGCCGGGCGTAATAGTACGCCCTCCGGTCTTTCTTTACTTACCCAGGGAGCCCCCCCGCGGCAGATCTATCCTCCTGCAGCCCCCCCGGCCATGTGAGAGTGAGGTCCTTGCGAGGACCTCACAATCACATGGCAGGGTTAGCTGCCTGCTGCATTGCCAGCAGGGGGATTGCCTTAATGACAGGCAGTAAAATAAAATGGAATAAATGTTAAATAAGTGTAAAAAAAATAAATAAAAAAAATAAAAAAAAATATATATATATATATATATATATTATATCAAAATGCACGTAGAACAAAATAATATATATCTATATACATAAATATATACGTATATATCACTATATATATATATATATATATATATATATATTTTATATATATGTTAATTCTACATATATATTTATGTAATATTTTTACATAATTAGGTATCTTAATTAATTGCAATTAGCGGTACCTGCCTGACAACCCATGCCGAAAGTAAAAAGAATTTATTTTGCTAGCATTATATTTAACCCTATAACTTTCCAAGACACCATAAAACCTATACATGGGGGTTACTGTTCTACTCGAGAGACTTCTCTGAACACAAATATTAGTGTTTCAAAACAGTAAAATGTATTACAACGATGATATCGCCAGTAAAAGTTAAGTTTTTTTGCATTTTTCACGCACAAACAGCACTTACATTATTGCTGCAATACTTTTTACTGTTTTCAAACACAAATATTTGTGTTCAGCGAACTCTCCTGAGTACAACAGTACCCCTCATGTACAGGTTTTATGGTGTTTTCAAAGGTACAGCGTCAAATATAAGGCTTGTTTCATTTCTTTCACATTAAAATTCGCCAGATTGGTTACGTTGCCTTTGAGACCCTATGGTAGCCCAAGAATGAAAATTACCCCTATGATGGCATACCATTTGCAATAGTAGACAACCCAAGGTATTGCAGACGGGGTATGTCCAGTCTTTTTTAGTAGCCACTTAGTCACAAACACTGGTCAAATTTGGCATTTTTTGCATTTTTCACACACAAACAAATACTAACGCTGGCTTTGGCCAGTGTTTGTGACCAAATGGCTACTAAAAAAGACAGGACATACCCCATTTGCAATACCTTGGGTTGTCTACTATTGCAAATGGTATGCCATTATGGGTGTAAATTTCATTCCTGGGCTACTATAAAATCCCAAAGGCAACGTAACCAATCTGGCAAATTTCAATTTCAAATGTAACATGCTATATTTGACCCTGTAACTTCCCAAAACGCCATAAAACCTGTACATAGGGGGTACTGTTTTACACGTGAGACTTTGCTGAATACAAATATGTGTATTTTATTGCAGTAAAAGCAAACAGCATTATGACATTGACAGTTAAAATGCCATGTAGAACTAAAAAAATAAAAAAATTCTTATTGTCTCCCATTTTTTTCATATTAAATTATGTTTCATATCTAAATATTTAATATTAAATGAAAGCCCTGTTTCCCCTGAATAAAATGATATCTAATAAGGGTGGGCGCATTTAATATGAAAGAGGTGAATTACGGTTGGACAGACATGTAGCACAAAGGCCAGGTTTTGTTTAAATTTTTTTTCTTTCATAACGTGTACATTTGGCTCAGTCTTTAAAGGGTTAAGCATGGTTTAAACACTCATAGGTATATATGTGTGTGTGTGTGTGTATATGTCTCTGATTGTATATGTGTATATATGTACAATCGTCATATCTATACAACAAAACATATTTTCTTTAAATAATGTTCTCACTTCTTTGTATCACTTTCACTCTAACTTCTCTCATTACTAAAATATCCCTATCCTTCTGCTTATCTGTCCCTGGTGACACCATCTTCATTGCTCAAACTTTACTCTCCTCTCTATTTATCCAATGCACTCTACATATACCTTTCCAGCCTATCTCCACCATATATACATACCCTCTTACAAAACTTTCAAATCCTACTCCCACCTTCACTTCCTTTCTATCCTTCTCCTCCAAGCAGCTGGTGATGTCTCTCTCTAAACCCTGGTCCCACCTCAGCAAACTCACCATGTACTAACTCAAGGAACCACACCAATCTCATAAGCATCTCATGTTACTCTTCCTCTAAATCCTTCTTTAATACTGCCCTTTAGAATGCATGCTCTGTTTGCAATATTACAAAACCCACTGCTGTCCATGACCTCTTCATCTCTCGTTTCCTAGACGTACTAACCTTAGCAGAAACATTATGTTCATACAGCGCAGCTCTCGCCCTCACTAAAGTCATACTTTTTCTCTCTCATTAGTTCATGCTCCCGCAATCCCAGGAATCTCTTTGACACCTTTAACTCTCTTCTTCGCCCTGTTGTGGCCATCCCGCAAACTATCCTTACAGCCGATAGCTTTGCATGCTACTTTACCGACAAGATTGAACAACTAAGGAAATAATTCTCCCCATCCTACCTTTCTCTTTCTCAACCACATGTAGATCATGCCTTTCCTACCCTTCAGACTTTCTCCCTGGCTACTTATCAAAAGGTTTCCTCTCTCCCCACCACTTGCCCGCTTGATCCTGTCCCGTCTCACCTTATCAGATCTCTCTCCCCTTGTCTTTTGCCTTTCTTAACACACATCTTCAACTGCTCTTTCTCTTCTGTCATTGTCCCTGCTGACCTTAAACATGCCACTGTAGTACCTATACTGAAAAAAACATCTCTCGACCCGTCCTTCCCCCTCTAACTATCGTCCCATACCCCTGCTCCATTTTTCCTGAATGCTTCTGGAAAGACTTGTTTTTACCTATATGTCTCACGTCCTCAATTCCAACTCTCCCCTTGACCATCTTCAGTTTAGCTTCCGCCCTCTCCACTCTACTGAGACTGCTCTTATCAAAGTTACTAACGACCTAATTGCAGCTAAATCCAAAGGCCACTACTCCATACTAATTCTTCTTGACCTCTCTGTTGCCTTTGACACTGTTGATCATGCTCTCCTTCTTCAAACTCTTCAATCACTTGGTCTTTGTGACTCTGTCATCTTGTGGTTTTCCTTTTATCTCTCCCAATGCTCATTCAGTGTCTCCTTTTCTAATGATACCTCCTTCCCTCGTATTGTCTCGGCTGGAGTCCCCCCAAGGCTCTATTTTCTATTTATACTGCCTCTCTTGGCAAACTTATTACCTAGTTTGAATTCCACCTGTACTGCTGATAAAACCCAGCTATATCTCTCCTCCCCAGACCTCTCCCCTGCCGTCCTGCAACATGTCACTGCTTGCCTTTCTTCCATCTCTGACTGGATGTCGTCCCGCTTTCTGAAACTCAATCTCTCTAAAACTGAGCTCCTTGTCTTTCCTCATCCTAATACTGATCCTACTCTTTTGCTCTCCCTTTAAGTTAATGGTATCCACATCAGTCCATCCTTGCAAGCGTGCTGTCTTGGTGTCATATTTGATTCTGGCCTCACCTTTGAGCCTCACATCCAGCATGTTACCAAGTCCTATAGATTTAATTTTAAAAACATAGCCCGCATCTGCCCCTTTCTTACGCAAGATGCTACTAAGAAGCTTGTCCATGCTCTAGTAATTTCCCACATGCATTATTGTAACCCTCTCCTAATTGTTCCCCGCTACAGTCTGTAATGAATGCTGCCGCCAGACTGATTTTCTTCTCTAGTTGGTCGTCTCACACCTCACCCCTCTGTCAGTCCTAACATTGGCTTCCTGTATCCTATAGGGATCAATTCAAAGTGCTAACCCATACCTATAAAACATTGAACAATTCTAGCCCCTCTTATATCTCTTCACAGATCCATAGGTATGCCCCTTCTCGGTTTCTCCGCTCTGCCTGTGACCTTCCCCTGTCCGCTGCTCGTTTGCATATGACCAACTCACGCTTGCACGACTTCTTGCGGGCAGCTCCCTTCCTATGGAATAGCCTGCCGACTGCCATCAGACACTCCCCTAGTCTTTAATCATTTAGGAAGTGCCTTAAAACCCATCTATTTAGGAAAGCTTATGTCCTCCCAGAGTAATCTCTACCTCACATACCTGTCTCTTGCACTCTACTCTCTCCTCCAGCTCTGCTTCACTCCCACCTTATTTGATTGCTATTCCCTGTCCTATTGTGTTTTATACCCCACCGCCTATAGACTGTAAGCCCATTTGAGCAGGGTCCTCTTCAACCTATCGTTATTGTAAGTTTTCTTGTAATTGTCCTATTTATAGTTAAATTCCCCCCTCTTACAATATTGGAAAGCGCTATGGAATCTGTTGGCACTATGTAGATGGCAATAAAAATAATAATCATGCATGGGATAGACATAAGGCATCATAGATATATGATAATGCCAGGGACTAATGAAAGTATTTAGAGAATTGGGCAAACTAGATGGGTCACATGGCCTTATCTGCCATCACATTCTATGTTTCTATGTAAGGAGGATCAGGACAAGCCAGAGATTCTAAATCATTTTTCTTCAGTATACAAGGAAGAATAAACTAATGCTGTAGATTTGCAAATCCCTGTTACAAAAGCCTTACAGCAAACAGGTGCTTGGTTAACACTGGATAAAGTGCTACATATATTAAATAAACGTAATGTAAACAGAGCCCCAGAGTCAAATGGTAATCACCAACATATCCATACCACTGTTTTTAATTTTTCTGGATTCTTTTCTTTCAAAAATTGGACAAGAGGATTGGAGAAAAGCAGATGAGGAGTCTATATTTAACCCCTTAGTGACCAAACCACTTCTCAATTTTCTCACCGTTAAGGACCAGGGCTGTTTTGACAATTCTGCGGTGTTTGTTTAGCTGTAATTTTCCTCTTACTCTTTTACTGTACCCATACATATTACATACCATTTTTCTCACCATAAAATGGTCTTTCTAAAGATACTATTATTTTTATAATATCATATAATTTACTATAAATAAAATTGTAAAATATGACGAAACTATTTACACAAAAAAATGAATTTTTACTAGTGATTCCATCGTCATAATACGTTTTACTGTTTTAAAGGACCACTATAGTGCCAGGAAAACATACTCGTTTTCCTGGCACTATAGTGCCCTGAGGGTGCCCCCACCCTCAGGGACCCCCTCCCGCCCGGCTCTAGAAGGGGGAAAGGGGTAAAAACTTACCTTTTTCCAGCGCTGGGCGGGGAGCTCTCCTCCTTCTCTCCTCCTCCGTTCCGCCCCGTCGGCTGAATGCGCACGCGGGGCAAGAGCTGTGCGCGCATTCAGCCAGTCGCATAGGAAAGCATTATCAATGCTTTCCTATGGACGCTGGCGTGCTCTCACTGTGAAAATCACAGTGAGAAGCAAAAGTGGTCTGGGTGCCTAGAGTGGTCCTTTAAGTACTCATATTTGTGTTTAGCGAAGTCTCCTGCGTATAACAATACCCCACATGTACAGGTTTAATGGTGTTTTGAAAAGTTACACGGTCAATATAGGGCTTTCCCAATTCAGTTTGCCAGGTTGGTTTGCTGGGTCTGGTTTGATGTTGTCTTTTGAGAACATATGGTGGCCCATGAATTTGAATTACAAAAAATGATACTGCACTCAAAGACTTAAGATAGAATTCATTACTTAATTTAATAAATCATTGAATAAATAATTATCTCAGATGAATATAATTCATTGGTTAATATATGCTCTAAAGTAAAAAAAAATGTTGATAATATGTACACGCTTAAATCAAACAATATGGTTTAGTAGAAACAATGCATTGTGAGTCTACTAATATAACTCCATGTAACTAAAAATCCCTGACCACAAATTGATGAATCATCAAGAAGTATTATACTATATTGCTGTACGTGATAGTCCATAAAGTACCATCCAAAAAAGAGGGGTAAATAGGAAAAAAGGAAAAATCAAAAAAATATAAAAAAATATAATAAAAATAAAAAAACAAAGAAATTATGAAAAAAATGCAAAAAGGGAAAAATAAGTATATACAGTCCCAGTGTGTACACACTACAGTATATGGGTGGATCTCACCGCTTTCTATAGAAGGATAGGTCCTGTTTCAAAGTTATCAGTGTTCCTTGATATATAAATCGTTGTATAATAGTGAATCCTTGTAGTTGTAGTAAATCTTTTTTCTTTCTCACAGATTGTAAAAGTCCCACACTTATTCTGGAGGTACCGGACTATATCTTATCTGCTGGACCAGGGTCTAATGGGCGGGCTGCGCGCTCGGGATCTCCACAAATCCCTTCAATGGCCCTGTCAGAGAAAAAAATAATAAAAGCCCATACTTATATGCAGTTCGGCGCGCCCGCTTGAATACGCGAGTCGCGCCTAAATGACGTCACGACGCTCGCGTCTGCGGGTCGCGTCTGTGTGATGTCATGGCACACACGTCAGATTGCTGCGCCAGACGTGTGCACCGTCCCACGGTGTGAACGTCCATGTCACTGCGCATGTGCGTGCGTTCCAATGCACATGCGCAATATATTCCAACACAAATGTACAGTATTTTGCCGTAAACTGTATATATGGGATAAGAAAAGTCCCTCATGTTTGTTTACATGGGGAAAAAAGCACATCTATATACATTTAAACAAAAAGTCCTTATATACATATTTACATGAAGTATTCATATCAATTAATTACTGTAATAGGATTCTTAACCAATAAAGGGATATTGGTCATCTTTATATAATGAGGGATTAAAGTCATTGGTATATTTATGCCTGGCTAAGCTAAACCAGTAAAGAGTAAAACTACTACTCATCTTCATACAATAAGGGGTTAAGATCATTAACATACTAATAAAAGTATGACTAAGATTTAAATCTTCACATTTATATTTAAGAGTTTATCTGAATATTAATTGTTGGAGTTCATAATATGAAGCAATAAGAAAATTACTCAAAACATTTTTTTAATTTTTTATTACTCAAAAAATTCTGTTAAGGAATATAACCTTGGAGTAATTCCTAGCTTAGTTGACATAATTATGTTTGTGATAATAAAAGGCAATATTGACCCCATAGTCCATTGTATGTTCATACTATATTTCAAATATATTTAAAGTCTTCCATCAGATAATTATTGTCAATATTATTAAGACCATTACCTCAAAAATGCCAAGACGGAATCTAGGTAGTAAGAGGTTATATAAGACCAAAATATAATTGCAACAGATAATCAGCGGTAACCGTTCACCCGTTCAAAACATCATATTTTTTTCAAAATAAGCATACTCACCAGCAGTGTAGTGTGTGTGAAAAGTGCCTGTGGTTTCCCACACGTTGGACCCCGTGATTTCTCAGGTAACAGACCAAGAAACGGTCAATTTCTTTAATAGCTCTTAAGGAGTAAAAGAAACAGGCATGCCATATAGGGTCCCATGGACTTACTGTGTAAAAAGTAATTAGCCCAAATAAGTGGACCAAAAAATAATAAATGTAAACACTGTTATAGTATTCTAAATCATTCTATAAAAAATGTTTAAGGTCATAGTCCTCATTCAAGCCATCCGGATGGAGTGTTTCCAAAATACTAATCCACTTTGTTTTCTTACATAAAAGCGCTTTTTGTCTATTTCCACCCCTCCGCAATGGTTTAACACTATCAATTACTTGAAAACGTAATTGGTTGATATTATGACCTTGCTGTAGAAAATGCCTCGGTACCGGTTTGTCACATGTCCCTTTCTGAATGGCAGCTCTTATGTCCCTCTTATGTTCTCCAGTGCGCTCTTTCACTGGCCTAATTGTTTCCCCAACATAGAGTAAACCACATATTCTGAGTTGCATGTGTAATAATCGAGTATTTTAAAGGGTTTGCCCGATCGTGGATGTACAAAACATTCACCCCTGATTACACTGTTGCAATGTATACAATTTAGGCATGGGAACGTGCCTTTCTTAGGTTCAGAGAAAAATCTTCTCTGTTTTTTATTACTACCTATATCCGAATGCACTAATTTGTCCCTAAGATTCTGTGCTCGTTTGTACGAGAATAGGGGAGGATTCCTAAATTCATTTGGCAAGTTAAAATCGCCCTCAAAGATGTTCCAATGTTTCATTATAATCCTTTTAATAGCATTACTATAAGGTGTATATGGTGATATAAATGGAATTCTTTGTGTAGTGTTCTTTTCTTACCAATGGGGTTAAGCACTTCTTCCCTGTCCGTATCTGAGATCCTAGTTCTGTGTCGTGTCACTAGTTCTAATGGATAACCCCTATCAATAAATTTATTGCACATGAACTCCATCCCTGGTTCTACATGATCTTCTTGTGAAATTATCCTTTTTACTGTTAGCATTTGGCTGTATGGTAAGCCATCCTTAAGATGTTGAGGATGGTAACTGGTGTATTCCAAAAGATTATTTTGGTCAGTAGGTTTCGTATAAATGTCTGTGTGTAATTTATTGTCAATCAGATGTACCTGAGTGTCCAAGAATGGAACTGTGTGCATATCACAAGCCATGGTGAATTTGATGTTAGGGTCCAGATAGCTCAACTGGTCAAAACAATAGTCCAACTGAACTCTCGTGCCCCACCCAACATACAAACACGTCAACAATGAACCTCTTCCACATAAGACATTTCTCAAACAATGGAACAGCATATATGCATAATTCCTCCAGCCTGTTCATGTATATATTCGCATAAGGAATTTATTTAATTAATTACAGTGAACTGAACAATAAACTGAAAAGGTGCAACTGGGCAACAGAGGGGGTGAGTTAGACCGTATCCTGCTCCAAAGGGAATGTTTTTGGATATATAGATTCAATACTCTGGCCCCCAACGGACTGAATGAGGGATTTACATTTACCCCCTTCATTGATAAATGAGTTATAAGGAGTGTTATTTGTCATCTTAGTTAATGCCATATCTCTGTACCTGTATATATTATTGTAAATAATGTTTTCATTAATAACTATTATGGATTTTAGTAGTCCATCTTTCTTCCTTTTGTTAATTGTGTCACTGTGATTCTATCAATTTATGCCTTATTCTTGGTTAGCAGGACCTTTTTGCCCTATTGTTCAGTTCACTATAATTAATTAATTAATTATTTTTTCTTTATCTGGTTCATTTTCCCTGTCCCAACATAGAGATGTGATTTACACTATCATGTCCATCATTGTCACATAATTTTACAGTGGTGGACATTGATAAATTAATATGAGCTATATATGTTATTATTTTTACTTTCACTTATTTTACGTCCTGAAAATGGGCACTTAATTATGAGTCCATTTACCAAATTATATTGGGTTTATGTGAATTGAATAAGAGTACATATAGGGTTAATCCTGTTCCTATGTGTGTGTTTTTTCTATCCTCCAGTGATACGGATACAAATGGGCGGGACCCGTTCGAACACTGATTTTGGTGCGAACAGCGATTCACACGCCCCCTAATTTCATTGGTGTATGCCGGGTATAATTATACCGGCCGGCGTGGGACCACCTTTGATGCATCTGAGGAAGGCTCTGTGTATAGCGCTGAAACGCGCGTTAGGCTAGGTGGATCGAGGGAGCAATCATATGTTCTATTAGGCTAGGTGGATCGAGGGAGCAATCATATGTTCTATTCCAGCCCATATCCAGCTATTTAGCGAGTTATATTTTTTGATTGGTTTTGGGAGCTGTTCCAACGAAGTGTTTGGGGGGGATGGTGACATCACCATTACTTTATGCAGTTCTTGCTAGATTGTAGGTAGATAGAGGCTACTCTTGGATACTCTATTTAGCTAAATATGAGGGTCGCTCTGTGAAGTGGTGGGAGATGTCATTATGACTAACATATGTAGCCGTTACTAAATTGTGATACTCCATCCATTAGGAATTTCATGAGTTCATTAGTCTACTTTGTTCCCTGAGGGACATTTAATTATGTCTCTACACTTCTAATCAAGTGATACATTTTTTACCCTCTTTGCCAGTAGCTACGAACTACTGTGTATCCATTTGTATCTATCATTAGTGCTTCTCCCACTGTTACTTGGTTGCACTTCAGACTAGGCTTTCTGTCTTATCTCTGGCAGAAATTTATAGTCTGATCTGTGTTTGTACTGCTATTTTTTATAGGGGTTTGTGTTTATCAATAACTACTCTCCCTACTCCTACCTCACAGTTCATTTCAGCCCTCCCAATTACCAGTCTGGACGAGGGTATGCTTGATTGCTATTATAGCCAGTTTACCATTACCATTAGGTGACCCTAGTGGTTTTGATACCCTATATTTTAGTTGCTCCCTCTTTTTCCATTTTTTTTAGTTTTTTAATATTCAATTAAAGGTTAAGTTTTAGCATTCATTCTAGGTAGCGGCTTCCTACTAGGTTGACCTTGTGAGTCAAGGCAGGGGGGGTGTGTGTTCTTTTCTCCCCCCACCCCTCTTCCTTTTTCTCATGGTCTCCCTTTATTTTTCCTTCTACCTCTCTCAGTGCTTTTTCAGTATTTCTTTCTCTGGCTCTGCCTCTTCTCCCCAACCCCTCTCTGCTGGTGTTCCGCAAGGTTCTTTTCTTGGTCCCCTACTGTTTTCCATCTATACATAGTAACATAGAATGTGACGGCAAATGAGAACCATTCTGCCCATCTATACTGCCTCACTTGGTAAGTTCCTTTGGCTTCCATTATCATTTATATGCACATGACACACAAATCTACCTGTCCTCTCCTGATCTCTCCACCCATCTTGACTCGTGTCTCTGACTGCCTCTCCATGATTTCCAACTGGATGACAGCTCACTTTCTTAAACTCAAGCTGTCCAAAACAGAGCTTCTGATCTTTCCTCCCTCAAGTGTTGTTACTCCCATGTCTCCCTCCCTGCAAGTCACCATCACCTCCACCTTGCAGGCTGTCTTCCTAGGTGTTCTCTTTGACTCCGACCTCTCCTTCACCCCTCATGTCCAGTCGATTGCCAAACCCTGCCGTTCCTCAAAGACATAGTTTGCATCCACCCCTATTTAACACCTGATGCAGCTAAGGTGCACCAGATGCAGCTTTATTGTAGGTCCATGCCATTGTTCTTTCTTGCCTTGACTTCTGAAATCCCCTTCTCAGTGGTCTAACATGTTCCCAGATTGCACCGCTACAATCTATAATGAATGCAGCAGAAAGGCTTATTCACCTCCCATGCCTCCCCCTCTGTCAGTCCCTACATTGGCTTTCAGTTAGATATATGGCTCAATTTATGATTCTGGTGCTTGCTTTCAAGACCCTACATAATGCTTCTCCAACCTACCTATCCTCCCTAATACACAAGTATGTCCCATTGAAGCCCCTGCACTCTGCGGTAGACCTACGTCTAGCCTATGTCCATACTCCCACATCTGATGCTGGCCTCCAACACTTCTTCAGGGCTGCACCTTTTCTGTGGAACTCCCTTCCCTTCTTCATTAGAATTTCACTCAGTCTTTACTCCTTCAAAAAAATCTTTGAAAACACACTTCTTCAGGAAAGCATATCAGTTAAACTGTTAGTGGGTCTTCATTCCCCCCACTCCCCCCCCCCCCATGACTCCTCTCCTGCAACTGTCAAAAATAACTTACTAAGTTCTCAGTGAATACTTTTCTAGCAACCTATTTTATTACCCCTACTTATACCCTTTGTGTCACTAAATCCAACTCCCTCTAGCATGTAAGCTCCTTGAGCAGGCTTCTCAAACCCTCTGTTCCTGTGCGTCCATTTGTCTGGTTACAATTACATTTAGTAGTGTGTGTGGAACTGAACTCACTCCCATAAATCTGAGCCAGGGTGCTTGCTGAATCGGAATCAAACACCAGATTTCCAAAAATTAATAAAAATGACAAAGACCTTTTGGGGTCGAAACGTCGCTTTTGCGTTACAGTTACATGTCTATTAGTCCACCCATGGTACAGCACTACGGAATTTGCTGGCGCTATATAAATAATAAAATAATGATAGAAGATTTAAAATTAAAATTTTAATATTCATATTAGAACAAGAGGCAATACTGGGTGTAAATCAAGATGTTCAGCTTTAGAATGGTGACCACCACATAATACACCAAAATTCTCGTCTAACAGATTTATTAATGTTTTTTTGTTTTTTTCAATAGTATAACAGATAATATAATAATGACATAAATGCAAATGTAGTCCCTGAGGAAGTTCTTGCACAAAGAACGAAACGCGTAGGACCTGTAGACCTTTTAACTGTTTTATGTTTTTATACCTCCATATTCTTTTTGTATGCAATAAATACCGCTTTTTGGAAGTATCCATTTGGCTGGAGTTTTGAACCATCTTACTAGCCCAGGTACCCAGCGGAAAGCATTCAAGAGTGAGTTTGACCCCCCCATCTACACCGTGGGGAGGCACCCATTAAACGCTCTGAATTTGTGAGTGCAATATAACACTAAAATATATAATTGTTTCAGACATATTGCAATATGCTTTATTGTAGGTACATAAGCGGAATCCCTAAATATTCCTATCTTCCTATCTTCTACATGTCTATACTGTAAGGTTATCAACTGGGAGATAACCTTGGGAGGCTGTGTACCTATAAGTTAAGTTTGTTTTTTCATTGTTTTTTTTTTGCACTAATCACTATAAACACTGGTGTTTTGTGTATATTGTTTGAGATAAATGCAATACTGTGTGAACTGTTGTCAAATAAAACAGATAAATAAGTCAAATACGCATAATAATTATAGTTTAATATATAAATTAGATACATAAAGTATGTACAGAAGTGAAAATAAATTCAAAGAATAATCTATAACATAGAGCAAACAATGGGTCGCAAGAGTATTCTGAGAATGGACAGCAGCTAAAATAGCCTGCCCTTCGGTGGGTCCCCGCTCAGAACTCATGCTGGTTTTAGCTCAACTTGTGCCATTACAGAGAGAACATATCTGAAGCATATCAGACTGGTCCCACCCACACGGGCAGTCCAGACCCGAAATGCCAGCAAGTTCTCTCTGCACGAGAGATACAGCAACCCCAGACGATGTGTCTCTCGTGCAGAGAGAACTTGCTGGCATTTCGGATCTGGACTGCCCGTATGGGTGGGACCAGTCTGATATGCTTCAGATATGTTCTCTCTGTAATGGCACAAGATGAGCAAAAATCAGCTTGAGAACTGAGCGGGGACCGACCGAAGGGCAGGCTATTTCAGCTGCTGCCCATCCTCAGTATTCTCTTGCGACCCATTTTTGACTCTCTACAAGTTTAAAGGGATAATCCAGACGTGGACCCCTTGCTCACGGTGCCTAGGGAGATATCAGCTATGCCTCACTGATGATGCCTAACAAGGCTGAAACGATCGTCTGGGGTTGCTGTGTCTCTCGTGCAGAGAGAACTTGCTGGCATTTTGGATCTGGACTGCCCGTATGGGTGGGACCAGTCTGATATGCTTCAGATATGTTCTCTCTGTAATGGCACAAGATGAGCAAAAATCAGCTTGAGAACTGAGCAGGGACCGACCGAAGGGCAGGCTATTTCAGCTGCTGCCGTCCTCAGTATTCTCTTGCGACCCATTTTTGACTCTCTACAAGTTTAAAGGGATAATCCAGACGTGGACCCCTTGCTCACGGTGCCTAGGGAGATATCAGCTATGCCTCACTGATGATGCCTAACAAGGCTGAAACGATCGTCTGGGGTTGCTGTGTCTCTCATGCAGAGAGAACTTGCTGGCATTTCAGATCTGGACTGCCCGTATGGGTGGGACTAGTCTGATATGCTTCAGATATGTTCTCTCTGTAATGGCACAAGATGAGCAAAAATCAGCTTGAGAACTGAGCGGGGACCGACCGAAGGGCAGGCTATTTCAGCTGCTGCCCGTCCTCAGTATTCTCTTGCGACCCATTTTTGACTCTCTATAAGCTATAACATAGTTCTAAACAAAGAGTGTTAGGTACCAACTATAAATTACATTGTAGTGGGATTCCAAATGATTTTTGCATTGAGTGATACCTTTTCATGATAATAAGAAATTATTCCACTGCTCTACTATGTACAAACCACCCAGTTCACCCTCTCACTTCAACATGTAGTTACATTTATCATACATGTCACCTGCAAAAATATTATAATACATGAAGATGCTTTGGTTCCGACCAGGGTCCATTAAATAATTTTTTATCATATCTAATTTCAACAAGTTCGGCTCCTGATGGGAAAGAGGGAAATGTTCACTAATTGTTGTCGCAAATTTCTCATGTGTTTGGGCATCACTTAAATGTAATTTAAATTTTTTACATTAAAATTCTAATATGAATTTTCTATATATATATATATTTTAACACACTCTCTACAGGTAAAATTACAATTAAACCATCTTAAGACAGAAATATTTACTGTCTGCTGTAATATTTTCAGCTTGCATAACAAATAAAATAAAATGATTGGACCCATTCTGTATTATGGTAAAATTAATAATAGTAATTTGATTAATTCACAAAAAAAATTTTTGCAAAAATTGCATTATTTTTCTTATTAGGATTTGTGAGGAATATTACAATTAAATTGCTTATTAGACTTGGAAATGTTTTGGTCTGAACTACAGTTCATCGGAATTGAATTCCAAACTCCAAAGCTGAAATGTACACTAACCAACCAAAATGTGCAATTACCAAGCATGTTCATTTGCATTTGTCTTTGGCACAAGACTGTTCGGTGACAGTGGGTAGATGTAGCGGGGAGGGGGGGGGAGAAGGGAAGAGGAAAGGGCTAGCTAGTCCTGAGTTTGTGCAACCTAGCAGATTTGCCCATTTGAGGGAAGATGTTGGGAGCATCAGCCCAGGAGTAGCTGTACTAGAGGAAGCTATTCCTTCTAACAGCCAAGGGAACATCCCCTCTAGTATAGGTGGGGATGAAAATATAAGGAAGGCTAGACAGGTTGTGGGGGTAGGGGACTCTTTCATTGGGAGAGTAGATAGGGTAATCTGCCACTCTGACCGGCTCAACCGGACAGTTTGCTGTCTCCAGGTGCTCGAGTCTGGCATATTGCTGACAGAGTGGAGGGATTATTGGGAGCAGCTGGGGATGATCCAGTGGTCATGGTTCATGTTGGTACCAATGACAAAGTTAGGGGAAGATGGAAGGTCCTAAAGAAGGATTTCAGCAATGATTTCAAACCTCCAAGGTAGTGTTCTCTGAGAAATTACTCGTGCAATGTGCTACAGTGGAAATGCAATGGAAGATTAGAGAGGTTAATACGTGGCTGAAGTCTTGGTGAGATTTTAGAGCATTGGGCTGACTTTACGCTTGTGTACAACCTTTATAGAAGTGACGGATTTCACCTAAACGGGAGAGGGTCTGCAGAGCTGGGGGACAGAATGGCTAAAAGGTTAGAGGGAATTTTAAACTAGTAGTAGGGGGAGGGTCATAGCAATCTAGAAAATAGAGATAGGACAGAAAGGAGATGAGCTTTACCTCAGTTTAAGGGGGAGGGGCAAGTTTAGAACAGAGGAGGTATGAAATATTGATAAAAATTCACAGTACAAGTGACTCATGATAATATAAAATGTATGCTTACTAATGCAAGGAGCCTAAATGACAAAATGGGGAAACTTGAGGCAATAGCATATGCCAAACAATATGACATAATAGACATAACTGAAACATGGTGGGATGAGACACATGCCTGGGCAGTTAATTTAAATTGGTTCACACTATTTAGGAAGGATATAATAAACAGGAAACGTGGTGGGTTATAATTGTATGTCAACCATGAGTTAAAGCCAAATCGTAAGCAAATGGAAAGTGATGATGACAATGTGGAAGAGATGAGAGAGGGAGAGTGCGTGATGACACAGGCTTGCAAATCTGCACCTCGGGAGGGGAGAAGAAATGCTACCACGAGGAAGATGAGACGAGAGAGGAGTGATGAGAGAAACGAGCGGTGAGGGACGGTGATCGAGAGGTACACTACATACAAGGACAAGGCTGTCTAGTACTGCGAGTTGCAAAAGCAAGGGGAACCTGGAAGCAGAAGCCAGACGCAGAGGACTAGAGTGACTTCAAAGACTGATGCAGACAGCTGAAGATGGCTGCAGAAGCTAGATAAACTAAGCATGGAATTAATTTGGCAAGCTGAGAAATTAAAGAAGATAGAGTCACTGGAGCCAGGAAAGTCAGGAAATAATTTGGTATACTGTGATAAGCTGATATTTTCGGTATAACAAGGTAACCAACAACCAAAGCATGTGTATATGGCATTGTATTGAGGAAGTGATAGCTGATGAAAGCAGTATACAGGAAAAATATACTTTAAAAGAAAAAAAAAAGAAAAGCAAGGAGAACCCTTTTCATTTTTTTTTTTTCTTGTTTCTTTTTTTTCTTTTATTCTGCAGCGGAAATTTAGTATATTGACTAAATAATTCTCCTCTACCCCTTTAATGGTGTTTAGGACTACGATTTGAGATTACACACACCAATACAACTTATAGAAAATGGTTAAGGAGGAGCAAATTCATTGGCACAACTTTGCTAATTGAAATATATAAGACATTTTGCAATACCCAGTTGAGGATATTTGGCATATTGCCTAAACAGTTCTTTTCTGCTCCCATGTTGATGACTGTAAATATGAGTTTTTGCATATCCCCAATACTTATAGTAATTGGATAAAGTGAACCAGATTCACCTTCACAAGTCTGCTAATTGAAATATAAAAGATATTTTGCTCTACCCAGCAGTGGAGATTTGACATATTAACTAAAGCTTCCTTCTCCTTCATTATTGGAGATTGAGAAACACGCCCTGAGCCCTTTTACACCGCTACTATCTATAGTAATTGACAAATTCCATAATGGCTTCCAAACACACACAAGACAATAAGTTGGCCAACAAAAACGATAAAAAAGGGAATAAATAAGAAAAAAGGCTGTCTGGTTTTTTTTTCCCCTCAAGAAATGATGGATAGCACAGGAAAAAAAATATTACAGACCTCTCAATACAATCTACAGAACAGGAGATAGAAAGCAATACAGTCACTCCTAACTTGCTGTCAGGATTTACACTTGACCCAGCTTGCAGAATAGTATCGCACCCAGGACTATGGGATAACGTCTAACCGGACTTAACGTACCAGAGAATAGTCAAAATACTAGCCGAAGTCAGGGACACAGAAAAAGACACAGCAATAAGGAAAAGCCAGTAGTCAAGGGTACCAGAAGTCAGGGAAGTCAAAATGAAGCCTAAGTCAAAAAACTGAAAAACACGATCAGGAACATACTCTCGGATAACCATCTAAGGGAAACCACAACAGAGCAAAAAATAAAGAAATAGGCCTTTATAGCCCTGACCTATCATTCATTGGTGGACAGGGGTCACCTGACTCCAGAACGTGCATTTGTGCTCTTTGTGTGACCACAAAAGCATGTCTGCCTGAATCTAACCCTGCTGTAGGGAGGGCTAGAGGGCTAGAACTTTGCTGCTTTTACAGCACCCGGCGTCCATAGGAACGCCGCTAGCTGGGGATGGATGTGCCGGCAGATCTGGCGGTTATCCACTGCAACTTAGGTAAGTATAGTTTTTTGTTTAAGTGGCTGCACCAATCAGGTGTGGCCACGTGGTGTTGCAGGACGGGGGCCATGACACTTGCTAAAATCTAGTTTGGAGGAAGTTCTTAGAGTTCTAAAAAGGGATATTAATGAGAAATTCTCAGATTTGAAAACAAATCTATCTGCTATGGTCTCTAGAATTCAAAAGATCGAGGAGAAGGAGGAAGAGACAAGAAATATTCAATATAAAGATATGAAAAATACGCAAATTAAGTTGGAGACAAAAATAATACATTTGGAGGAAAAAAATTGTGACTTAGAGAATAGATCCAGGAGATCTAATTTAAGGTTTCAAAATATCCCTTGGGAGGTCTTAGATATGAATTTATGTGATTTTCTGATGGAATTTTTTATGAATTTGGATGTGTCTTCTGATAAACACAGTATACAACTGGAAAGATGCCATATAATTTTCCGTCCTAAAACAGATAGTAAAGAATTTCCAAGAGACGTTATGGTTGCATTCCACTCTTATGAATTTAAGCTACAGTTGGTACAAACATTCAAAAAGAATCCACCTTTAATGAAAAAATTCAATCTATCAAGATCCTCTCAGACATTTCATATTATAAAAGAGCCAAGAGAAGATCATTTTTGGTTAAAAGAGATTGGTTAAAAGAGAACAACATTGTTTACTTAATATAAAACCAAGAGTGTAAACCTGAATAACGGTGGGCGTGTTGGGGGGGGGGATAAGGGCTGTACAGGGTTTTGTTTTTTCTCATACATTTAATAATTTGATATTCCAGGAAAGTTGGAGAGAATGTAAATAAGATATGTGCCGAATTGGTCAAGATGCCTATTTTTGAATTTATATTTAATAGGATAAGGGTTATACAGGTTGGGGCACATAGCACAAATGGAAAAAAAACAGAAATGCACATAGGGTAATGGGTTATTAGGTCTGCGCACAGAGAGTAAATAGGAAAAATAGTAATGCACTATAAGGGGAAAATAATATGAGTTAACTAAAATTATAGTATGTAGAGCAACAGCAACGAAAAAGGTTACATACTAATGGGTATAATTAGTTAAATACCAATGCACTATGAGTCGAATGGGATGTATGTGACAACCACAATTTTTAATGTTTATAATGATTTGGCACTGTTTAGATAAGGAGGCGTTGGGAGATATTGTGTGTAGCTTAAGTATGTTTAGAAGTGAACAAATTGAACTTTAGACACATTGTCCATTATGAAATATAATACAGTATGGGCAAAGTTATTAGATACTAGATAGACACTAAATATCTTTAAAGGATAAGAATGAAGGAAGACAGGAAAAATAGGTAGAAAGCAAATAGCCATGTATTTATAGAGGGCGGTATGGAACACATTTTTTTTCTGTGCTCTGAAAGCTATGATATGGTAGAACAAAGTAAGAGAATTGTAGCCACTTGAGTATTGAACTGGTTACAATATCTATTTACAGTTACACAATGTAGGATATGCGTTATTAGGCTTGGTATATAGAGTAAATAAATAAGCACTATAAGATGATTGAGTTCTGTTAAAACTACAGCTTCTGTTTAGGAAGTATTATAAGGGATAATGATAACTACTGAGACACAAAGACCCAAATTGGATAGTCACAATGGAAAGAATTTGTAGTTAGACACAATATTTAATTTTATATATTCACGGCATTTCTTATGAAGGGGGGAAGATTAGTTATAAGGTTCTGATAAATAAACAAGCTAATATTTGAAATAATAGAATTATTGCATTGTATATATTGATTATTAAGTAATGGTATACTAGAGAGGTGGGTTTAACTTGAAGGAAGGAAAAAAGGAAGAGGAAGATTTTTTTTTTTCCCTCTCTTCTCTCTCTTTCATTATGCCCACTTCTCCGTCCAGGGTTTCCCTCAGGAAGGGGTGATGGATGGTGGTCTGCAGGGAGGGAGAGAGAATGTTCATGCTCCGCCCCTTCCCCTCCCCCTGCGGACTGACCATTTTTATTTCCTCTCATTTAAATAAGTATATATAATTGCAGAATTGGTAGAATTGGAGCGTGATATCTTTCCCCAGGGTATCGATGTGGTACCAGTTCTAGGAGGCAGATGAGTTCTTTTGCTCTTGATTCATGTAAATTTTGTATGGTATTTTTTGGTGTATATCTGTCTGTCTTTGTAAGTTCACTGCGGCTGTGGATCAGAATAATAGGAAGGAGGTTGTATGGTTAAGGTAATATTGATAAATGCTCAAGGCCTTAATACTCTACGTAAAAGGGGATATCTGTAAGAGACACTACTAAGAGAGGGGGCACATATAAGGTTCATATAAGAAACCCATTGGATTAAAGAGAAGGAAAATGTGTGAAAGTATAGTACATACCCTTTAACATATTGTGCGTAATTAGGCAATCAGAAGAAATGTGGTGTAGCTATAATTTTCTCAAAAAATTTAAACATTTTTTGTCAGTATCAAAAATTGGATAAAGAAGGGAGATTTGTTACCCTAGTGGGACAATTAAATGGGTGCCTTTAGGAGTGTATATAAGGGTTGTAGATATTAGCTTGGCTAATAGAGCTTGGCAGCTGCTTCTTATTGCATCTACAAAGTGTGTGATTGGAGATATTCTGGAGAATGCTGCTATAAAGTGTGTGATTGGAGATATTCTAGAGAGTGCTGCTACAAAGTGTGTGATTGGAGATATTCTGGAGAGTGCTGCTACAAAGTGTGTGATTGGAGATATTCTGGAGATAATCTGGAGGTAATCTGAGATGTTCAGGAGAACAAAAATTAAGATTTGTTTGGTTTAACCCCTTAAGGACACATGACATGTGTGACATGTAATGATTCCCTTTTATTCCAGAGGCTTGGTCCTTAAGGGGTTAAATGATTCACCTCATTAAAATGGCAGACTTAGTTCAGTGTAATAGTTGTTATGCATTTGTTTCGCGTTCCACTTTTTGGAGATTTGGATGCTGTCTAATCTGTAGACAGTTCTCTATATTGCGGCAGGAGACTGTATTTTTGAAGTGTTAGATATGTAAATTATCTGGTAAACAAACTCAGTCTGGAACTGCTGCAAAGCCACTGCCGCAGAGACGTACCAGGAATGGCAGATGGATTACTGTAGGATCTGGTAGAGTTGTGGGTAAAAGGCATGTTGTACGGTCTGTTGCTCTACATAATTCATTTTCTGCACTTTCTGAGTGTAATGGTGTTATGGAGACAGGCTCAGGCACCAGGTGTAGTGGTGTTATGGAGACAGGCTCAGGCACCAGGTGTAGTGGTGATATGGAGACAGGCTCAGGCACCAGGTGAAGTGGTGTTATGGAGAGAGGCTCAGGCACCAGGTGTAGTAGTGTTATGGAGACAGGCACTGAGGGTAGTGGTGTTGTGGAGACAGGTTCAGGCACCAAGTGTAGTGGTGTTGTGGAGACAGGCTCAGACACCAAGTGTAGTGGTGTTGTGGAGACAGGCTTGGAGACTATGGTGACTAATAGAAAGCTGTTGTTGTTGGGAGATTCTATTATAAGAGGTGTGGAGCTGGACAATGGTGGTCTTGTGAGATGTCATCCTGGAGCTACTGCTCACAGAGACAGGAGACGTATCTGTAATATTGTTAAGCAAGCAAAGCAGGAAGTGGAATTAGATATACTTGTCCATCTAGGGACAAATTTTGTATGGTATTTTTTGGTGTATATCTGTCTGTCTTTGTAAGTTCACTGCGGCTGTGGGTCAGAATAATAGGAAGGAGGTTGTATGGTTAAGGTAATATCGATAAATGCTCAAGGCCTTAATACTCTACGTAAAAGGGGATATCTGTAAGAGACACTACTAAGAGAGGGGGCACATATAAGGTTCATATAAGAAACCCATTGGATTAAAGAGAAGGAAAATGTGCAATGAGGTTTCAGAGGTAAAGGAAGTTTTTAGTGTTTTTACCAATGATATACGGCAGGTTGCTTCCACACTGTCATTCTCTGAAGTTCTGCCAGTGCATAACACTCAGAATGATAGGCGTATGCGTATTAGGGACTTTAACTTGTGGCTTGGTAAATGGTGTCGGGAGCAAGGACTTGGCTTTATTTCTCATGGTAGCTCTGTTTGGAAAGGAAATAAACTGTACAAAAAAGATGGTTTGCATCTTTCTCAAAAGGGAACAAATGTTCTCAGTAATCTGTTCAGAGGTTTTGCTAGCATGTATCTAAACTAAATCTTTCTCAAAAGGGAACAAATGTTCTCAGTAAGCAGTTCAGTGGTTTTGCTAGGATGTATTTAAACTAGGAGGGTGGGCAAAAGGGTGATAAAACATCAATCCAATTGCCCCCCAAAACAAGGACAGAAGGTGCCTGTAGCAAGTGTGTTTAAAATGATAAGCTTAGAGTCATGTCTACAAATGCTCACAGTTTAGGGAATAAGATCCATGAACTTGTGGCAATAATGGCAACTGATAATGTAGATTTAGTTGCTGTTACTGAGACAAGCTATAATGAGAAAAATGACTGGGACATAGCAATACCAATGTATTTTTATATAGAAAAGACAGGGAAGGCAAGAAAGAGGGAGGGGGGGTGGCCCTATGTGTGAAGGATAGCATAAAATCTAGCCTAATAAAAGTTAGTGAGGCGAACATAGAGTCTCTTTGGGTTACGTTAGAATTTGATAATCACACCGTAACTTGTGTAGGTGTGATTTATAGGCCCCCAGGACAAATAGAAGAGTTAGATAATATACTAGTGTAGGAAATAGCTAAAATGACAATGAAGGGGGAAGTTATCATCATGGGTAACTTTAATCTTCCTGATGTGAATTGGAAAACCAAAATAGCTGCTTGTGCCAGGACCACACATATTCTAAACTCCCTACTTGGATTGTCTCTAAAACAAGTCGTTGAGGAGCCAACTCGTAACGAGGCCATACTAGAGTTAGTGTTAACAAATGGAGATTTGGTATCAGATATTACTGTAGGTGAAAGTTTAGGATCCAGTGATCATCAGTCAGTGTGGTTTAATATAAGAACCACCACAAAAATCAGGTCAAAACCTGCATACACCGACAGGGTCAGAAGGGGAATACTCTCCTGCTTAGCCCAATCCAATACATCCACCACCCGTCTTGTATTGTTACTTGTTTGAAATATTTCTTTATTGATACAGCATATGTAAACAAAGCAATAGGCTGGGTTGCAGATGTGATTGGTACTCTATATTCATCTCCTTCGGCTAAGTTGGTGGGTCAGTATTTTGTACAAATTGGTTTGATATATCTAATGGAACGAGGCAGGGGTGCCCGCTGTCTCCTTTATTTATATATCCTTTCTATAGAACCATTTGCTAATAATATTAAAAGTAACCCTCTGATCAAAGCGGTGTCTCTAAAGGACAGGCAATTAAATATATGCCTATATGCTGATGACATCCTTATTTTAGTAACAAACCCATATTTTTCCCTTCCTCGTTTAATGTAGGAATTTAAAAGATATAGTGTAGCATTGAACTATAAATTAAATATGAATAAAACATTGGTCCTAATTTCAAACATTGTTGCCGATGATCTTAGAAGACTTAAAAAGGATTTTTATTTTACTTGATCATCAAAGGCTATACAATATTTTGGCATTGATATTACTGCAGATCCAAGAGTAAAAATGGAAGTACATTTTTTAAGACTTATTAAACACACTAACAGGCTATTAAGAAATTTAGATGTTATGAAATTTCTTGGTGGGGGAGAATCAACACTATATATGGCTTAATATTGTACATTCCAGCTTTACTAATTATATCTGGAGAGGCAAAAGACCTTGAATAAATACTAGTATATTGTCCAAAAAAGACCACCAGGGGAAATAGGATATCTGATAATTAAAAATAGGCGAATATGATTATCCATGTCCACAAATTACAAGTTAGCGATTTGATGGCTCAGTCGTGGTATAAGTTGGAAGCAAGTAGAGTAGGTAAAGACAACCTTGCTTTCCTATTGTGGAATGATAGGAAAAAAGAAACCTATAAATGATATTGAGAAATCACTGATAATATCACAAACTTTGAAAGAATGGCAAGCTATAAAGAAAGATTTAAAAATTAATAATAAGATTTTTGAATGTTTTAAGATTAGAATATTAGAGACAATAATGCCTGACATTGATTTAAGAAGTTTGACTAATCAAAGATAATATACAATAGGGGAACTATCTGAAAATGATCAATTATTGTCTTTCGGTGAGAAGGGGAGTTTGTCACAATATCCATGCCTGCTTGTGATCTATTTCTATAGTGATTGTCATATTGTCTTTTGTTATGATATGTATTGTATTATGTGTGAAATAATGTATGAAAATTATAAATAAATACAGTTTAAAAAAAAAAAGAAAATGTGGAAGCTTTATGTGTAAAAATCTGCTTGGGGCAAAAGAAGGGAAATCAGTTATTGGTTGGGAATAGAACCTATATCCTTAATGGAAGTGAATTAGAGATAACCACACATGAGAAGGACTTGGGAATTGTTATAGACCACAAACTATGCCACAATGTGCAATGTCAATCAGCAGTGGATAAGGCCAGTGAGGTATTGTCATGCATGAAAAAGGGCATTCATTCTCGGGATGAGAATATAATTTTGCCTCTTTATAAATCCCTGGTAAGACCACATATTGAATATGCTGTGAAATTTTGGGCACTTGTTCTAAAAGAGGATATTATGGCACTAGAAAAAGTGCAGAGGCGGTCTACAAAATTAATAAAAGTAAATGTAACATATCAGCTATGAAGAAAGGTTAACCAATTTAAACCTCTTTAGTTTATAAAAATGTTGCCTGAGAGGGGATATGATAACATTATACCAGGGGTGGGCAATCTGCGGCCCTTCAGATGTTTTGGACTACATCTCCCTTGATGCTTTGCTAGCATTATGGCCCTAAGAGCATTATGGGAGATGTAGTCCAAAGGACACAAGGTCATGCGTTTATAGTGGAAGAAAGAAGATTTAATTTAAAGCAAAGAAAATTATTTTTTTTACTGTAAGAACAATAAGGATCTGGAATTCACTGCCTGAACAAGTGGTTTTATCAGAGTCCATACAGATGTTCAAACAGCAACTAGATGCATACTTGCAAAAACAGAATATTCAAGGATATAATTTTTCAATATAGGGTAATAGCTTCTTAATTCAAGGATTAATCTGACTGCCATTCTGGGTTTAAGAAGGATTTTTTTTCAAGTTTGTTGTAAAATTGGAAATGATTCAAAGTTGTTGTTTTTTTACCTTCTTTTGGATCAACAGCAAAAAACAAATGTGAGGAAGGCTGAAATTGATGGACACGAGTCTCTTCTCAGTTATGTAACCATGTAACTATATGTACAACAGCATATGGTGAAAATGTGTAGATGTGAAATGTAAGGGTATGGTAAGTGTGTAGTGAAGAAGAATGACATAAGAAAAAAGAAATCCCAAGAAGGGAAAAAGTTGTAAATGTGTGAGAAAAGTGTCATGCCAAAGTAAAAAGGTGAAAAATCAAAGCTAAATGGTGGAATAAAACTGTGCAAAACTAGTGTGTGTGTGAAAGTGAAAAACAAGAAAATGCAAACAACTATACATGAATGTGATAGTATCCAAAACAAACATAGGCCAAAAATAAATTATATATCAATAGTACATACAATTCTGTATCAATGATACTAATACAGAAAATATTACTGTATAAGAATAAACAAGTGTTACTTGCCGAATAATCCCTAAATAAAGGGAAAATAATTAGAAAATTATAAATGAAGAAATTTTAACAGTCTAAAGACTACTATTCATGAAACTTAAGGCATATTGCCTTATTATGTCAAAAAAAGAACAAAATAATAATTTCATAGAGTGATTAGAAACTACAGAATAGACATGATAAACCATCCAGTAATATTATTCCATAATAACCAATTGCCATGTGGTAAAAAATGAATTAAACAAAATATACTCGTTAAGATCATTAGGAGGAATCGTATCCAGGGTCTTAATCCAGAATGTCACTCTCTGCAACAGTAATTTGGATCTATCAGCATCTTTCGCCAGGGAGGGAATATGATCAATTGCCATGAATTTGAGGGTCGGGAGTATATGCTGTAATGCCAAAAATGTTTGGCAATCATTTTTTTCAGTTTTGCCATCCCTGTATAGATCATGATGCCAGATCTATGACCCCATATACAATCCCTCAATGTTAGGTCAGTTTTGCCAACATAGTATAGTCCGCAAGGACATGAGATGAGGTAAATGACATGGACTGTTACACAAGTGATTACATGATGGATAAGGAACTTTGACACAGTGGGGATGAGCAAATATATATATGGCCACAGGTTACGCAACCTGAACACTTGAAACATATTTTTTTCATTGTAATGCTCTGTTTCTGATACTGACAGGGACTATCACTTTTTGACTTAAATATCCCCCAAAAAATGTTTCCACTGGAGTGCGATCCGAGGACGTAGAGAAAATTCTAAACTTAATGTGTGATCTGATGACAATAAGTCCCATCTCCTGATGGGCTGTGAGATCCTATGGCTCACTGTATGATGGTTTTTCTTGATTTTTCCTGTTGTTTCTGGGGTTCTCAATTTTGTGAATCTTCACTGTTCTATCCAACGATCATTTTAAAGTTTCTTTGGTGTATCCCCGTTTAAGGAAAGAGCTTTTCATAATTTCCAATTGTGTGGTACTCTTATCTGGATAGAAATTATTCCTCAGTAAGCGGATGAATTACTGAGGAATAATAAATCAGCACAGATTTTTTGGATGAAAGTTAGGTGAGTGAAGTAAGGTGCCAATGATCTTAGAATACAACATATTCCCAATCTTTTTCTGAGTCCGAAATACCTTCACATCCAGAAATTGTATGTTCTCTGTGTGATATGTGTGGCTTAAGTGAATAAGAGAATCTTCCTCATTCAAACCAATAATCAAGGTAACCAATGATTTTTTTGAACCAGACCAAATCATAAAGATATCGTCCACAAATCTTAGGTATCTCGCTCATGTACTTTATTAAAATGTTGTATTTTTTATATGCATAAATGTAACAGTTGGCATATGTTGGAGCCATGGCCGATCCCACGGCAGTCCCTGTTTCTTGAATGTAAAAATATTTCTCAAAACGAAAATAGTTATTACATAACTTGAACTCAAGACATTCCAGTAGAAATTCAATTGGGGGTCCATGATATTGGTCACGGTGGCGGTCCAAAGACCGGGACCCATGTATGCCTGATGATGATAATGATAGGAGTCACAGTGTGGAAATGGACTATCAAGGCCTGGTGCTGGGTAACCACACACCCCCTGGTGTTGAGCACCAGCATTTGTGCGGCAACATATGCAGGGCCCTGATGCCGCTTCTGCAGATCCCAGGTGCTAGATGATAATATGGAGACCTCCCAGAATCTGGATAGGGAGGCTCTGCAGCATTTATGTATCCAGTACTAGAAATAAGGCAAGGCTAGAAGAGGCACCAAACAAGATAGCAAGACAAGACTAGAAGAACCCAGAATGGAGAAGGACAGAAAGCAGAACCCAGAACATGTACACAATACATGAGGGAAACATGAACAAGACATGGACACATTAGGACTGTAAAACAAGACAAGAGATACAAGGCAAATCCAGAGGAGAGGAGACACAACTAAGTACTATATATGTAATTGTTACGGTTGCCCCAGGCTAGCCGAGGGTTGGTCCGCCTGGATGTCCTTGTCCCTGAGCTGGGAGAGCGGTAAAAAGTCCCACTTCAGCAACTACCAATAACCCTAGAAGTGTAGAAGGTTCTTGTAGCTCTGAGCAGAGCTGGTGATTAGCATTCCCCTACAACACGAATCAAGGCTGCGAGTTGGGAGTAAGAAGACTGGTTTATTGAACAACTTGCATTTCTTTTATATACATTTTCAGGCCAGGGGCACACCATTCTGGACCTGATGGAACACAGGGACATAAGGAACATAAATCAATCATAACAAAGTGCATCTGTCTGAACCCTCCCCTCTATCCTGGAGATAATCGGCTTAAGTGACAATAGTAACTTAATTATCTACCGGTACAGAAAATATCCTTACGTTGAGACCGTAACAAAAACCACATAAAAATACATAACTCATATTATACATAATTCAACCTCTATGTTCAACATATCCCTGGATAGTTTGGATCTGAGCGCTCAATATGTCCGAATAGCGCTCAGATCTCACAAATACAGTTGGATCGCCATGTGGCTAAAGTTTTCTCAATGGCCGATTGGCACAATTCAGCCCAGGATTAGTTCCACAATTTTTAGTCATAGGGTCGGTCTAGTTTTGGGAGTATGAAAGTACCGAACGGTGCTGCGTTCATATGTTTATAAATGAACTAATGAAAGTCTGGAGGTCCCAGCGGGGTTCGTGTAAAATAGTGACCGAAAACAGTACATACGGTCGACGATAAACCCCGCTGGGAGTTTGGCAGTTTAAGATGACCGCCGCCATGTGTTCGTTCAGCCTTTCGTCAATTAAGCTGTGGTTAATCGCAAACCGCAGCTTTTGGGAGGCTAATAAGTGGCACACTCCTCATGCAGGGTGGTCGGTCGTTCGGCATTTTGTTCGGTGGTTTGGAGGTGAAAAAGGTTAACAAGGCAAACCTCAGCTTCTGGAGGACTAATAGGCAACAAACTCCATATGCCGGGTGGTCAGTCATTCGTTCATACGAAAGACATGGTGAATTACTTTTGTGGTTTATTTAGAGGAAAGGAACAGACACATTGTGACAAAGCAGCAGAAAGAGGGTATTTGTAACAGTAATACACATTGGAGATTTAGACATACATAATTGGCCAAGATGTGTGCAGCCCACCACTGAGCCAAAGTACTCCAATTATGGTGGGTCCCAGCATAAAGAAAACCAGACAAAGTATAGAAAACCAGTAAAACCAAAACAACTAAACAAGAGTTGTAAAAAGAGTATTGGATATCAGAAGCCGTTGCCAAAAATTATCCGCAGCCAGGAACAGGATGTGACATAACTCCATAACTCCCCTCCGGAGCAACCTCCGGAAACTCACTGCAGCTCCCAGGCAGAGATCAGGAAAGGAGAGAGGATCCTGCAACAAAGTCCTCTTGACTTCCCAGAAGCAAGGATCCACCACCGGAGAGGTCTCATGCAAAGGAACCACCAGTCACGAATGAAGATCCACTCTAGGACAGGAGCACTGCCACAAATCGGGAACGAAAATCAGGAAATGGAACCCGGAACCAAAAACCAAAACATCACAAGAGGACACCTGTAGAGACCACCGAACCACTTAGCAGATAGACCTCCTCGAAGACAGGAATCAGACAGACTGAACAGGAATGAGGAAGTCATCTCCAGCAGACTGGTCCAGATACTGGATCTCTTGCATGCAGAATAATCCAGGCAGGACAGGAAAGCTGCAGAGTCCACTCCACAAACTCCAAATTTGCCTACGGCCATACTTTTCTTAAAGGAACAATATGCCCAGCCCCGGAACCTGCATATTCTGAGCAATTTGTTATGTCAGAGAGATTCAACGGTAGCCGTGCATCCTTCCAGTGCTTTAAAGTGGACTGTGAAATTGTATTTGCTTTAAAACCTCGGACATATGCCAGTGACTTTATCAACCTGCTGTCTGGATGGATCAAAACATGGGAACACCAGATGATGCTGTCTTCAACAGCTGAGGGTCCTTCATGACTGCATTGGACTCGCAGTGCAAGACCACTTTGACAAAGCCTGCTCCATGTCCCAGAAGATCCCAGGTTCCCAGCGCCATGCCTCCTTGTTGCCTCTTTATTATCCGGTTCCCGAGGGAGACTCCAATGGACAAAGAGGAACCTATGTAGATCGGTGTCATCTGCACCAGATTATCTTCCAAGGAAAGAGACTGTAGGAGAAGCAGCGGCTTTTGTTTCTATTGTGGAGAAAGAGGGCATTCTATCACACTTTGCCCGTCTTCTGGCACCACTTCGGCTAAAGGCTTTTCTATTGGGTACCCTACAGACCAGTCATGTCATACCGGCAACAGAGTCTGGTAACTACCAAGGTTGCTGTATAACCTGTCCACGGTCCATGACACATGGTAATCAACACAACCTGTATCCCTGAGTCTCTACCTTCTGCCTGAGACTTATGCACCTCCTCTTGAAGATACTTGTGTTAATACCACTTTTTCCTAGGTACATACCAAAGAATTATCTCTATGCCTCTAATGGTACAATAGTTTGAAAAGAGGACTTACAGAGGTTCGAGATGATGTTGCAAGCCACAAACTCCACTCCTGCTAAGGTAATTACCTTACCACCTATAACCACCTCATCAAAGACCTTAATCTATCTCCAGCAGTACTAGAAGCTATCTTAGTGATAGTGACACCAACAAAGTGGTGTACTGTCACCCTAAAGAACCTGTTTACACCCAGAGAGAGTTCTTAAAGAAGTGGTACTGTCATGGTTCTCATTGTGATGTGGTCACCCCAGATGTGCCCAACAGGGGATTTGAACTCTGGTTCATCTGTGTCCTAGTCTTGCTATCTTGCCTCTGGGCCACACATCAGTTCTTATTCCTTTATCATGTTCTTCTATCAATCTCAGCCCACCTGAAGCTGTTGCCCAATTAGCTAGGTATAAGACACTGCCTCTCCCTAACGACAGTGTCAGTTCATTGACTCTGGTTCCTGTGTTTGTGATCCAGTGTTCTCCAGTCAGCTCCTGGCCTTGTTCTTTTCATGTGTCCTGATCACTGGCATCCTCTGACTTTGGGTTACCCTCGTTTTTCCTGACTTCTGGCACCCTCTGATTTTTGGCTTAGCCTCAACAATTCTCCTGCTTGTGTCCTTGCCTGTACTGCGATGACTTGGAGCAAAATCCTGCACAGCCCTCGTGCACAAACTCACAGGCCAGGTGGTTCCTTATCTGGTCACCTTGGTCTGTGTTTATTTGCAAGGGTGAGCGTATTTCTCTGCATACCGGACTCCCAACTAAGACGTAGGTAGTAAATTGCGCATCGCCTCAATACCAGCCATATGTGGGATGACTGTGTACATTTTTAACATCTATTGTGACGAATATGATGTTGTCTTCTGTTAAGGTGACCTCATTGATGTGGGTGAGAAAGTCATAAGTGTCCTTTAAACAAGTGGGGATCCGTGTAACAGATGCTTTAGAATGATAATCAATGAACTTCGCAATTGGTTCTAAAAGTCCACCCCTGGCTGACACAATGGGTCTACCAGAGGGTTACTTAGGGTCCTTGTGGACTTTTGGCAGAGTGCACAGTAATGGAATCCTAGGATGATGATTAACTAATTAATCTGAAGTTTTTTTATCCAACCAGCCCACAGTAGTCCCCTTTGTACCAAACTATTCAGTTTCATGATGATATTATTGGTTGGGTCAAAGGTGATTCTTCTGTATGTATGTATGTATGTCAGATAATTGCCTTAAGATCTGTCTTATACATACAATAATCTTGTAGCACAATGGCGCCCCCTTTGTCCGCTGGATGTATAATGATGTTGTTGTCCTCTTTTAAATCCTTCAACGCAGTGCGCCCCAATGAGAATAAATTGTGTGGTATTTTGTCTGGATGGGAAATTATGTCTTCCACATCAGATCTAATCAGTTCTGTAAACATTTTGATTGAATGATGAGTACTTTTAGGTTCCCAAGTGATTTTGAGTTTGAAAGGTTGAAATTCTTTTTGTCCATTGACCCTTTAGAACTTGTAAATTAAAAATTCTAAGGGTAAGTCTTATCGCTCCATTTGTGCGGTTTGCTCTACAAATTCAACAACTCGTGTACCAGTCCAAAGGAAACCAATAGGTCAGGATTTTTATTAATTTTAATATTAATACATATATAATCATATAGACTTATATACATTGTCTATCTTGTTATGGATGCTCGTATTTTTTATATTCTTTATTTTTGATGTGCTATAAACAAGGGGGGGAGGGAGTAACAAACTGGTTGTCATAGATTACTTGTCAGTTTACGGAGCCAGCAGTATTAAAGTAAAATCAGAACAATATAACAGTAAATGAATGCAACAGAAAAATAATAAAATGAAAGAAAATGTTCTGCACACAAATTAGGCATTCTAGGTAAGCTAGAGTGTGTGGCTGCATTCCTCATGGTGGAGGGTTGTTGTGGGTTTATGTCGTAACCCTGGGTACAAACGGGGTTATAAGTTCAACGGACCAGGATGGACAGTTTTTCGGTTTGTTAAGTTCATCTGGGATTCCCAACTCTCGGAATAAGGATGACACCTCAGATAGGTGCATGAGGGAGTGGGTCTTGCTCCCTTTTTCCACCAAAAGCTTGTGTGTGTCTCATTTATAAGGCAGGTTGAGCTCCCTCAGGCATTGGGTGAGATGATTGTCTCCATATGATAGTGTGGCGGGAAATGTCCGGGATATGAATGCCATGGTAGGGGATCCTCTGGTTGTGCCCAAGACAATCCCCCTGTCCGAGTCTCGAACAAATTTGATCAGAATGTCTTTAGATGACTCTGGAGGGGCCCTGGGTGCCCTTGGTAAGCAGAAGCAGTGGTCCATCACAATTAACTTCAACTACTTTGAAGGAGAGAGGCCAAGATCCTGCAGACAAAGTGAAGCAACTTTTCATTGGTGACCATCTCAGGGATTCCTCTGACTCTCACATTCCTTGCCTTAATCCTGTTCTCCAGGTTGGCAATGCAGTGGAGCATGTCAGGATTGCTCTTCTGCAGTGTAACAAGGGCCACATCAGTGGCGTACTGGGCAACCTTCATGGTACTGACCTTTTCCTCTACAGTGATAATTCTGCTTGACAGTGTGGCCACTTCTTCCCTTACCCCTGCCATGTCAACCTGGAACATCCCCCTGAGCCTGTGGAGCAGGGCCTTTATGTCTGCCTTTGTGGAAGGGGCAGTGTCACCCCTTGGGCAACTTTAGGTACCTTAGGGAAGGTGGACAGTTGTTCAGGATAGCTGTCCTCGTCGGAGGAAACCGAGGTTGAGGCATTAGCCGGCACTATTTTGGATAGTTCCGGCCTGGCTGTCTGACGCAGGAAATATCTCTGGATCCAGGGCTCGGATCGGCCCCCTGCTTAATTTTTTTTCCCCTTGCGGGACAGGTAAGGATAGCTGGTAGCTTAGATATCCAGCTTATCTGTGCGGAGCTCCTGCCTCGTGCATCCGACTCGGAAGGTCACTGGCTCTGCCCCCAATGGTTGCTCGTATTTTTACGGTTACATTTCATTCCACTAAAATTTTCATCTTGATGCAGTACAGCACTCTTATCCAAGTATAGAAAGAGTCTTGCAGTTACCATCTTTCACATCGATTTTAGTCGTACTCCTCATTTATTAGGATTTCTGGGATGTGTTTGCTCATTGTATATTTTGTTCTTTCTTTTGTGACTTGTGATGTAACTGTTTCAGGAAGAAGTGCCTCAGTGGGAGGTGCATGATATATACTCTGCTTATCTCTGATGGGTTCTTTATTTTTTCTATGTTCTTTGCTGCTATAGAGTAGTAAAGGAAGTTTATGAAAAATATTCCTGTCATAATTAAAATTAAGATTATTAGTACACTAAAGCTAGCATAATCTTCAATTTTAGGAATCACCTGATTCACTCAAATTCAGACAAACTGCAGTTTCGAAAAATAAACAATCTCTAAGTTAAAAAACAGTTTTGTTTTTTTTTCCTGTACCAAACATATATGGCAAAGCAAAACCACATTTCCTGTGCATATTTAGACATATCGCACACCTGCATGCAATTAAGAAGAACTTTAAGTTACAGTAATTAAAAAGAATTATGTAATGTTATAATTATTGGCTTTGATATAATAGGACATATTTCTATGTCTGATGTCAGCACAATTGTAGAATTATTTAATTTAATACACTTAGAAAACCACTACCTCATTCACTAAAAGAAATAATATGTATGTAAAAAGAACTGCTTTTTATATTTGGCACCTATGAAATTCAATTACAAAGAGTTATACATCTAATATCCACCTTACAACACTTATTTTAAAATTGGCTACTTTTTTAGGAATTTACATATATTATAAACCATTTCTGACAGCTTTATTGAAACAATCAATGATTGTCTGAACATGTGCCAGAGATATGGTCACTTATGATACAAAATATCCAACTCCTACCTAAATAGCAACATTTTTCTCTGCTATAAGTCTCATTATTTTAATCACAACACACCAAGACAGCGAAATTATTTCTGAAGCACATTCTACATTAAACAAAGTTAACCTACAGTGCATCACAAGATCTATAACTATTTTTATGTAGTTCAATCCTTTCTAAAACCATTAAAATCTTGTCAGGTTCACTTTAAATTATGACATTGAATATATACTTTGTTAATTAGGAGATTAATGCCTATGAGAAAAACATATACTAAATAATAAATGTCTTAAAAGGAAAAAAAAGTATTATTTCACATGATATAGAATTATCTACTTATTTTTAATGATCAGATCCAAGTCAAATAAAGTAATACCAGTTACCTGTCCATCATTTTGATAACATTTCCTAGAAAGAAACCGCAGTAATGCTTCTTACTGTCATAGAAAATCTTTCCTGATAGACCAAATACATTATTGTTAATGTATGTGTTTTAACTACAGAGACTATTGCTCTTTTGATTTTGTTTGAAATGTCTTTGTTCATAAATACCTTCTTTGCCATGCCAGTCATTTGTGAACTGTAAAACCGGGAATCAAGAAACTAGAAAAGATAGTGTAACACAATGAAATATTTATTTTTTAAAAATCTCTAAAAATTCAAACAGGGTGAGCATCAAATGTCCCTTAGTTGAAAGAACAAATGAGTTCAATGAAGAGTCAAACAGGTTCTCGGGCTTCAAATCAGCAGCTGTTTAAGTAACCCTCAAACTTCTTCAATGTGTGTATTTTCATGGTCACTCATCCATCCAGGATTAAGTGTCTCTTGGACATATACGTTGCCAAAATGCATATACAGTACAGTCTCTTGTGGGACCTGGGAACTGACAGCTGCAACGTGAAGGACTGTGATAACTTAATTGTCAGCTTCGAGATATTCAATTCTCTCTATAACCAAGTAGCTTCTATAACCAAGTAGCAACTGTGTTTTAAGCTTGCAGTACTTAGTGACTCACAAGTTATACAAAAAGAGATTTAAGTAAAAGAAACCATATATAAGTCTTCTTGCAAATGCTCTTTTTTTTTCTGCTGATTTGTTGAAAACAAAACCCCACACCTTTTTATTAGTCTGCTAAGTTGTATGCAGTTTTTAGATTTAAATTTATTCAAAATTATATTTCTGTCATAGTTGTGTAAATGATATTTTGTTATTAATATTACATTAAATATGTTTTTATTTTTTTGTTTCATTATTGGGTTGTTATTTAGTGTCCAGAGATTGTGGCTTAATTATTGTCAGGATTATTTTTAATAAATCTAATCTATTGGCATGTTAATTTACTGACAAGTCAGTTTAAAAAAAAAAGTTCTATTCTCTGTACAAAAAAAACCACTTGTAATATTTTAGTTGTTTCCAATCATTTATTATAAATCACATTATCAGTGAGTGTAGTAGTAAAATAACACTACTTAAAAAAAACAATTAAAACAACGTGGGAAGGGAGGCACTTTCATTACTAGATGAGATACAGACAAGGTCAATTGGTATCTTACTACACGACCCCCCATGAATGTATACACCCACAACACAAAAGGACTAAATGTCCCTTCAAAAAGGTATCTCCTACACAAAGAGCTTAAAAAGATAGGGCCTGAGGTGGCGTGTCTCCAGGAGATGCACTTTAAGACCTCAACCCCTCCCTCCCCCCCCCTTATTCACACAAGAATACCCCATCAATTCCATACAACATATTCCAGTAAATCCAAAGAAACATCCATTCTCATTAGCAGGAATGTAGTGTTCACTCTGCTGAGACACGTGATAGACAAAGAAGGCAGATATGTCATGGTAATAGGAACTTTCAACAATGTCTTATATACCATCACTAGCATACACGGAGCAGAGAAACTTCTTACATAAAATATTACTTAAACTGAAGAACATACAACAAGGCATTAGTGTAATATGCAGAGTTCAATCATGTGTTCAACCCAGCAGTAGACTCCACGAGGTCTCACACCAACACCAGGATAAGACCACGAAAGAGACAGAGCAAAGCAATCCAAAAACTGCTCCAATCCCACCATTATTAAGCTGCATGGAGGGCAACACATTGGAGAGAAAGTACACATTCTTCTCCAGTGTTCACAACACATATTCACAGACAGATGGGATTCTAGTGAACAGGCAACACCTGCATCACGTCAGGCACTGCTCTATAGAACAGATTACATGGTCGGACCATGCACCAATGTTTTTTGACCCTCACTGACCTGTTTGACTCAATCCATTGTAGCCCCCGGAGGCTAAATGAATCCCTTCTCCTAGGCCCACATATCACAAAAACCCTAGAAACAGCAATCAAACAATACTTCACAAAGAACACTCTGGAACACACCTCACACAACACCATATGGCAGGCACACAAATTAGTGATTAGAGGCCTGTTGATCCGGAAAGCCACCTTCCTAAAAAGAAGCTCCCAGAGGAAGCTGAGGGAATGGCAAAAAGATGTAAATGAGCTGACAACCAAAAAACAATCAGCCCCTACAAAGGACCTGAGAACACAAATTCTACACCTCACGCAGAATATACACAAACACGCCCTGGAGAAGATGGATGACATCTCCACATACTTAAAGTGACCCACTACTCACAGCGGAACAAAGCTGGGAAACTGGTAGCTCAACAGCTAAAAACTATACAATCAAAGCAGAAAATCACCCATTTGACAACAGTGGAGGGACATAAAGTGATTGCACAAAAAGATATAAGCAATGTTTTTGCAACATATTACAAATCCTTATACAACTTGGGCGATGACACACAAACACACCAGCCCCAGATGACAGCCACACACAATTATTTGAGCAATATAGAGCTTTCAAACCCTATTACGGAAAGTGAGGTAAAACAGATTATACAACTACTTCCAGCGGGGAAATCTCCGGAACCCAATGGCTTTACCAATTGTTATTATAAGAAATTTCAAGATATACCTGCACCACACCTAACACAAGCTTTTATCAAAGCGATAATGAAACAACTACCCTCTGAGACACTGCTGGCCCACATCATTACTCTCCCCAAACCCGGCAAACCAGAAACATGCCCACATAATTTCCGTCCAATATTAGTACTAAACACTGACGCTAAACTCTTAGCAAAAATGTATGCACAAAGACTAGGAAGCATACTCCCACACATTATCCGCAATGACTAAGTTGGGTTTATAAGAGGCAGGCAAGGCGTGGAAAACACTAGGAAGGTACTGGATGTACTGCACAGCGCCCGGTGCTATCCCTAGATATGTGGTGATATCCCTAGGTACTGAGAAGGCCTTTGACCAGCTGGGATGGGGGTTCCTCGAGGCAGTCCTCAATAAATTTGAGGCTGCGGGAAGCTTTATCTAAGGGGTCAGGGCCTTATAGCATGCACCGTTGGCATGGGTCGTAAACGCAGGTTTTGTGTCGGACCAGGTATGAATCTCCAATGGCACATATCATGGGTGTCCATTGTCCCCATTACTTTATGTGCTGGAGCCACTGGCAGACGCCATAAGACATCATTAGTCGATACATGAGGTAACTATAGGTGGCAAGGAATACAAAGCAAATGTATTTGCAGATGATGTTCTATTAACCCTGACCCAGCCTCACATATCTCTCCCAAACTTGCTAGCCACCATCCAGGAATATGGAAACCACTCATACTATAAGCTATATGTCTCTAAAACACAGGCAATGGGTGTGGGCATCCCAGCAAATGCCCTCCATAGACTGAAGGAAGCATTCTCCCTCAACTGGAGAACCGATTACTTGACATTCTTAGGCATTAACATTCCAATTCAACTAACCAAACTATTTGAAATGAACCACAGCAAACTTTTTAAAGAATTTACCACAGCACTCACCGCCTGGGAAGGTAAATACCTTTTCTGATTGGGGAGACTAATAGCAGTGAAAATGGTGCTACTCCCAAAATATCAGTACTTACTACATTCCTTGCCAACCGCTCTATAAAAAATATACTATAGCGAACTGCAACGACTTATAGTCTGTTTTGTCTGGGCAAAGCAAAGAATTAGAGTAGCCACAAAAATACTACAGAGACCAGTTAGGGATGGAGGATTGGGGTTACCAGACGTTAGCTTATACTACAGAGCGGCGCTGGTGGTGGCGGTGGGCACCTCGGTTGCTGTTGGCGATCTCCCGCAGAGGACACATGTGGAGGCTCACTTGGCCTGCCAGCATGGCCTAAAACACTTATTCTGGCTTCCTAAACACATATGCCCACAACAAACAAACATCCTTCCAACTACGGCCGTGACACTAAAGACATGGGATGAGAGAAGAAGCACAATGAAACAGATGGGGTCGCTGTCTATGGACACCCCAGTCTCCAGCTTAGTAATAGGGATTCCAACCTTTGATCACACGCAGTGGACCAGGGTGGGATGCACAAACATACGACAACTATATAAAGACAATAATCTACTACCTTTCCCAGAGCTCCAAACCACTCTTCACATATCCAATAATATCTTGTTCTCATACCTACATCTGAAATCATTCTTTTCAAAAGTCATTACAATGAGACCATGCCCATAGCTCTCTGCACTAGAGAAAATATGTTTATCTAAAACCCCACCCAAAAAGAAATTATCTATACTGTACAACATGCTTATGTAATATACCACAAATGAGGAATGCCCTTTCAATCTGCATGGCAAAATATGCTAGGGTGCCCCCTAAGTAACGGACTCCAGAAAAGAGCCTTTACGGCCCATAAAGGAAAAAAAAATCCTGTGCCTTCCATCAGGACGTAATCAGGAAACTACAATACAAATGGTACATGGTCAGAGAACGACTGGCAAAAATATACCCAAATGCCTTCAACGTGTGCTGGAGATCAGGGCTCGAGTCCTAGAAACGGCGTTCCTGCACTTTTTTCATGGCTGGCCACCTGATGGACCCCCCCGGCGGCGGCTGTCTACCTGTCAGACGCGGCGAGAGAACTGTGTTCTCTCTGCTCCGCTCCCTCGCACGCCTTTTGCTGATGCCGGGAGCCGGAATATGACATCATATTCTGGCTCCCGGCATCAGTAGACAGCCCACACAGCGCGAGGGAGCAGAGCAGAGAGAACACAGCTCCCTCACCACGTCTGACAGGTAGACAGCCGCCTGCCTCACTGAAGCCCCAATGGACTCCAGGGACAGGTCCACGCTAGCTTTCCATGTAGAATGGCTGAAGAGAGATTACTATTCCAGCTGCTGACATCAGCGGTAATACTCTAAAACATGGAAAACTCCCATAGCACCAACAAAGCGAACACTAATTAATCACATCTCATTGAACTGAAGATATGAGGATATGGCCAAAAATTATATGAAACCAAGTAAATACTTTATTCCAGCAAAAGAGAGATGGGAGGATTTTAGCTCACATAATGGAGAATTAAAAAAAAGGGTGGGGAAAGTTCATAAAACCCGAGTAAACACTAAGATAAAGAGATTGTAATGGGGAGTATCCAAGTGAGACCAGATTATCCGGCAAACTGTTATTATTTGTGTAAATATGTATTATTTATGTTAATTCTGTTAGTTATGTTAAAGGCAAAGATGGAAGACACAGACCATAGCATCCCTGTAAGGCACAGGACACACAAGGTGCACACACTATAGTAAAGAACAAAAAAGACACAAGGCCGGGCAGGCCAGGAAGGTCACAGACGTTAGTAGACACAGCGTTCACAAGAGGCAGCTAAGGCTGCAAGATTGGGTATAGAAAGGTCGACATTAAATTATGCCTAGATGACAACCAAGAAACATACAAATAAATCAGTCTTTGTCAAAGTGAGAACAGTGCTTTGTTTTATGTATGTTTTACGAATGTATTACAAGTGTCAATGACAACAGTAGAAGGTCAATATATAAATATATGCAATACCACTGCCTGAAAAAAAACAAATTGTCAGATTGAAAAAAAAAATAAAAAATTAAAACACAAGTTATGACCAAGGCCAGTAAACATTTACAACTAATTAGTACATAATTGTAAAAAATCATGAAAAAAGGTACTAAAGGAAGATCTGGGCACTATTACTAGTCTATTGCAAATACGTTGTTATGGTGCCTAGAGATCCTTGGTGCCATCATATCTTAAGGGGTTAAACTGTTTTTGAATGGCTTAACCCCAAAGTTGTTCAAATAGCCCCATCACCTCAGCCTCTCTTTCCCCACCTCGATGATAAGCTGAGAGCATCCACCTCCCTCCCACTCACTGTGTGCTCCCTCTTGCCTCCCTGCACAAGAAATAGTGAAAAATGTAGTTATGATTTACACAATTGTTGTAATTGACTACTGCAGCTATATTTTTCTGTAACAGATATCACAAGATGTGCCCATATGCTGCACAATTCCAAATTTCTAGTACAAGCTTGGAGATCCTGAAGTTCAACCATTATTAATCCCGACACCCAATTGAGGTGCTGATGAGCATCTCCCCAGACCTAACGATTAAATCATGGGTCACAAAAGGTATTCAAAAGGTGAATGATCTATTAGAGGGGGATTAAATTAAACCATTCCCAGTGCTCCAAACACAATACTCGCTACCACCGAAAGACCTATTTTTGTACATGAGAGTAAAAAACGTAATGTTTTCCAGGTTAGACACAACACATGATGTACTTCCCGAAGTGGTAGTGAATGTACCCACAATGCTTTCAGCCAAACACTTGAAACCTCTCTATGTTACAATGCTCTTCTCCAGGGGCCTGCAAAAGACAAAATAACCTATATGATCCAATGGGAGAAGGAGCTTGGGTATGAGATACCTCTGTCACATTGGCACGAAGCTATTTCAATTACTAAACGAGCCTCAAGGAGCTTATCACTCTGGGAAGCCTTCTGTAAAATCACCATGAGATTGTACGTGGTGCCATACAAGTTATCGTGAATCTATAAGGAGGCATCAGAGCTATGCTGGAGATGCAAAACAAAGATACGCACTATGCTACACTCATTTTGGGATTGTCCGGCCCTGTGAGAATACTGGGACCAGGTGGGGAAATTTATCTCTGATACCACACTCTATAGAATACTAAAGAAGCCAACCAGCTACCTTCTGCATATCATCCCCGGGCTGATACACCACCCCAACCACAAAGTGTTGTTCATCATTCTCATGATAGCTAAGATAAACTTGGCATTCCACTGGAAGAGCACGACGATTCCCTCGTTAGATACTGTCATACAGAGATTGAATACTATAAGTATTTACGAGAGAATGGTTAGCAAAACACAGGGTTGTGTAAGTAGGTATGTGAGAGATTTGGAATGCTGGACCACTAATATTGGAAAGGCACAGGACAGCAATGCTAACAATGAGGAAACTGATAGTAATAAATAGCTTATAGGACACCACTTTTGTGTGACTTGAATGTCCGGCCAAGCTCTAGGGTTCTAAGGCCAGGGTATGTGTCACAAGAAGTGTTGCTTAAGCAATATCAATGTGAACCTAACCCCCACCCTTTTCTTCCTTTCTGTATTCCCCTCCCTCTAAGTTATCTTTCTATGGTATTCTTATGTTTTAATGAAGCTACTAAGGCTACAATTACCGCAGGACGACAGCATAATACGTTTAAGCAAAGCTTTGTTGTCAATCTAGGAAAAATAGTTGTAAATTGTTGTATAGCAGTTGTTTACTCTTTTATATGAGAATGTTACAGTTTTGATATTATATGCATTGATAACATTAGATATTTTCTAATAAAAATGATATCTGGAAAAAAAATATGCATTCTTATTTAATTATTTTTCATAAATTTTAATGTTTGTTTAGAATATTGCAGACTTTGCAATATCACATTAATTTTGCATTATATATTCACAATACTTTTACTACATACTATTAAAATTAGCCTCTTCAGCATTAGCACTACCTCCCACTGGAATTGGTGTAGGATTCACCAATATTGGGGTACTGTAGAATATGAACTGAATCCCCATATATGAGATTTGAAATTGTATTTTTTATTTCTATGCTGTTCCATAATCTGTATTTATATACATAATTGCAGCAGCATATAGCTTTTATAAAAGCAATTATTTTATCCATCCTGTGGTTGTTGCTTACCTATCACTGTGGGCTTTTCTCTAGATTTTTAAACCTCTTTTATTTTTATAAATCAGTTCCTGGCTCTGAGACAGCATGTAAATGCTCTTTTTGCCTAGTATATATATATATATATATATATATATATATATATATATATATATATATATATATATATATATATATATATTTATAAACAACAATGATACATTTATATAGAAACAACATTGACATTTAATCTTTTTTTATGTTATTTTATGAAAACCTAGTTTATGAAATTCACTGAGATTACATATGTCTGATCTGATTGCAGTCAGCACAGTTTAATTGTTCTAATTTCCTTACTGAAACCACTGCAGGTACAGTGGGATAGTACCACAGATTTAGGTAAGCTTGCCCTTTTAAATTAGTGGACTTTAATCCTTCTGCCATTGCAATAGACTAAAGTCTGTACCTGAGTAAGCAAAGTCATTATGTGCAGGAATTGTGCACTTTAAATAGTAGAATACTTATGCTATTCTAATGAATTGGGCTAGTGTGTTAGTTTAGTCACATTTAAAGCTGTAAATGTATTTAACATTTCATTTAAATAAACCTTTCAACAATTTCAGTTTAAAAGTTATCAGAGAACCTGTCTAGTTACAATTTTATTTTGCCCTGATTTATCTTACATATATATTATTTTTAATTATTTTATAAATATTTATTTTTTGCAGGTCATTTAGAGAAGCAAAGATTCTATAACCACCTGTTGCCTTTCTGTTATAGTTTTTGATATTAACAGATTTTCTAGGGCTGGGGGGAGTATAATTTCAACTATGTTTATGTAAAAATGTAAGCTAGTTAGCATATATTATATAAAATATATACTGCAGTGTACTGCATTGTACTGCAATGAATGTTTTTAAAAGCCATGTCTTTCTCTTTATGGCTGTATGTAATAAAGTTGTTCATAATTTGGAATATATAAAAAAAAAAGACTTCTCAATTCCTTGGAATTGTTTATCTGTTTCTGTAACTTGGCGACCTTGGCTGAAAATCCCAGACATAGTATGCTGTTATAATTTCCTGATTTTTAAATCAACAGCAAATGTAACTGACAATATGGAAATTATCACTGTTTTATAAAATGTTTCATATATAGTGGATATTACAATCCAGAAGGCAGTAATGCAATAATTAAAAATCATTCTGTCTGTTGCTTCTGTGGCATGAATGTTTTCAGTAAGCCATAATGCAATTTTCTTTGCACTCTTGGAATTAGACTTCGAAATCTATTAGTAATATAATAGCAAGTGTTGCTTTCATCGCTTTGTTATCACTTTTCTCTTGACAACATCTTGCATTAATCTTTTTTTCTGCGCGTGCAAACTTATGCAGCTACAGAGAGAACATGGCCCCCTGTCTACAACCCACTGTCCTTGGAACTAATGGACCATGCTGTGCTAGTGTATTAGGCATATTAGAGAGTTTACCAAATATGTATATATGTTTTCTTATGATATTAATTGCATGATGCTAATTACAATGTACCTGGCACCTGAACTCCAAGAGCCTTGTACGAGTTTACATTAAAATCATCTCTTCATGATGAAGATCTCTCTCTGAGTCTGGGCTACAAAAAGCTAATTAGATTCTTGATATTTCAAGACTTGTGCCATGACAAAGTATTGTCTTCTCTTACATATAAGAGGTTACTTAGGTGTATTTTATTTTATAGTTAAAGCTTCCAGGTACAAGCCCCACATTGGGCGCCAATTGTAACCATGGCTGGTTCCCTTATTTACCACTATAATGTCTTAACCCCTTAAGGACGGCGGACGTTCTATGCCGTCCTTAAGGGGCTGGTTCTAAATGCCGACGGGTGGCATAGAACGTCCCAGGCGTTCTTGCCACCCACGTGGCTGGCGCCATTACCCCGCTGCAGATCGCGTTTGGGCGACATGCCTGGCCACCCAGGCAGCCCCCCTGTGCCCAGTGACCATGGTCTGCAGCCTCCAATCGCAGTGACAGGCTGCCACTGTGATTGGTACTCACCATGTGTCAGGCGATTTGAAATCGGCTGACATATGTGGCCGGCGCCATTCTCCTGCAGCAGATCACGGTCGGGAGACATGCCTGGACCCCCAGACAGCCCCCTGCGGTCAGTGACCACAATCTGCTTAGTCTGATTGCAGTCTGATCACAGTGACAAATAAAAGTAGAAATTGCTACATGGGCCCAGCATTTCTGTTAAAATGGCTAGACCAAACATCTCAAATTAGGCCATTTGTTATACTCTTGATTGCCTACTTTTGAAAATGGTATGCCATAATGGTGGAAATGTTATTACCCAGGCTGCCATACTATCTGTAAAGCCACATAGGCCCAGATAATCACTTTGACAAACTTACAAGCTGAAAGGGCATCTAATAATTTTGTCCCCATGACTTCCCCCAAAAAACATAAAATCTGGTACATGGGGGTACTGTTATATTCAGGAGAAATAAAAAATAGTGAGGCTTTGTTGCAATAACTCATATCAGGAATATGAAATGTCCTGTGAAAGGTGAGTTCATGTGTGTGAAAAAGCACAAATAAAACTATAACCGCTATGTGGACCCTTCATTTTTGATAAAGTGGTTAGACCAAACATCTTAAATTATGCCATTTGTTATACTCTGGATTGCCTACGTTTGAAAATGGTATGCCATAATAGTGGAAATGTTATTACCCAGGCTGCCATGCTCTCTCAAAGGCAAGATAGGCCCAGAAAATCACTTTGCCAAATTTCAATGTAAAAAAGCATACCCCATTTCGAATACCCTGGGATGTCTACTTTTTCAAATGGTATGCCATGATGGGGGTAATTTTCATTTCTTGGCTGCCATACGGTCTCAAAGGCAGCCTAGACAAAGCAAACTAATCTGACAAATTTCAATGTGAAAAAGCATAAATGGATAAGCCGTATATATGACCCTGTAACTTTCCAAAACCCCACAAAACCTATACGTGAGGGGTACCGAGGTGCTCGTGAGACATCACTGAACAGAACTAGGAGTGGTTCAGGGCAGTAAACTATATACTAACAATAATATCAGTGAAAGTACAGTTTTTATGTGAAAAATTAAAAAACAAAATCTGAACACTAAATTTGGCTAGAGTTTGTACCCAAGTGGCTACTACAAAAAACTGGGCATATCCCATTTTGAATACCCTGGGATGTCTACTTTTTCACATAGTATGACATGATGGGGGTAATTTAAATTTCTGTGCTGCCATACGGTCTCAAAGGCAACCTATTCCCAGCAAACCAATCTGTCAAATTTCTATGTAGAAAAGAAAAATAATGGACAAGCCGTATATTTAACCCTGTAACTTTACAAAACCCCATAAAACCTATACATGGGGGGTACTGTTTTACTCGTGAGACATTTTTGAATACAAATATGTATGTTTTATTGCAGGAAAACCGAACACTATTCTGACATTAACAGTTAAATTGCCATGCAGAAATTGAAAAATAACATTTATTACTTTTTAAAGTTTTTTAGATTTTATTCATATAAAATGGAGTTCCATATATGAATGTTTGATATAGAATGAATGCTCTGTTTCCCCTGAACAAAATGATATATAATAAGTGTGGGTGCACTTAGTATGAAAGAGGTAAATTATCGTTGAACAGACATATAGTAAAATTCTGTGGTTTGTTTAGATTTTGTTTTGCTCACAACTTGTACATTTGGCTCAGTCCTTAAGGGGTTAAACTATGTACTTGTGGAATGTACTTGTGGTCTGCAGTATGTATGTCAAATCAAAATTTAGAGAACACCGATTAGCAATCTTCAACAGAGGTAATAAATGAACAGTGTCCACCCACTTTAGATTGAATCACAGATGTGACTCAAGGGACATCAAGGCAATGGGACTGGAGTGGGTTCCTGATGATCAGGATTTGGCTATAAGACAAAATAAGCTAATTTTAAGTGAATCTAATTGGATCCTGAAGTTATATACCTTTAGATCATGGGGTCAAAATGAGGAGGTAGATTTCTCTTTCAACAAATGCAATTAGTAGTTAAATGGGGATTATGACCTTATCCAGGCTTGGGGATAAGGTAATAATTATCAGTGCAAAAAAAACCAAACATATTTAGTGATATGAAGAATTAAATATGTATATGTATTTGATTTGTATTGTTATTTGTAGGTTTTATAGTCAGCATGGTCCTTTCATTATTTTGTTATTTCAGAATGGATAAGGATTATATTTACAGTTTTTGCCCTATAAAGGGATTCTATAGTATTAGGAATACAAATCTGGTCCCTCCCTCCCTTGCACCACCCCCCGACATATAATGGGTTAACAAACTCTCTATAATTTATCCGATTCAAGTGCGGATGTCACTCAGTGCTTAGTGCTTAAATGATCTGCCTCATCTATAATATGTATGGGTGCACTTAAAGAGAAAACCTTAAATGACTGTGGAACAAATAAATAGATGAAATTCCACATTTTGTTTTAGTTTACTTACCTAGGATTTCTGTTAACCAACAACATAAGTGGTTCTAGTTTTTGACTCATAAGAATTGTAATTTAGTGACACCAGAAGAGCCACACGTTGTTACCTTTTTAATATACAAAGAATATAGAGTCCAGTGGCGGAGTTACCGCAGTCACAGGGCTCAGCCGCCCTGTGACCCGGGTGCCTGCCGGCATTGTGGTGAGGCTCAGGCCACATGGAAAAACTGCCAGGGCTGCATTGAAGGGGCGCATCGGGTGGCCCATGATCTTTGGGCAACCTAGTGGCAATGGTGTGTGTATCTGTTCATCTGCATGTGGGTCTCTATGTGTATCACTTTGTCTGCGTGTGGGTCTCTATGTGTATCTCTTTGTCTGCATGGGTATCTGAATGTTTGTCATTAAGTGTGTCTGTGTATCTGCATGCATGTCTCTATGTGTATCTGTGTGTGTGTGTGTCTGTATGTGTATTTGCTTTCTGCATATGTATCTGTATGTGTATCTGTATGTCTTTATGTGTATCTGTGTCTGCATGTTTCTGTTTGTGTATCTGTTTTTCTGCACATGTGTCTGTATGTGTATCTGTTTGTCTGCATGTGTATCTGCAGGTTTGTCAGTGTGTGCCCCTATGTATCTGTATGTGTGTCACTGTTTATATGTGTATGAATGTCATTCTGTATATGTGCATCTCTGTATAAGCATCTGTGTCCATGTATGTATCTGTATGTGTTATACAAATAAAGGGGTCCTGGGGGAAATGCATGGGGGGGGTGCCTTTTCGCACCGGGGCCTTGTGGTTTCTAGTAACACCTCTCATAGAGTCAATCATTCTACCATTTATTTTTCCTTGCTAACACAGACCGCGTAAACTAACACCTATGGAGACACATCTGTGTGCAATATAAAAGCTGTATGTGTTCATGTGAAAGATTAAACTGAGGTTTTCAAAAAGTCCTCTATTGTTCATTAGCATAGGAATTTCAATTAATGGCGAGGCATCCAGCAATACCTCCTCTGACAGCCGGGCGGCCGGGTAATCACTCCTCCGAAGCGATCACTTACGGGTTGCCCTACGTGGGGCCCAGCGGTGAGGCAGAGCATCTGAAGCCATCAAACAGGCTTCCGATGCTCTGCCTGTGTACTGAGTGCCTCAAGTGGTCGAGGCACTCTCTAAAAATAAAATTGTAATTTAAAAAAAAAAAAAATATATAAAATATATATAACTAATACCGCCCCAGGACCTCAGACGTATCTAGTACATCCAATGTATTCCTAATTACTTACACGATCGCCGCCATCCCACCGCCGGCGATCAGTCTTCCTCTCCATCTGAAAGAACGGTCACATTGCCGAAATAGGCGTCCATAGTGCTACCTGCAGGGGGACTGCATGAACTGACAGGCAGTCCCCCTGCTGGTGAAAAAAGTTTTTAAAAAAAGTTTGAAAATAAAAAAGTTAATAAATAATAATTATATATATGCAATTATAATGAAATGATATATATATTTGTGTGTATATAAATAAATAAAAATAATACGAACTATACATATGTACATATACATAATTACATAAATAATTTCAAAAATATACATGTAGACTTCAAATATATAAATATGTATATAAAGTAATTTTATTCATTGCAATTTGAGGGACCTGCCTTACAATCCAGGCCAAAAGTTGAGAGAATTTAATTTGCTAGCATTATATTTAACCATATAACTTTCCAAGACACCCTAAAACCTGTACATGGGGGGTACTGTTTTACTCGGTAGACTTTGCTGAATACAAATATTAGTGTTTTAAAACAGTAAAACATATCACAGTGATGATATTATCAATGAAAGTGAAGTTTCTTTCCATTTTTCACACACAAACAATACTTTCACTGATGATGTCATTGTTGTTATATGCTTTACTGTTTAGAAACACTAATATTTGTATTCAGCAAAGTCTCCTGAGTATAACAGTAGCCCCCATGTACAGGTTTTATAGTGTTTTTAAAAGTAGCAGGGTCAAATATAAGCCTTAATTTTCCATTTTTTTCACATTGAAATTTGCCAGATTGGTTATGTTGCCTTTGAGAGCGTGTGGTAGCTCAGGAATTATAATTACCCCAATAATGGACCATTTGCAAAAGAAAACAACCCAAGGTATTGCAAATGGGATATGTTCAGTCTTTTTTAGTAGCCACTTAGTCACAAACAGTGGCCAAAGTTAGCGTTAATATTTTTTTTTTTTTGCATTTTTAACACAAACAAATAGAAATGCTAACTTTGACCAGTGTCTGTGACTAAATGGCTACTAAAAAAGACTGGACATACCCCACATTGAATACCCTGGGTTGTTTACTTTAAAAAAAATATGTACATATGAGGTGTGGTTCAAAGATTTATGACAGATAACAGTGTTACAATGTCACTATTGATAAATTTTTATAATATATATTTTGAAACAGCAATATCCTACTTGTACGTATAGCCCTATAACTTGCAAAAAAACACATTAACCTTGGGTATTTCTAAACTCAGGACAAAATTTAGAAACTATTTAGCACAAGTGTTTTTTTTTTATGATTGTAGATACGTAACAGATTTTGGGGGTCAAAATTAGAATTTTGTTTTTTTCATCATATTTTATAATGTTTTTATAATAAATTATATGATATGATGAAAATAATGGTATCTTTAGAAAGACCATTTAATGGCGAGAAAAATTGAATATAATTGGTGTGGGTCCAGTAAGTGAGTAGGAGGAAAATTACAGCTAAATACACACACTGCAGAAACGTAAAAACAGTCCTGGTCCTTAACAGTAAGAAAATTGAAATACGGTCTGATCACTAAGGGGTCAAACTGAAAAATGATCAAAAATACCATGCACGTGCCACTTAACTAATAGATGATCAACCACAAAACACCAATGTAACACTGATGTAAACCAAATGTAAAAAGCGTGGTTTATTCACTAAATATTAATTGGAAAAATTACTACCAAAATTAAACTGATACTGGAGTAAGTTATTGCCTAAAGAATTTAAAGACAACTTTAATATGTGAGAACTGCACACATGAGCTAATTTTCCACAATTAGATTTCATTCTCGAAAAGCATTGCAAGTAAAACTTGTTGAAATATTATTGAGCATCCTAGACATCTCTGGTTGCTATGCCATAATTAGGACATTGCTTGATTTCTATGTAACTATTGAATTGACATTTTGGCAATATTAACTCACAAAACTATTGCATGTGCATTAAAATCTCACTGGCAAAGTAAAATGGTGGAAAATAAACTTTCAAATTGGCAGTTTGGCTTTGAAGAGGCAGACTCTCAATATTATAAACAGGTATATTTAATTTCCCTGTAAGTTTGAAGGGTTTATGCCAGGAAATCAATTACACCCCAGCTGTCAAGTTATGCTAGATTTTTCAACAATGGGCTAGATTACTAAACTCATGGATCTTTTAGAAAAATATGTGCACTAGTTTTCTTGCACAGTAGGAAATTAAGGAAAATTGCCTGCATTCAAATTTGTTTATAAACGTTATCAACCTTTTTCAACCTATTCTGTTGACCTACTATCTTAATCTTAACCAATTCTGTTAAGGTTCTATTTTTATTTAAAAACAATTCTGTTGGGTTACCAAAGAACTATTGTGCTACCGTAACCATAATTGACAATAATTAGAACACAATTTTTCTTATACTTGTTCAAAGGATGAGGTGAACAGTTTTCTAAATTTGTCCTTTTCATCTACAGTTTGCATTCCTGTAGTCAAGTCCTCAAATCAGCAGGTTCAAAATTAAAACTGCAGTGAAAAAAGTATGTATTACGGGGATTAACTGTATTAGTTGATAAAATTGAAGTCTGAAAACTTGACTGCTGTCCAATGCTATTACCATCAATTATATGTTTCTATATGCAGTTTTACACACAAAAAGCAATAAAATATAGGTGTTTCATGTTATTCTTAAATGAAGTGATGAAACTATATAGATATAGCTTTATAACTATTGTTTGAAGGAACATAATTCCTATCACTCTCAGACAGTATGAATGTTGGATCACATAAACATAGACACATGACAGTAATTTGTGTATGATTTTTTTTTTTTTTTTGTCAAAAAAAGTGAGGAACATATGTGCCTCAACAGCTCAAGATTAGCTCTAATTAATGAACAACATGGATCTTTTCCAAGTGATCCAACATTCATACTGTTTGGGAGTGGTAGGAATTCTGTTCCTTCAAACACTATAATAATATATCTCAGCTCTCTATCAAAGCATCAAGAATACCATATAGGTATTGCACAGTATGTAATTTTTTTTATTTACGGTCTGATCTCATCTCAGACCTGCTTCCTCAGATAAACGATTTTGCATGTAATGCTTCTTCAGATCTAATTCTCCCTCTTAATGTGATTTTAGCATATACTCAAGCAACCAGTATTAATTGTTATAATGCACAGGTTCATAATAACATGGTAAATATGGTATATTCAATGGATGTGCAACAAATTTCATAGTGATATTATCCATAAAAACAGAATGCAGTTTCTACAGTATGGTTAAAGTTCAATGAGATTCATTAAATGCATTTTAAAATGTTTAACAAAAAAGAAACTGTTTTGAATACAGAGATGCTGTATCTTCTATATTGTAAATGTATCTAGGGCAGGAAAAGAATACAAACTCTGTTTCAATAATAAATTAAATAATTTCTAGATTTAAGAAATGATTCCTCACTAAAGGACAGTTTTTTTGTGGCCACTACTTTGAGATGAAAATCCTCAGACTGTAATCTACAGATAAATGAAAGTGAGCATATAGCTCATAGAAAGAGTTTGAGTCCAAGGTCAGAAAACAGATGTGACAAAAGGAAACCTTATGTGGCTTTATCAAAAAAAGCAGCAAACTGTCCTTTTATGCAATGTTCAGAGGTGTGATTGAACACACAAAAATAAAATCCATATTCGACTGAATACAAATTGATAATCCAGGAAACAAAATATAGGGCAAATGGCCATATGATGAAAGGTAGATAATAATAATTCACAGTTCAATCAGCTGTGTTCGGAAACAGGAGAAGGATATCATCAAGTTATGAGCTAAGATATATAGATACACTATTGTATTAATCTATATATAATAAGCATAGGGTTGCTATACCTACCGTATTCTGGACATAAATTGTTAGATTGTTTGACACTGCATGAAAATGCTGCCCTGTAGTATGAAAAATGTATATGCTGCAGGATATCTGATTTATTCACCATCTGATTTACTAGCTTTTATTTATTTTTGGTTTTGCACTCTTCATCTGTGTCTCATTCCAGAGCCCTATTTAACCTTGTGCTGCAGAGGACTCTGGGAGGAAGGATTTGCCAAGTAAGTGGATTCATCTCATAAGAGCAAGCATTAGGTTTCTAGAATAGGACCTGCCAGAAATGGGGTACAATGGCATTTTGGCAGGCCCATGTAATGTATTATCATATACTGTAACTGAATCCCCATTATATCAGAAATATCAGAAATTAATTATATCACAAATTAGTTATGTGGATAAAACATAAAGCAAATAATAGCGTCCAATAGGTGCTTCTAGTTTATCAATGCAGTGCCACTGTTTAATACAAAATAGTACTTTCAATTTTAAATAAGAAAGTTTGTTTCAATTACTACAAGTTATATGGCTTCTTTAAAACTAATATTGTATAAACAAATATGTATAATATCCCTTGGCATATTCATGATTATGCTAATCTGTGCAGCACTAGAGTTGCTTGTAAATTCCCATTTGATTCCTTCTTTGTAACAGCAGCAAAATATTCTGAATAAATTATCTCAGATTAAGATTCCTACAACTTTGGTAAAGTTGCAAATATCTTAAATGCAATATATCATGAAGACTCGTACTGGTATTAATTTATATATTAGTAAATCAAAAAGCAACCATGTTGAAGCAATGTGTTCACTTTTTATTTCATTTTTAATCATATTCCAAGATACTGTTTTTATAACAACAGCATTAAAATATGCTAAATAATAACTTATTTTCTAAACACTATAAGATAAACCATATGTCATTAAACTTGACACTTTTAAGAGCATATTACATGACTTTGCTATAAACCGTTACATAATGTGAAATATTATTTGCTAGAAATACAGTAGTTGAAGGGAACAAAGTGTAGACATTCAATTACATTATTATCATGATGGGAAATGATACAAATGTGCACTTGTTGCAATTGTAACCTATGGTTTACTGTGAACAGTATATCTATTTTACAGAGATAATAATTATATCTCTATGCACAGCTGTAATCAAAATATTTGCACTTGTACTTGTCTGTCATTTGTCCCTCTATTTATGTATGTATGTGTTCTACTATAGTTAATGATATTGCCTCCAAATTACAGTGTTATTCACTAAACACTGAATTTTCACAAATTAAATTTGAATGGAAAAAAAATGAGGCAAAAATAAAAGTACTGTTTTCGTGTGAAAAATGCAAAAAAATATATACTTTTGCTGACGATATCATAGTTGTGATATCTTTTACTATTTTGAAACACTAATATTTGTGTTCAGCGAAGTCTCCCGAGTAAAACAGTAACCCATGTACAGGTTTTATGGTATCCTGGAATGTTACAAATTCTCTGGACTTTGTGTCTGGGTTGTCAGGCAGGTCCCTCATATTGTAATTAATAAAATAAATAAATTACGCGTAGGATGTTTTATGGTGACATGCTGTTTGTTTTATGCTTAAATGTAAGTCATTAAAATACTTTTTTTATTAAATCCTGGAAGTGCACTAAATTTTTGTATATATTTTTCTCTTTTGAGACATATACACCCATTCGCTGATGAATATGTGAGGAGGGACAACATATTGGATACTGAAAGATACCATTCAAGGCTGTTTTAACTCCATAAATTTGTGAGTGACCAATTGTGATTGCATATCAGTACCAGTCCCCACACAGTTGTACGCTATGTTTTTTTGTTTTATTTGTATTTAGCAGATTGTCCCCTACTCTATTTGTATATATCTCTTGAAGACAAGAGGAAGTCTTTGGGGATCCATCTGGATACTTCACCTTAACACAAGGGAAGTCCCGGTTTGCTTCTAATTATATATATTTTTTCACTGGGGTTGTGTTCACATATATTGTTGTTTTTTGTTTGTAAACTAGAAAAATGGTCAGAATTGTGGCAACTGACATTTAATGTGGATAAGTGCAAGATAATGCATCTTGGATGTAAATACCCAAGGGCAGAGTACAGAATATTTGATAGAGTCCTAACCTCAACATCTGAGGAAAGGTATTTAGGGGTAATTATTTCTGATGACTTAAAGGTAGGCAGACGATGTAATAGAGCAGAAGGAAATGCTAGAAGAATGCTTGGTTGTATAGGGAGAGGTATTAGCAATAGAAATAGGGACGTGCTCATGCCATTGTACAGAACACTGGTGAGACCTCACTTGGAGTATTGTACGCAGTACTGGAGACCGTATCTCCAGAAGGATATTGATACTTTATGTATAGCTTGGAGGAAAAACGAGACAGAGGGGATATGATAGAAACATTTAAATACGTAATGGTAAACAACACAGTAAACGAGGAGACTATATTTAAAAGAAGAAAAAACTACCACAAAAAAGGACATAGCATTAAATTAGAGGGGCAAAGTTTTAAAAATAATATCAGGAAGTATTACTTTACTGAGAGGGTAGTGGATGCATGGAATAGCCTTCCAGCTTGTCACATCCTGCTCTGTTCTGCGAATCATTTCTGGCAATGGCTTCCGGTTTCCAGTACTCTTTTTACAATTCTTGTTTGTTTTTTCTGGTTTTCTATTCCATGTCTGGTTTTCTTTATGCTGGGATTTCTGGGTTCATTCCTGTATTCTGTTCCTGGAATTCCCAGTCTCCTGGATTCCTTTAAATATTTGTTTTATGTTGCCACACCCGAAATTAATAGCCAAAGAATGGAAAACCAAGCCTCCAAAAATGTTCAAGTACATAAATTCTAAAAAAAAACTAAAATTTTTTAATGTAGGTACACTGGAAACAGAGATGGGTCTGCTAGTTAAGGAAGACCAGGAAAAGGCAGACATTTTAAATAACTATTTTTCTTCAGTATAGATTAATGAGGATCTTATGGCAAGAAATATGCATATGACTGATGCAAAAAAAAACCTTGCAGATAACTTTTCATTAGATGACTCAAGACAAGGTGCTACAGCAGTTAAAGAAAATTTATGTAAATAATGCTCTGGGCCTGACGCTTTCACCCACGAGTATTAAGGAGGTAAGTGGGGAAATAAGTGAACCTCTGTATTTAATCTTTCAAGATTCTTTTGTTTCAGGTATTGTACTGGAGGATTGGAGGAAGGCAGATGCCATTCCTATATTTAAAAAGGGTTCAAACTCCTTGCCTGGAAATTACAGACCTCTGAGCTTAGCTTCTGTGACTGGGAAAAATATTTGAAAGGCTATTAAAGGATAATATTCAGGAATTCATTGGGAAGAACTTTGTTATTAGCAATAATCAGCTTGATTTTCTGAAACATAGGTCATGTCAAACTAACCTAATTTAATTCTACGAAAAAGTAAGTAGAAGTATAGATCAGGGTGTTGTAGTGGATGTGATCTACTTGGATTTTGCCAAGGCATTTGATATGGTTCCTCACAATAGGTTAGTGTTTAAACTAAAAAAAATTGGTCTACATGAATATTCTTGTTCTTGGGTAGAATATTGGTTTCAGGATAGCGTATAACCAGTTGTCACTAATGGTAAATTTTCAAGCTGGAAAAAAGTGGTGCCTGCCTGGGTTCTGTTTAGGACCACTTCTATTTAACATATTTATAAATGATCTTGAAATAGGCATTGAGAGCCATGTTTTAGTATTTGCAGATGACACAAAACTTTGTAAAGTAATAAAATGTGAGCAGGATATTACCTTGATGCAGAGGGATTTAGACAGATTGAGAGATTGGGCACTAAAATGGCAGATGAAATTTAATGTAAAGAAATGCAAAGCTATTCACTTTGGGGTCAAGATTGCACAAGCAGCTTACACCCTAAAGGGTAGTGAATTAGTGATAACAACACATGAGAAATATTTGGGAATTGTTATAGACAACAAATTAGGCAGCAATATATGCAAAATGCAATGTCAATCTGCAGTTGCTAAGGCCAGTAAGGTTTTATCATGTATAAATAGTGTGTAGATTCAGGTATGCCTAGTGCAACACACAGGGATGAGGGAGTCTGACTTGTGGTGAATCGCTCAAAACTGGATAAAGCAGGAGTTCACCCAGTACCTGTCCAAGGGAGTATAATAAAAGGGAGTGACACCTCAAATTGGTGTGGTGAATCCAGGAGCCGTTTCACCCACAAATGGCTATTTGTTAAAAATATAATGGTGCCAGATGAGGTACAACGAAAAGGTTCAGATGTTGGAGGACAGAGATGCAGCAATATGTATGGTGTATACGTCTTTAAATCTGCTAAAGGCAGAATAAGTGTGGTATACACCGAATATTCTACTTAATAAAAGAAACCATGTAACATAGAACAACAGTATTAGAGACTGTTTTCTATACTATAATTGAGTTAGGTGTCACGGTTCAATATAGTGACATAACTCCTCATAGTGTATATGTCTTTAAATCTGCTGGAGGCAGATTAACTAAGATGTGTACCGAAAATGCTTTCTTACACAGAAGTATCAATCATATAAATTAGAAATACAGTACTTGAAACTGTTTACTATAGTGCAATGACTTTAGATATTGTTAAACAACCACTATATAAGAAAAGAAAAAAGAGAAAAATAGAAGTGGGTAAACACTAACGAAAAATGTATTAACAAATATAAAATTATAGAAAATGCTAAAAAAGTAAAAAATACAAGCCAGGAACGGTGTGCAAGTGTATTACCAGCAGAAAGGTAGTCCTTATTTAGGAATAACCACTGGGACCGGCTGGGATTAATGTGGATACTTTGTAGCAGAATTAGTTTCTGTACTTGCCAGCTGCCGGTGGAGTTGGCGTGCGTCCCAGACCTCACTCTGGGTGGTAGGTGTTGTCAGCCAATCGGTCCCCAGATCATGGATACTTTTCAGTGGAGGAAGAGGCTCCTTCTGCCGGATCAAAACTGCGTCCGTATCCTGCTTGTTTCTATCTAACGCGTTTCGTGGGTGTCAGCCCCACTTCATCAGAGACACTCCCTTTTATGTATAAATAGTGGCATAAATTCTCAGGATGGAAATAGGATTTTGCCTCTTTATAAATCACTGGCAACAGCACACCTTGAATATGCTGTGTAATTTTGGGTGACTGTTCTAAAGAAGGATATCATGGCACTAGAAATAAGTTCAAAGATGAGCTACAAAATTGATAAAAGGAATGGAGCATTTTAGTTAGGAAGAAATGTAAAAAAAAAAAAAAATCTCTTTAGTTTGGAAAAACAGTGCCTCAGAGGGGATATTCAGCCTTCCTCACATATGTTTTTGCTGTTGATCCAAAAGAAGGCAAAAAACCCAGCCTGCAGCGCTTCCAATTTTGCATCAAACTAAGAAATATATCTGGGGCAGTACAAAGCATTATCCATTATCTGGAAATCTATTCATAAACAGGGATATACATAGGACATAAGGTCACGCATGTAGGAGGAAAAAAGGAGATTTCATCTAAGGCAAAGAAAAGGTTTTTTTTTAGAGTAAGAACTATAAGGATGTGGAATTCTCTGCCTAAATTGGTGGTTTTATCAGAGTCCATACACATGTTTAAACAGCAATTGGATAAATACTTGCAAAAACATAACATGCAGGGATGTAATTTCTAATTAGTGGGGTAATAGCTGCTTGATCCAAGGAGATATATGTCTGCCATTTTGGGATCAAGAAGGAATTTTTTCTTAGTTTGATGCAATATTGGAAGTGCTTCAGACTGGGTTTTTTGCCTTCGTTTGTATCAACAGCAAAAACATATGTGAGAAAGGCTGAACTTGATGGACGCAAGTCTCTTTCCAGCTATGTAACTATGTAACTATGTTGGTCTTTATAGCTGTGCCACTGTTGAGAAATTCATATTATGGGTTTTCCCCCAAGTACCCTAGAAAGGGACAGAAATACATACACACAGGGATACTCAATGCCAGACACACAGATATACCAATACAGACTACCAGACAGACACACAACCTGACAAACATACTCACACTGACCCTCATGCATAGCCCAATACTTATCCTCTGATTCGGTAATCGGTTGTCAGGTAGTCCCCATGTAGTCAATTCCACTGATTCGAGTCATGTGATCCTGATGAAACTGCGATGACATGACTCAAACCAGCCGGATTGAATAAGCCTGCAGAAGGACTACTTCTAGGGTCCCCTAACTTATTATTAATAAAACCATATAATTATGGAAAAGACATGAATATACACTTATAATGAATATATACTATATGCGGCACCCATATAGCATATTTAAAATCTAAGTGTAGGATGACCAGGCTCTTGACAATAAATGTCAAATGCAAGTGTCAGGATAAAATAGCACTGCACTTTATTTGGACTTTGCACAAGTTACACAATGTTGTGCTTCACAAAAATAAATAAAACACAAAGAAAATAAATCCTACTCCATCTTGGAGACTAACTAAACAATTGTTTTCCTATCAATCCAACTGCCCAGCTAATCCAGTTCCCATCTTCAAACCGTTTAAACACAGTACCTTTTTCTTTAGAGTCTCTGAGTTTTAGGCTTAACTGCCTTCTCTCTCCCAGCAGTTAGCCTCTGTAGGCATCAGGGAGTATAATTACATTCACCTAAAAGGGCTGACTTGAAACTATTAACCCTATCATGCTGGGAATAGTGAGTGCTCCAACCTGTTACCCGATTTTTTATATATATTTTTATATATATAAATAATGGGGCTGCACTCACCTGAACATGCATAAAAGGGTGCTGCTGGTGTCAATTCATACAATAAACACAACCCAGTGCACTCATTCATCCACTACTAAACAGCGACCTCAAGGCTTACAGATTTTAATACTTTTTTTTTAAATCACATAATCTAGGCAAAAATAATGAGGGTTTAGTTACAGTATATGATTATACATTGCATAAGCCTGCCACAATATCAATGCACCCAATCTTTGACAGGTCCTACTCTAAAAACCTAATGTCTGCTCTTGTGAGATCAACCCACTTACTTGGGAAAACTTCCATCTGTGGCTCTCTAAGCTTTGAAGTCTCGGTTTAGTGGATGATTTAGTGCGCTGTACCTTGTGTAATTAATATATATATATATATATATATGTATTAAGACCGGTTGGCCTGTAGTTGTGTGAGGGGCTATGTGTGCTTCCCTACTTAAGGGAATCCCTTACCTTACTCCATTCCGTCCGAGGTCCAGCGACTTGCATGTGACTACTTCCGGCCCGTGCAGGTCGCCATCTTGTAAAAACGTACCTGTTGCCACGTGGTTCACTTGTTTCTGATGTTCCTGTCACGGACCACAGGTTTTGGCATCCAAATAGCTCCCTCCAAGCAGGCATCTCCGAGGACAGAGGCAGGAACTCGCAAAAACCGTAAGCTACTGACCTGCCCCACGCACCACAGTCGCGGTCCCACGGCATCATCACGGGTCAGATCTATCTTTATGCTTACAGTTTACGATACACTGGCTTTTCTGTTCATTCGTTTAACTGTTCATTTGTTTAATACTGCCGAACGAGGTTTCATGTTAAATTCATGTTATTTACCTATTGGTACAGCTTTTGTATAAACTCCCGAACGTTTGTGCGCTAGCTTACTCGGTCAGACTACATGAAAGCCTATGACAGCAGGGACACGAACGCAAAAAATATAGGATTACGGCTCAAATCATGCTACAATACTGACCCCTAGTGGTCTCTCTCAGTACAAGCATTGTTTAAACTACATATTAAGCAGGATTTCTACATGACTAATTGTAATTTGTTATATGGCAATTGGAATTGCAATCTCATAAACTGTCTCACATGTTTTGATACGGATTCTGCATTTTCGATAAATACATATCTGTTTGCCATGGTGTTAGGGTATCTATGTACATCTATTCATTTTAAGTTTGTATTAGATTTCCTGGAACTTCTAATTTTAGCACTTAAGTTACTATCTAAGTAAATTATTAAGGGACATAGAATGTTTCTACACTTTTTTCCTGTTTTTCTTCTGTGCATCAACTTGCACATATATCGCAGCTGTTCGATTATCACATAACACAGTTGCTAGCATAAGGTTTCGGGTCATCAGCTATATGCATATAAACTATTCCAATTTCTGTCACTATGTTGGGGGAATTAGTACGTTACAGGGAGCTTGGTACGCGGGGCACTTTTGCTCTTTAATTTGTACATAAATATACATTAGGCATAAGGAGCATTTCATTTTATGTTTCCATACTCCAACACTCTGTTTTACCATTAGATTTCAGGTACAACTAAATCTACTAGCTGGCATTTCAGCATGAAACTAAATTACTAAATGTGACGAACTGAACCTCGTCACGGGTTCTTTGATGGGCCTACTGGCCAGCCTCTTACGTCAGGACTATGGGCGCTGCAATATACCTTGCCCAATGCAATATACCTTGCATAAAAGGCCAGTGTGCCTCCATTAAAATTCTGTTCCTACTTACCCTCAACGTCTCATCTCATGTGTGGGAGAAACGGCTATAACTATCCTGGGGATTGCTATATCACTATAATCTCAAGGAGCTGTTCCTGCTACGCTCTCTGGGAGTAGGAGAGGTCTGCCCACTGGAAGCTGGATCCCGGTCTTGGGTTCTGGGTGGTTGAAGGAAGGCAAGGCCCCAGCACAGCTGCATCGCTGGAAGTGGGGTCTCCAGTGCTTATGGTGTCTGGTGGAGTGCTGGAATTCCTCGGTGAGCACTAAGAGCATCGATTGGCAGAGGCACTCAGCCGGAGTGCCAGGCAGTCCGTCACACCAAGGTATGTTCACCTGCTCATTACATAACGTATAATTTAATCCCCCTCATTTATCCAATTACAAGCGTACTGGCAAATAGGGTCCTAGGAGTCCAATAGGTAATTTATTTCTATGGCCTCAATGCCTTATGTAAGTGGTCCCGCAAGGCCAACACGCATCCTCATTCCCGGAAGTATACGTCCATCGGGCCAAATCATAGTCAGCCGCCTCACATAGTAACATAGAGAGGGCCTTACCTATCACTCCCTTTCTATCTTAAACTGTTAAACTGTTAAAGTCACCAAGAGGCCGATACCCCATCACAACATTTGGTGGCCACGACATCTCAACGTTCGGTGGCCACGCATAGATAGAGCCACTCAAGCTGCTGGGCATCAAGCAGGGCCTCACCAGTCACCAATTTAGTATAATTGTTTCACCACTTGGCATTAGCTAGCAAGTCAGTACTACTGTAAGATGTACAGATAATAATGTTGATCTTTATGTTATTCAGTATGTCTCAAGAAAGTGGCGAAGACCTATATCTACCCAGCACTCCGGCTAGATCCGGCACACCTTCACGTAGAGGAGACATGGCTAGTCCATCATCGATTGGGCACATGCAAAAACCATGTGTCCCAATAAACTGTACCCTAAACCTTATTTTACCTCTGTCAATGTTACTTCATTATCAGAATTACTATCTACACGTCTTTTAAGATATTTGGTGGATTTCCTAATAACAGGTTTTTCAGAGGTTTTACATACAGGTATCATACACATGTCTTCAGGTAACCTAGAACAGTGTTTCCCAACCCAGTCCTCAAGGCACACCTACCAGTCCAGGATTTAGGGATTACCCAGTTGTGTCTAAGGTGTTTTTTTTCTTCTTTGTAAAAACACCTTAGACACAACTGGGTAATCCCTAAATCCTGGACTGGTAGGTGTGCCTTGAGGACTGGGTTGGGAAACACTGACCTAGAATGCCATAACTTGCAGTCAGCACAGAAGAATCCCACAGCTGTAGACACACTCATAGCACAAGAACTTGCTGAGGACTTCCTGTTAGGGCCTTGCCAGTCACCACCATTTACTACATGAAGGACAAACCCTATTGGTATTGTCACAGGGAAAAACTCCTTCAAACAAAGATTAATCATTGACCTGTAAGCACTCCACACCTCAGCAATTCCAAGTCTGAACTCACTGATCCCTTCAGAGGAGTTTTCCTTACAGTACGCCACCATTGACAATGCCATTGCAGTTATCATTAAAGTGAGACAGATATAGTCAACACTTTCAAACTGCTACCAATATATCCTACACTCTGGCACCTACATGGCATTAAATGGAAAGGCTGTTACAATTTTTTTCTCAGAACTAACTTTTGGATCAAAGAGTAGCCCCAAAATCTTTGAAATTTTGGCAGAGACATTATATTGGTTACTCCTGCCCCACAGTCATCCATTAATTAGATGATTTCCTGATGTTCACCCATCTCCCACGTAGCCTTAGGGAAGCCATCAGCCTCTTTGACTAATTAGGAATTCCAGTATCACTAAAGAAAATTGAAGGCCCGGACACTATCATTAACTTCCTAGGCATTCAATTAGATTCCATTTCCATGCAGGCAAACTTACCGCAGGACAAAATAAGGAACATACTCACATGCATCAATCAATATCTTCATTTAGGTTCCTGCAATCATAAAGAATTACAATCACTATTGGGTTCCTTAAATTCTGCGATGCAAATTATTCCACAAGGATGCTCATTCATATCTAGATTGCTTTGTCTTTTCCCACAATTTTTCAATGATGATAGCCGACTTACCCTAGACACCCATGCCACAGCAAATCTGCTTATGTGGCAGAGTTTCTTAACCCCTTAAGGACACATGACATGTGTGACATGTCATGATTTCCTTTTATTCCAGAAGTTTGGCCCTTAAGGGGTTAATCACATGGAATCGAAGGAACATGTTCCTCCAAAAATTGTCAGAGAATTCACCAACCATTTGGTCAGACGCGGCATCTACCATGGGATTTGCAGCCATATATATGGGAATGAATGGCTTTGGGGTAGCTGGCCTGCGGAAGTCCAGAATTTGGAAGGAATTTCCACTACCTCAGCCCTATTCGAGATGTACACCATTGTAGCGGCTGCTGTGACTTAGGGTCATTTGTGGTCAGGTTATTCAGTTCGTTGTTACTCAGATAACCAAGCCACTTGCCACATTATTAATAAAGGCTGCTCATCATCTTTAACGATCATGGAATTTCTTAGGAAATTAACCTGGCTAGTGGCTTGTCATTAATTAATTTTCTTAGCATGCATTCATGTACCAGGGTTCTTTAACATTGCAGCTGAAAGTTTGTCTCAATTTAAATTTCAGGAATTTCACAAAGCCCTGCCCACAGCTGCTCAAGTAGCCACAGCCACCCCTTTGTTTCAGAATCTGATCATGGATTAGATATCCTTTTGCAAAACAGACGGAAGTTATCAAAACTGGCTCACTCGGACAACACATGAAGAACCTACGATCAAGCTTTTGTGTTATTTAAATGATTCCTCTTGGAACATAACATTACTCACCTTTTCATTATGACAACGTTACTAGGCTTTCCATCTTTTTGCCACCTCAATCTTCAATTATCCCATAACACCATCAAATTATATCTCACATGCATACAACATCATATGCTAACCCTATGGCCAAACAATCATAGTTTCATGTCATCCTACCAGATTCAAACCATACTCAGAGGCATTCACAAATCCATTCCCCCATGTACTCCGCAAAGACTATCTATTGACAACCACCTTTTCCAATCCCTATCCGACCTTTTGGATTCAAGTCCTTTCGATCCCCGCACCAATTAAGTCATTAAGACGGCCATGTAAGTGGCTTTCTATGGCTTTCTTAGGCCCTGAGAATTCACTACTACCATCACAACTAACACACAGCATTGCCTTAGACAATCTCACATACATAAAGAAGTAGACCATTACATACTTGTGTGGCAAAACCAGCCCATTCAGCATGTATTTTTATGTGTGGGATACTATCCCTTTAAAGACTGTTAGAACCAAGTTTATAACTGTATGTGTATATTGTGCGAACGAAAGCATTCGTATGCTGGCGGCGAGAAAGCCACCAGCAGTCATACACTAGTTTCACGAACAGTGTATTTCAACACTGTTCGTGAAACAAACTAACTACCGAATGGGAGATCACACACAGGAGGTCATGTGTCTCCCATTAATGATTGCAACAATGTTTCCTTCGGTGATTATTTGGATTCAGGGTGGCCGCCGTTCGGCTACCGACCACGCGGCGGTCGGCCATCTTGGATCCTTTGTTAGCCCAGCGGTATTTGGTCTTCGAGCGCCTGGAACTAAAATTGGCTGTTAGACGGCACGAATACCGCTGGACTTCCAGGACGTTCGGGAGCACCGGTCCTTCGGTAGTTTGTTCCCCTATATGCATTTGGGATTTTAAGGTGAATATAAAGTAATATGTATTTTCGTGCGGCGTTTGGTTATTTATGCTGGGATCTGAGCGGTACTTTCACGAAAGGTGTGCTCAGACCCCAGCTATCTGCCGAACGGTCATTCGGTAAAATAACGTGAATAATGTGGAAGTTATGTATTTTTATGTAAAATGTCAGTTCTGCTGCACGGAGAGATAATCCACTTAACTGGGTATTCTAGTGGGCGTATCCCTCTCGTACAGCAGTGCATGGTGGGAGAAATGTCCGGGTTGTTAAATTCCCCATGTAGTCCCCTACTGTACAACCCCTGGAATGTCAGTAAGGAAACCCCTTGCATGGGGAATCCCATAAATACGGTGACCTGTGATAAAAAGCTCAGTTGACTCCCTGCCTATGTTTCGTCTAGTTCTTGGGAAGGAAGGATTTATGCAACGCTAACGGAATTACTGTATGCTGTACTTATTTTGCCTGGATTGTTTTATGCTGTTCCTGTTACCCAGCAGAGATATCATGAATTATACTACCTCTCCGCTACAACTTGCTCTACCCCGCACTAAAACAAGTCAATATACCCTACCCGTAGAAATTGCATACTACCCTACCCTCAACAAATGGTGCCCCATAGAGGTATTAGACTTCTATCTTCAAACCCCCAGCAAACACCCCTCACAACCTCTGTTCTCACTACACGGGTTAGTCCTTATGACGGTACCGAAACCCGTTCAAGAGATACGCAATGCCTTTAAAGAAATGTCTGGATAAGACATTAAATTTGACTGTTTTTAATTTGGTTGAATCTATTTTTGCCCTCTTTTATTTACAGGCCTACCGCATTGTTGGTTTCGCCACACCACAACCGACTTGCTCTGTTATACTAATTTTCTCCTATACTTGTCTCTTACTCACATGTATTAAGGCCGGTTGGCCTGTAGTTGTGGGAGGGGCCTTACCCCATACCGTCCGAGGTCCAGTAATTTGCATGACCCTCACTCCACTCACAATACTCAACATATCCAAAAAAATTTCCTTCTCTTTTCCTTCTCTATTCTCCTGTAAATAAAAGAGGGTCCCACAGGATGCTCACTATTTAATAGACATGCCCCTACTTGCGGTATAGTGAGTTGGGGCATAATTTACTAGTACTAAGTAATCTTTACTTAGTATTAGTAAATTTGGCTGAAAGACCAAATACCGTGGGAATTAGGGAGTTATCTACTTATTCATTCCTGTCATTACATTGACAGGCTAAGTAACTTACATTTTATATGAATGTATGTTACTTGATTGTTGTAAGTGTTGCAAATGCTTACAGCTGAATCCTGTCTATGTTTGTATACTTTTTATTTGAAATTGAATACAGTGTAACATTCTTCTTCTTTCACTGGGCAAGTATATTAGTACTTAGGCAATACTGTGCTTTGGAAATTCGGAACTTTAGCACTTTGACACCTCGGAACTTCGGCAACTTCAGCAACTTCGGCAATTCGGCACTTCGGCACTACTACACTTCGGAAATTCGGTAATTTTGGCACTTCAGGACTTCGGCACTTCGGCAATTCAGCTATTCGGACATTCAGAAACACCTGAATGTCCGACAAATTTTAATTCGGACCTAAACGAATTGTACATGTCTAATTTCTTTGTTTCTCATGATTCTTTTTATATTTTATTCATTATTAATTGTGTTTCACATGTAAAAATGTGATATCAAAATGAAAGGACTATTTCTAGTGAGCAAAATTATATCTAAATAGGATGGGAGCACTTAATATGAAACAGGTAAATTATATTTGAACAGACATATAGCCAGGTTTTGTTTTAGGTTTATAAGTACAATTGCCACTGTTCTTAAGGGCTTACATTTTGCCTAGAGAGTGTCTTCCCTGTGATTCAGCGGGGACCAATCCCAAGTTGTCCTGTGCTCTTCCTCTCTTTCCAATTTTCTTCCTTTGAGCACAGAGGGGAAGTGAATGGTAATTTACATCCAGTGGGACTGTGCTCCAGGTAAATGAGAAGAGGCTATATTTGTAAGGGGTTCATGCAAACCACAGTTAGGTCTCCAGTAAGACCACAGGGCAGTGGCGTACACACAATCCATGGGGCCCCAGTGCAAAACTGATCCGTGGGCCTCCCTCTCACTATTCCCCCGCCCAACAAACACACACACACACACATACATATATAGAGACACACACACACAGAGACACATACACACAGAGACACATACACACTGACCCACCGACGCACACAGACACGTACACACATAGATACATACAAACAGACAGGCACACATCTATACATACAGACAGACACACAGACACATACATACAGACCGACAAAGACACAGACAGGCACAGACACATACATACAGACTGACACACACACACACACACATACAGGCACACAGACAGACACATACAGACAGACAGACACATACATACAGACAGACACACACACAAGACACAAATACATACAAAGACACATACATACATACATACATGCATGCAAATAGACATGCACACATACACACAGGCAGACACAGACAGACATGCACACACACATACAGACAGCCACACACACACACACACAGACAGGCATACATACATACATACATACATACAGACAGGCACACATACAGACACACACACACAAGACGCACATACATACATACAAACAGACAAGCGCACACATACAGGCAGACACACACACACACAGACATATGAACACGCACATACAGACAGACAGACACACATACATACACAGGCAGGCACACATACAGACAGACACACACACATACATACAAAAACATACAAACAGGCACACATACATACAGGTAGACACACACACACAGACAGACAGATACAGACACACACACACACACACACATACAGACAGACAAGCACACAGACAGACACATACACAATATTTAAGTCACCCTCCTGTTTCTTACCTTTTAGGTGCAGGAGGGTATCTGGGGTCCAGACAAGCACACAGACAGACACATACACAATATTTAAGTCACCCTCCTGTTTCTTACCTTTTAGGTGCAGGAGGGTATCTGGGGTCCCACTCTGACTCCCTGGTTTTCCTCCTGCGCGGCTCTCAGTGTTAGCTTGGAGGAGTGACGTGAAGTCACTTCCTCCCAGCTCTGTGTGATCTCATCACAGGGGGCCTGGTTTGCGCTGTAAGAGCACCCACCTTGTACAAGAAAATATGGGGTTTTATACCAGTATAGGGTCAGTAAGAAGGCAGAATGATTTGGAGAAGAGATTTTGTTTTAATATTTGCTTTATATAAAAAGAATGAATGCTTACTCCACTGGCTAGCCTGAAGGCCTTTATTATGTTCTGAGTGAGTTGCCATGCTGGGCGTATTTCATTATTTGTGTTGCCACACTAATCCTATTGTCTCATGAATGCCTCAAGAATTTGAATGCACACAGCTATAGCATTGTCTCCTCAAAATTTAAATATGTAAAATAGCTAATATACTGGCATTATTGCCAAGTGATATTGTTTTCTAACTAATGCAAACATGCCTCTATTTCTTAAGCCTTGTGAATATATTCTTATATTATTTTTGTATTTGCAAGATCTCTAATATGTATTAAAAATATTTTCAATGTGCTCAAATGCTTTGCAACTAATTATATCTGCTTTACTACAAATAATTATATTTGTTAATTAATTTCATTTTTTTAATACCATACAAATAAGCTTTGGATAATCCAGTGATAATTCGTAGTTGCCCCCAATGTTTATAAATGCGATCGTAAAATGAAATATTCTAACATTTATATATGGAAGGATGTAATTGTTCCACTGAACAGTTTATAACTGTTTTTCACATGTGATACATTTATGACATTTTTAAAATTAATCTTTTTTCTATTTAGAATAAGAATGATCCATTGCTATCTCTCTTCTGTTTCAGAATGTGCTGTGTCCTAACAAATTATAGCGGCTCTGTCACTAAAACTAAACTCCATCTTATCTGTTTCTACAAAGCTCCCTGTACCTGGATCTCTCTTTTTTTAATTTATTTCTTTAGGACTTTCCTTTTCATTAAAATACTAGTAGGGACTACTTTTCCTCATGAATATTAGCCAGGTTGACCTACCTAGACAATAGGTGGTACTTAAAGCAAGGTTCTGTTTTAATTGCTAATCTAATTTACCATCAGAAAATTCAATCACACAAAAGGGAAACTGCAGATATCATGGACAGAGGAGAATAAAATTGCTGCACCCATATATTAAAAGCTTTCATTTAAGGAATAAAAGATAATAAGTATAAATGCAAGCAAGTGGCAAAGAAGGGAGCAGAGCATAAGGAAATATTTTGTTTCTATATACAGTGTTTATTTCAAGAGACATCATCATAGATGCAATAATGAGGTGTAGCAAGAGCAAAATGGTAGAGTAAATATATATAATATGTTTCTTATTCTCAGGTTACTCTAACAAAGGCTTAGGAAGGAGTCTAAAGGGTTCTGCGCAGTATCAGCTGTTCCTAGAACTGCACTCTTTTGAACAGAAATGACCCACCTGGAATCTGCTGAAGCCTTATAACTTTGGGATTACAACTCTTCTATGACTACTGTGACTACTACTGCCTTCACTTTCCACATAATTTCCAGCTCCTCTTTTAGTCCTTGGTTTTTGGTTATCTTCTCGTGTTTCTTCTTCTTGATGTTATGGCCACTGGATGTTGCCACATCCACCACCAATGCAGTCTTCCATTTCTTGTCTACCAATACAATGGCACACAGAATCATTGATAGGTTGCAAAAATAACTAGGGGATTTTGTCATAGGGTACATTTTATGGTCCTTTCCAAATAGGTTGATTTCAGCCCCTTCTAAATTCCCACGGAATCCCTGGTTGTAAAGGGCTTCTTGCTATTCAATGATCATCTCTCTTATATGTGCAGTTACTCAATCTTTGGGTGCAGATGCAGGTTGTCAATCCTCTCTAGGTATAGGTTTTTGTTTTATTCTTCAGCATAGCTAATGCACATAGTTTTATATAGTCCTTTCAAATTCCATTTGTGAAACTAATTTCTACTTGACTATGTTAAAATGTTGAGTATCAACAGGAGTATCAACTAGATATTTTGGTGTTAGTGTAGGTTTTTGTCACTTATTCTTCCATAGCTCATACAGATTTTTCAGTAGCCTCTCTCATTGGGTCTCCTGTTGTAGTACCTGTCAAGCAGGTCTTAAGTCCCACTTTGTGTCTAGGAATGATATGTTCTAGTAGCCTACTTGTCATCAGATTTCCATGCTTCACTAGTATCTGATGCAGAACTTGCTAATCCGGACGATGCCCAAGCTGGCATTACTTTTTTTTTTAACTCTCATATTATTGAGGTAGGTGTATTGTTTGTTGTCTTGACCAGGGACACTTATTGTCTGATTAGGATTAAAACCTGGATTTCTAGATTTCTAGGTTTTTAGGCAGAGACATCACTACTGTTCTAATCTAAAAATTAAAGAGAAAATCTACGCTCATGGTTGTTCTTATGCAGATGTTTAATGCAGTATGTGTAAATTCAAAAGAAGAAAAATAGGACACAGCAAATAAAAAGGAACACAATATTTAAATCAGCGTGACACTACGTTAAATGAAAGATTTATAAGATTTGGGTAGACAAAAAGTGCTATTTTATGTGCAAAGTGCTGAATGTTGAGATGCATTCAATTGGTTTTCATGGTGATTGCTCCTTATTTAGCTGGTAACCCCAGAAGAGCACATGTTTTTGCCTTGGTAATTCTCCACTCCACCATTATGTCTAGTCTGAAGTCAAGGTCAGTCTGAATATAACATCAATATCAACAACAGTCAATACACACATAAGCACAATCACTGTCGATAGAGGAAGTAAGGATGCCTTGTATCATTGCAGTATTTGCCCTGTAAGCCAAGCAAGAAAACATGCTAAGCCTAGGGTAGTACACAAATTAGCATTTTTGTCTGTACTTGTTAGATCCCACAACATGATCCTTAATTAGGCTCTCAATAACCTTAAATTAGAACTGCTGGTATATATATATTTTAAAAAAAAGATAGGGTTGTACAACATTTCTGTCCTAGATCCCTACATACCTGAAAAAGAGAAACTGTAATAATTTCCAACAGTACAATTGTATTTTTATGTGTTGAGTATATTACCAATTTATTAGAACAGCTTGCATTATTTCCAAGAAAATTCACAACAATTGATTTTAACAAGCTGGTGTTTGGAGTTGTTTCAATGTGATGTTTTTTGCACAGGGGTTATTCACTCATCATTTTTATAGTAGATGCATGTAGCCTGCAGGGTGTCTTAATACATTTACCTTAAATACAACATGTACATACACTGTACCTAGTAATAATGTAGAATAATATTTAATTTGTCTAATATGTGTATTAATTAATGTACAATGTTATTAAGTTGCAGTCGGGTTAGTAGTTAACCCCTTAATACCGCAGCCAAATTTACAAGTTGTGTTCAAAACAAAACGTAAACAAAACCTGGCATTTGCGCTGTATGTCTGTCCAACCGTAATTCACCTCTTTATATTAAATGCACCCACACTTATTATATATAATTTTATTCAGGGGAAACAGGGTTTTCGTTTAACATCAAATATTTAGGTATGGAACATAATTTAATATGAAAAAAATCTTAAACAATGGGAGAAAATAGGAATTTTTAAAAAAAAATTTAGTTCTACGTGACATTTTAACCGTGAATGTCAAAATACTGTTTGCTTTTACTGCAGTAACATACACATATTTGTATTCAGCGATGTCTCACGTGTAAAACAGTTCCCCGTATGTACAGGTTTTATGGTGTTTTGGGAAGTTACAGGGTCAAATATAGCGTGTTACATATTTCATTTTTTTCACATTAAAATTCGCCAGATTGGTTACGTTGCCCTTGAGACCGTATGGTAGCCCAGGAATAAGAATTACCCCCATGATGGCATACAATTTGCAAAACTAGACAACCCAAGGTATTGCAAATGGAGTATGTCCAGTCTTTTTTAGTAGCCACTTGTTCACTATAGAAAGGAGCCAATCTGCCCTCCGGATTGCTGGGGAGATGGATCTTATGGACTCTATCTTGAAGGATCTGACTAGTAGTCTCCTGTTGATTCTCCGCAGGTCTAGAATAGGTCTCCACTTGTCCTTGTCTTTTTGGACTAAGAACCGAGGTGAATAGTGACCCTGGAATCGTTCCTTTTCTGGAACTGAAACGATGACCCTTTGGGACCTGAGGTTCTGAACATAGTCTCCCAGAGCCCTGCTTCTGCCCTAGTCTTTGGGCAGACCTGTGGGTATGAAGAAGTCGCCCCTGGGTCTTCTGAGGAATTATAACCTGTAACCTCCTTGAATTATCGCTTTGACCCAGGAATCTTGTATGTCTTGTGCCCAAATTCTCTTGAAGGGGGAAAGTTGAGCACCCACCTCCAACAGATAGTCAGAGGTTCTTGCCTCCAGCACAAAAGGAAGGATTTCTACCTCAGGAGGAACGTGAAGCATATGATTGGCCTCCACGCCAATTATTATTCCGGCTGAATTCTCTACCTGGTCGGTAGCTACGAGTATCCGGAAAATACTGATCCCTAGGAGGTCGCTACTCTGACCAAGAGGAGCCTGGTCTCCTAATTATTTTTTCTTGGGGTGAAAAGACTTTACGCCCTTCAGCTGCTTTTTTAATGGAATCCTCTAGGGTCTTCCCAAATAGAAGATCGCCTTCAAAAGGTATGGAACATAAATTGGCCTTGGAGGAGGTGTCCACATCTCAATAACGGAACCATAAAGCTCTCCTTGCTGCTACCGAGAGAGCCATGGTGCGGGAGAAGATCCTGGTGATATCCAGGGCAGCTTGTGTGACAAATTCAGTAGCTATCTTAAGGTCATAGATAGCACCCCTGAGGTATGTTCTCTTCATTCCTCTCTCCACATCCGTATCCAGTTCTTTCACCCAACTTTTCATGGCTCTGGATACTGCCGTAAGACAAACAGCTGGATGGCATCCTGTTCCACCCGCCGAATATATCTTGGAAAGATCAGAATCCAACTTCTTATCCATTGGTTCCCGCAAAGAAGCTGAACTACCCAGTGGTAGACTTGTTCTCCTGGTCTTTCTTACCTTCAGGATAAGTTTATCTACCGTCTTGGCGTCTAGATATTCCGAAAAGAACTCTTCTTCGTTTTCACTAGAAAAAACCTTGTCTAGAATCTGAAATTCTTCAGCAGGGTCCTGGTAATCTAAGGCTGATGATACAAAGGAAACTTGTCTCTGTCTAGGCCTTTTTATGAACCGCTTACTTGACTCCATGGCCTCAGAGATGCCCTGGGCCACCTCCTGTCTGATCCAAACCCGGATATCTGGTGACTGAGTGGGTGTTAAGGGTGATGGAGCGGCCACTTTCTGCAGACAGTTTAGGCACAGATGTTTGCCTTCCATCGCCTTTCCATCAAATCCTGCACAGGGGTCTGACTTCTGTCTCCTCTTACGTGGGGGAGTTGTAACAGATTGTTCTCCATTACTATAAATGATACAAGGAACCATTTCAATAGATGGAGAATAAATTACTATAAAGTAATATATAAAATAAATGGACCCCTACTCACCTGGATTTATCCGAACAGGGTAAGGGGTTCCTATTAGGAGAGCTCATAATGGGCTACTACAACAAAGAAATATAAAATAATTCTCTTAGATTAAATCCCAGAAATTCACAAAAAAGAGGGTAAATATATATAAAATACACAAACCTGTGGCAAAAGGATAGAAAAATCCTGGCACAAATTTCCAGAGTCCTAACTTGTTACCTTCCAAGTTAATACAACTCAAACTGCACAAGTATAGTCACCACACCAACCTCCTTCGAGTTCCAGGTCACTTTAAATAGTATCTGCTGAACACTAACCTTAGTCCTGGCGTTTTTGGCCATTTACCCATTTTTGGTTTTGCACATAGTAAAGATGGCCACCGCGACCTCGCGGCCTTACCCAAACTGCATTTTGTCGCCAAAAGCGATCTGAGCGTATTGCGCATGCGCAAGCGTCCTCTCTGCGAACCGTGCAATCCAAGCCGGGTAGGATGGAGGATGGAGTGAAGGACACCCTGATTCTAAACCAGGACGTCCCCAATAGGTCTCAGGTACCCCAGGACAAGTCCTGGTATGAATGCAAAACGGTCTAGGAGACCTAGAAATTAATTAAAATAGTTCAAAGTATAAAGTGTACTTAATCTCTAAAGGGAGCTAAGGAGCTCCCTTCCTAAAGGCTGTAAGGACAGGAAAAACACTGAGGGACTCATCTCTGGATCCTCCTTTATAAGAATTTGTTTAAATCCTATCCTATTGGCTGTAAGGGGAGGAGCTAACCCATGTGTATATGCTGCCATGATTAGCCTGAAAAAAAAAATAAAAAAAAATATATATATATATATATAATGAAAATTATATATATATATATATATATATATATATATATATATATATTTAATCAATATCATTGTATGTGTATTTTGATATTAATATATATATATATAAAATTATGTATATGTTAATATTAAAATATACGTAGATAGTGTATGTGTATTTATGTGTATGTGTGTATATGTGTATATATATACTTAGATCATATATATAATAAATATATATATGATCTAAGTATATATTATTTAATTTTACACTGATTTAACATCTTTTAATTTATTTTTCAGACAGCAGGGGGAGTACCTGTCATTACAGGCACTTCCCCTGCTGGCAATGCCTTGGACGACTATGCCGTCCATGTGATTGCGGGGTCCTCGCAAGGACCTCGCGATCACATGGCCCAGTGGGGGCGAAGAGGACGGAGGGGGACTCCCTGGGCTCCCAGGTAGGCCCCATACCACGACTGCCGGCATGGGATCGCCTGTGACTGGGTAAGTACAAAAGATCGCAGGGCGTTCTATGCCACCTTGCGGCGTTTAGAGCCATCAAAATAAAGACGGCATAGAACACCCTGCGGTCTTAAGGGGTTTTAACACTGTTTTAACATCAGGTATAAGTTTCAAAAACAGCAAATATGTTGTATGGGATAATACATTGTGAGGTTGTAGATATAACAGATAAGTGATTTGCTTGAAAGTTTTAACCCCTTAAGGACCAAACTTCTGGAATAAAAGGGAATCATGACATGTCACACATGTCATGTGTCCTTAAGGGGTTAAACTGGGCAATGGGAGAACACAAGGACACACCAAATGTTTATATATCACAAGGCATTAAGCAAAAGGCAGTTAGAACATGAAAGAGAATGCAATCTAATGATCTCTGTTACTAAACTATAACATCTTCAGCAGATAAGAAACGCTATTTGTTCCATACTGATCTTTGTAAGCCTTCGGGAAAAGTTTACTGGAGATTCTGAAAAATTTAACGTAGTGTTTATTGATCATCTAAAGTGCTGCATCAGAAGAATTCCTGTTTCTTGCATATATTTAAGCAGCGCTTTACAGTGGGTGGATCATTTCATATACATGCATGGATGTTTGAACTTCAGAATTACACGTGTAGATTTGGTAGCTCTGGACTTTCATATTTCACTTTCAATTTCCTGGTGACTCGCTTGTGATACAGCTCTATTTGAGCTCCAGTTACCCAAAGCCTGACATTCCTTCTCACATTCTATACACGTTTCATCGGAATCATCCTTTGAAATTAGTTGTTTATGTTAGTGTAGAATCATATGAGGTGTACATAGCAATTTCTAATCATTTCATATATGATACTATGTCTGGTTTTCTTAAAGAATGTTGAAGTAATTAGTGACTTGGAAATTAATGTCAAACTGACCTGCAATTCAGCCATTTGCAGTGAAACAAAACTTGATATGTATTTTTATATATTTACTAAATAAATAATATATAAATTTGAGATTTTTCTTTTTACTGTCTTTACTGCTTTTCCCTCTATTGGTTACTTTTTTCTCAGTTCATGTGTGAACTTTCTGGCAGAAAAATGTTCTGATCGATGCACTGCAAAATATGTACATTATATTATATGATGTATATATTTTGCAGCACACTGATTGGCCCATTACTTCTCCTTTATTATTGCTCATCTGATTTAGTTTCCGAATGTATGTTTAGCCAAGCTAAGCTGACATGACATCCATCTAAATTTCAGATGTGCCAACTAATGTTCTATCTTCTGAAAAAATGATTAGCAAAATCAAAATTTCTTGTCAAGCACAAATTTTGTAATAATCCCTATTTTTAAAGTGCAAATTAGTATTTATAGCAATGATAATATATGTTTACATTGATTTAATGTGGTTTGTGACACTTATTATACCAAATAAACTGAACATATCGACATGGCTATTGGACTTCTCCATGAATTACCAACTGTGAACTTTGATTCTATTTGTAACATAAGTTTTGATAATTTACTAGATCCTTAACTGACCGTAATTCAAGCATTTGTGTCTTCAACAATGCTCCAATTAACTACTCTAATTTACAACACAAAAACTACGCATTACCAACAACCAATAATTCAAATGAAACCCAAGACGAAAATTGAAGATTATGCTAGCGCTAGTGTACTTATAATCTTAATTTTAGTAATGACAGGAGGCGAGTATTTAGCATATAACTCTCTTTACTAACTCCACATAGCAGTAAAGAAAAGTGAAAACATTAACCAATCAAAAATGCAGTAGGAGGTATAGTATTCACAGTGATGAGGCTCCTCCCCCTCTTTCGAAAGCGACATCAGAGACAAATATTGAAAAACGGATAAAGTCTTGAAACATAAAGTCTTGAAACATGCACCAACGGGTGACTTTCCAAATACGAAGTCCTAGTGGTTGAAGGACGGCCCAAACGTGTCCATCCTGAGCATAAGATGTAATGTCCCGAAGTTATGCTGAAAAAGAACGTGGAGAAGGTTAGGTACCGATCTGGCAACTGTTTGTGGTAATGTAATAAACCCAACACAATTTCCACCGAACTGATGTAAAACTAGATGAAAACTAGTATAAATATGACAGTAAACAATAACAAAGATTTAACTAAACAAGGTACAAGCCTGAGTCATACAAGATGAGTAGGAAGATAGAAGAAGTAAGGAAATACACAGAGTAAGTATACTTACTTGGATCCGTATCCCCCAAGGGTGCGGAGGGTGGGAAAATACTCGCCTCCTGTCATTACTAAAATTAAGATTATAAGTACACTAGCGCTAGCATAATCTTCAATTTTACCACATGACAGGAGGCTTCATATTTTGCATTTTTAACGCTGAAGCAGGAGAGACGTGGCTGCCCCCGAGTTCGGTCGGAAGTAGAAGGTCCGAAAGGTCGATTCTCGTGACCAATCTGCAGCTCGTAGGATGTCTGCCAGGGATGCGCCTGCGGTGAAAGCCGAAGAAGCTGCCGCCCCGCGGACGGAGTGGGCTCCGAAGGTTTCCTCTACGCCCGCCAGGGACAGAATCCATCTTACCCATCTGGCCAAGGTGGTGGTAGAGACGGGAACGTGTGGTCTAACGTAGGACACCAAGAGTTGGCCCGTAGGGGAGACCCGCAAACGGGATGTGACCTCTACGTACCGATGTAGGGTAGATACCACGCAGAGAAGCGGTTCTGTAGGAAAAAAGGGGTAGAAGACCGATGTGGAGTCGGATTTCGTACGGCGTGAAACTTGGAAGGTAACTCCCTCCGGGGAGACCGAAAAGGCATCGATGTCGAAAGCTCGTACGTCCGAAACTCTGCGGAACGAGACCAAACAAAGTAGGAGCGTCAGTTTGGCTGATAGTTGCCGGAGCGAGAGTCTGTTGTTGTCTGGCCAGTCCCTCAGGAACTGTAGGACGTTTTCGACGTCCCATAGTCGGGAGTATTTAGGTTTCGGAGGCCTCTGAAGTCTGATGCCCCTGAGGAGGCGGCATATCAACGGGTCTTTCCCGACGGGGATCCCCTGGGCCGGAGCGTGGGCCGCTGAAATTGCGGAGCGCACAACGTTGAGGGATCGATAAGATCGGCCCTTGGAGAAGAGATGAGAGAGAAAATTCATGATGGCTGTTATAGGTGCCGTAAAGGGATCGAAATTCCGCTCGCTGCACCAAGTAGACCAGGAGCTCCATGCCGATAAGTAACATCGTCTGGTTCCTGGTGCCCATGAGTCCCATAGGAGATCTCGAGATGTTTGCGATAACTCTTCGGTTTGCCAGGCTCCCCTGAAAGCGTCCAAGCCACCAGCGTGAGACGGTCTTCCAGGATGAGCGGGTGTTGATTCCCTCTCGGGTCCGTAAGGAGCATCGGATAGGACGGTATGAGGAGGGGATCTCTGTAGGATGACGCTAGGAGATCCGGAAACCATGGTTGACCCTGCCACAGGGGTGAGATGAGGAGCAGGGATCCGCGTTGGGTCTTCAGGTATTGCATCGTCCTGGCTACCATGGCGAATGGGGGAAAGGCGTACGCCCCCAAGGGTGGCCAAGGCTGGAGAAACGCATCTACTGCCTTGCTCTCTGGGTCTGGGAGCCAGCTGAAGTACTCGTCTGTCTGCCTGTTGTTGCGTGACGCAAAGAGGTCCAGGTGGAGGGGACCCCTCCTGACCGAGAGGCGCTGGAAGATCGCTGGGTCCAGTCTCCAGTCGCTGCTGTCTCGCCAGTGGCGTGAAAACCAGTCCGCTGTCAGGTTCGTTTCTCCCGGGAGGTATTCTGCCATGAGGGAGATTTTCCGGGGTAGACAAAAGTCGAAAATTTCCTTCGTGATCTCTGAGAGGAGCCTGGATCGGGCTCCTCCCAGACGATTGATGTAGCGGACCGCTGAGATGTTGTCCATCCGGAGGAGGATGCAGCAGTCTGTCCGGTCTCTCGCTAAGCTGCGGATCGCAAACGACCCCGCTAGGAGTTCTAGGCAGTTTATGTGAAGGTTGGTTTCCTGGGAAGTCCAAGTGCCTCCTGTTGATCTGCCCTCGCTTGTGGCGCCCCAGCCCCACAGGCTGGCGTCTGATTCCAGAACTATGTCGGGTGCATTCCCGAAGATGGCTCGGCCGTTCCAAGCTTCCATGCTGTCCAACCACCATCCGAGTTCTTCCCTGACTTCTTCCGTTACCGGAATGTTTTGGTCGTAGGAAGGGTTCTGACGGAGGAAGGAGGCCTTCAGCCGTTGCATCGCCCTGTAGTGTAGTGGGCCCGGGAAGATTGCCTGTATAGATGCGGACAGTAGTCCCACGATTCGAGCCAGGCTGCGGAGTGGAATGGTGTTGCAGCGGATGACTCTGCGTAGTTCCTTTTTTATGGCTGTGATCTTTGAGATTGGGAGCCGTAAGGTGCTGGTCTTGGAATCTATCTCGAAGCCCAGGAAGTGTATCGTCTGGGCTGGGAGCAGCTCTGATTTCTGGTAGTTCACCACGAAGCCTAGGGACGTCAGGAGTTGAATGGTATATCGTGTGTGTTGTGTTAGACTGTACCTGTCTGAGGAAAATAGTAGCAGGTCGTCCAGGTAGATAATGCAACGAATTCCTTGAGTTCGTAGTTGTGATACTACCGGCTTGAGGAGCTTGGTGAAGCACCACGGCGCTGAGCTGAGGCCGAAGGGGAGGCATGTGAACTGCCAGGGTTGATCTTGCCATAGGAATCTGAGAAATTGGCGGCAAGACCCATGGACGGGGACCGACAGGTAAGCATCTTTGAGGTCCAGTCTCGTAAACCAGTCCCTGTCTTGGAGTAGATCTCTCAGCAGGTGAATGCCTTCCATCTTGAAGTGCCTGTACGTTACAAAAGCGTTGAGTCCCCTCAAGTTTATAACCGGACGGAATTCTCCTGATTTCTTTTTTACTAGGAAAATGTTGCTGAAGAAGCCCTTTCCGTCGTGAGCCGGTTCTATCGCTCCTTTCGACTTGAGCTCCCGTAGTTCGCCGTCGATTAGGCGGCGGTCCTCCTCGGAGCATTGAATGGGATGCGGGGGAGCGAGCTGGTAAGGGGCTTCTACGAAGTCGATGACGTAGCCCCGAACTGTCTGGAGGATCCATGCGTCCGTGGAGATGGTCGTCCAGTTCTGAAAAGACAGAGCAATACGGCCTGCAGTGTAAGGGGTAGGTGAAACTAGAGACACTAGACTGCTTACCTGTGGGGAAGCGTGCTCTGCCACGGTTACGAGGTCCTCTGCCTCGGTCTGCTCCTCGGGTGTAGGAGAAGGGTTGCCTGAAGCCCACTTCCGGGTAGAAAGGCTGTGGTCTGTGTGACCGGGGGCCAGAAGGCCAGAATCGGCTGGCTGCTCGGCCCCTGTAGCGGCCAGCCCGTCCAAAAACACCCCGACTGGGGTAGCCTCGGAAGACTCGTTTCATAGACGTCTGAGCCTTATTGAGGGACGTAAAGATGTTAACATGCTTGTTCAGCTCTTTTAAGAAAGGTTCTCCGAACAATTTGCCCTGTGCCAACGGTCCCAACTCTTTGGTGCCCAAATCCACCAGTTTTCCGTCAATACGGAGTAAAGCTGCTTTGCGCCTCTCAGAGGAGAGGGCTACGTTGGTGTTACCAACAAAACAGAAGCACCGTTGTGCCCATTCCCTAATATCATGTGCCCACTCTTTGACCATGATAGAGTCAAATTGATCGGCCCTAGTGAACGCATCATCCGCCAGGTACAATATGCGGGAGAGTGGGCCAATTGAGTCCAGCAGTTTATCCTGGACCCCGTGGAATCCTTTCTCCACGCCCCGCCGAGGGTCGCGCCACCTCGGGACATAAAGGTGTTCATCACCTGATCAAACTCCGGGGTCTGTGTTACGTGGTCGGGGAGCGAGGGGCGCGGGCATTCAGAGCGTAGACGGTTGCGCACCGTTTTGTCCAGTGGTTTGCGTAGCCAGCGGTGCATAAATTTGGAGAGGTGGTCGGGGGGGGTCCAATCTCCAGAGCGTGGATGGCGGATATTACGAGGGTCAAATAGACGTTGCCCCGTGGGGTCTAGGATGGTATCCCCTTCTTGAGTAGATGCGAGGTCGTCAGGCAACTGGATGTCGTCCAGGAAGGTGCCTCGTAAGAAGCCAGAATGGGAGCCGGGGTCCGAGTCCCCATTGTCATCCTGCGAATCAGAGTCCGCGGCTTGCCACTCGTCTAACACGGCCATAGAGTGCGTGTGTTCGTCCCCCTCATCCGAGGAGTAGTGGACAGGAGTAGGTGGGGTTGGTCTGTGGCGTTTAGAGGGTGCCTTACCCTTGCCTGGAGTATCACCCGCTTTCTCACCTTTCCAGTGACGTTTGGTGGGGCGTGGATCCGCCTGTACGTGTGACTCAGAGGCCTCAGAGTCTTCATCCTGAGGTTGGGTCAGCGTGGCTTTTTTAGATTTGTCGGTAGATGCCGACATAACCCTGGACAGCGCTTTCTCCATAGAAGCGGAGATGGCGTCCGCAATCATAGACTGGAAGTCTGCAGGCGTTTGGGATGCTTCCATAGTGATTTTGAGTTGGCACAGGGTAGATGGGCTAGGGGTCAGGTAGTAGAGTATGGATTCAGTAATAATAATGACAACACCCCAGCAGAGTGTGTGATAGCACAGGTACAATAAGCACCAGAGACCCCAGCAGGGTAAATTGGGTTTTCTTGCTGGGCCTCACCCAGAAATGTATATGACAGTGAGAGTGGCACGAAATCCGCTCAATCTGGTGTTAAGATGGGGTTGGGATGCCCCTTACCATATACATATACATAGGTGGCACAAAATCCACCTGATGGCAGCAGTGAAATAAGGGCCTCACCCTGTTAGAATTGTAGGTGGCACAAAATCCACCCAGTAAATCAATAATAGTGGACTCACCACTCAAAAGGGCCAGCAGCCTCTGAATCCAATAATAAGAATGCCAGTGACCCCTGCCAGCTGTACTCCTTTGCAGTCTGCAAGCCGTCAGTACAAAACAGTATAACACACCCCAGACAGCCGGGATGTGTGTGTGGGTGTCTGGGAACGAGCGGGTTGCGGCGCGGTCGGCACTGCGCAGTCCGCGGTACTCCCAAAATGGCGGCCGAGAATCTCGTGAGACGCGAGATCCAAGATGGCCGCCGGGGAGCCGGGAAAGAGGTTTCCCGGCGTGCCGGCGATCTAGAAAGCGGCTGGGGAGCCGCAAGGGAGTATAGGGAACAGGGTGAGCGTTACCCTGAGGGAAATAAGCTGGGAGGCCAGCGGCAAAAACGGGGGGAAAAACGGAGGGAGAAAAGGGATGACAGGAACCCCTAAGAAGAACGAGCAGAGGCAAAAAAGAACAAAATCACATAGAGAGACATAATAATAAGAATAAAAAAAACCCCCAGGACAGGAGGGAGAAGTCCCCCAGAAGAAAAACAGTATAAAGTAAAATCAAATAACATATAATACAGGAATACAGTAAATATAAAGGGAAGAGCCTGAAACTCTGACCTGTCTGCTGATGGAGCAGTAAAGAAAGAGGAGGAGGAGCCTCATCACTGTGAATACTATACCTCCTACTGCATTTTTGATTGGTTAATGTTTTCACTTTTCTTTACTGCTATGTGGAGTTAGTAAAGAGAGTTATATGCTAAATATGAAGCCTCCTGTCATGTGGTAAAATTGATTTTATTAATGACACGGAGGCTCCTATTATGCTATCTCTTTCTTACTTTATTCCTCAGCAGCAAAGAGAAATATAAAACTGAAAGAGAAAAAATGTAGATATGCAATAATAATAATAACAGGTACAACCAGATCTGCCTAGTAACAGGGCAGCCAATCAGTCTCTAGGAACAGTCCATAAATCTCTATCCTTGTACTTCCACTTTCTCTTTCTTTGCTGCTGTCCTCAGACCAGCTAAGTATAATTTTTCTCTCCTACATTGTTTTGATTGATGGCTTTTGCTAAGGTTTTTTATTAACTGTGTTGTCTTATATTATCAATTGTCTGTTTGTTTGCTGGCTTTTATGTGCCTTTTTGGCAAGCCTTTTGTGCTTTTATATTTGGGTGCCTCCTTTGGTTCCCTATTTACCTCCCCTGCGTTTGCCGCCGCCCCCCCTGTCTGTCTGACCGTTCCCCTTTCAGACAGGGTTCGCGGCTAGCAGGGGAGGTTTCTCTCTGGAGCCCTGTGCTCCCCGGCTCCCTTTCCCTCGCGGCCGCGTGTGCGGCCGCACTTATCGGCTGACCCGATCTCCCGCTGGTGCGAGGGAGTGCCGGCCGCGTGTGTGGTCGCGCTCCCCGTTCACTAGCGGGGGAGGAGCCTGGAAACGGCCGCGGCGCGCTCTGCACGCGGCGGCCATCTTCCCCTCATTTCTCCATGCGGCTGGGTCGGCTCCCTTCTCCCTCCCTTACTGTTGCAAGTATTGTAGATGTAATTTGTTCTGGTGGGTTACTCAACCCCCTTTTTTCTCCTGTATAGGTTTGTTTTCTGTCATCTGTTAGTTTTATTTAAGCCTTTACAGATTTTGCTCTACTCCTATATCAAATTTAAAGAGACAGTACTTGTTGCCTTTATTTGGTTTTTGTTAATTATGCAGGCTAGGGGTGAGGATTCGGGTAGTCCCAGTTACCCCATTATGGACCCCTCTCAGACCCCCATTACAGTGGATATGGGCCTTACTCCCTCACAGGAGTTCCAGGCCCTTTTTGATTCCACTATGCAGAAGGCCCTGGCTTCGGCCATGGGGACCGTGTCCTCGTCCCTCTCTCACACTATTCAGCAGGCGCTGTCGCAGCCTTTGGGCCATGCCGCGTTGCCTGCTCCCCTGCCTGCGCTGCAGCCTCATACGGGTCGCAAGGCACAAACGAAATTTAAACATGTCTCTCCAGAGGTGACGCAGGTGATACCTGCCTTGACTGACGTGCCTATGGCCGTCCCAGATGGCGCGTTTCCGCGCAAGAGAGCCGCTGGCCGGGCAAAATCGGCCAGAAAATGGAAACGGGCACGTGCCCGAGATGATGATGGATCGGATACCGATCAAACTGGAGAGTCAGACTCGGATCCCCCTGATTACGCCTCCTATGAGGAAGGGGTTTCCGGCGATGAGGCGGAGTTCGACGCTTCGGCGCTTCCTCCGGGTGAGGGGCAGGACATCTGTGATCCTCAGGGTTACCCCCTGTTCGATCCCGATGACCTTCGCCATCCCCGCTCGGCGGAATGGGACCCGCCCGCGCATATTGCCAATTACCTGGCGCTTCGTATGCGTACCCCCCTTTCCAAGGAGGGGCGCAGTAAACTGAGGGCCGAGTGCCCAAGGCCTTCGGTGCCTGATTCGGCGTGCAAGACGCCAGAGGTTGACCCCCAGATTTCTCAGTTCTTAACTAAGACGGGTTGGAAGCCCCGCAAAGGACTGGAATTTTCGCTGCATAATTGCCAAGACAAGATCTTGGATACCCTGGGCCCCGCCGCCAAGCTTTACGAGCTCCTAGAAGCGGCTAAGGCTGGAACGAAGCCTATTGATTTTGATGAAGCGATTGGGTGGGTCCAGAGGTTGATTTGCCTTCTCGGCAACGCGAACACAGCCATGTCGGCTGAACGCCGCAAGGCGATTCTGCTCAAAATTGAGCCCAAGTTAGTTAACCTGGCAGTGAAGGAGCCTGGTGCTTCGGCCAAAGGTATGCTCTTCGGAGAATGTTTTGTGAAGGACTTAGGCTCCTTTGTACGCACCTTTACCGCGCTAGATAAGGCGCAGTCTAACCTGAAGAGGGTGTTCGGCCCTAAGGTTTCCCATGGGGCCGGGAGGTATAGGAGCCGTCCGCCCGGCCGTGGAGCTCGAGGTCCCCCGAGGACTCACAGAGGTTCCTTTTCCGCCCCCCGGACCTACCAAGACTATAAGCCAACGCCCTTTTTTCCCTCACGGGGGAGACCATGGCAGAGTCGGGGAGGTCGTGGGCAACCCTCATACAGACGCCCTTACGGTGAGTACACCAATACGTGTATCTTGCAGAACGAGTGTGGGGGGCAGATTGGCACTGTTTCTCGATGTGTGGGGTATGATCACCACAGATGTTTGGGTCCTCAGTGCGGTCAGGGGTTTCCGCCTGGATTTATTGTCTCCCCCTGTCCAGACGTGTCTCCCACAGGAACTGAAACTACCAGCAGAGCAGTCCGCATTAATTACCGCAGAGATCGCGGAACTGTCTGCCAAACGGGCTATTCAAGACATCCCCTACGGACACCCGGGATTTCTAAGCAACCTGTTTCTTGTCGCCAAGAAGGGCGGAGGCGTACGTCCTGTGATAAACCTCAAACACCTCAATTCTTTCCTACGTTACCATCACTTCAAGATGGAGGGCGCTCATTGTCTCAGGGACCTGCTCCGTCAGGGAGACTGGATGGTCAAATTAGACCTCAAAGATGCCTACTTGACTATACCCATGGCAGAAGAGCATTGGGACTTATTGCACTTTACGTGGCAAGGTCGTCGATGGCGTTTTACATGTCTGCCGTTCGGTCTATCTTCAGCTCCGTGGTGCTTCACAAAAGTGATGAAGCCCGTGGTGGCCTTCCTCAGGGCGCGAGGGGTCCGCATGATTATCTACCTGGACGACATACTGATTATGTCTTCATCCCCCAAGCAACTTCTCAGGCACCTAAGATGGACGGTGAGTCTCCTGGAGGGACTAGGTTTCCTCGTAAACTGGGAAAAATCCATTGTGACCCCGGTACAAAGGATAGAGTTCCTGGGCTTCGAGGTCGATTCAGTCACCCAGTTTCTGTTCCTCCCGGAGGCAAAACTCCGATCGATGAAAAAGGAGATACGACGGGCGCTGCGAACCACCTCTCTCTCCGTCCGGCAATTGGCAAGGGTGATCGGCCTGTTGGCCTCATCGATTCAGGCAATATTTCCAGGCCCACTACATTATCGAGCACTCCAACGTTTAAAAGGGTCCCATCTTCGATCAGGGGGCTCGTACGAGAGCGTGTTGACCCTGGACAGGGACTCCAGAGACAAACTAAGGTGGTGGTTGGACCACATGGAGGCCTGGAACGGCCGGGCGATCTTTGGCTCCGCGCCGGATGTGATCATAGAGTCGGATGCAAGCCTGCATGGCTGGGGCGCTCGCTGTGGCGGTGTCTCCACCGGTGGAAGATGGTCAGAGATCGAATCGGCTCTGCACATAAACTGCCTGGAACTTCTGGCGGGTTCGTTTGCCATTCGGAGTCTATCTCCGACGCAGGGAAATTGCTGCGTCCTCCTACGTATGGACAATGTGTCCGCAGTCAGGTACATAAACCACCTCGGGGGGACAAAATCGAAGCAGTTGGCAAAGGATTTCTGGCAGTATTGCCTACACAATGCCGTATCGGTTACGGCCGAGCACATTCCGGGTCTGGACAACGAGTGGGCGGATTGGAACTCGCGCTACCTGAAGGATTCAGGAGACTGGCACTTGCTGTCCTCGACATTTCAAAGGATAGAACGGTTGTGGGGTCCACTTCACCTGGATTTGTTCGCGTCCAGATTGAACACCCAACTACCCCAGTACTTCAGTTGGAGACCGGACCCAGCGGCCACGGCGGTGGACGCGTTCTTGCAGACGTGGCCGCTGGGACGCCATTATGCGTTCCCACCGTTCAACCTGATATCCCGGACACTGGCGTACTCGGCCAGGCAGAATTGCACGATAGTAATGCTAGCTCCGCTCTGGCACTCTCAACCGTGGTTTCCCCGCCTTCTGGAGATGGCCATAGATTTCCCACGGATAATCGAAATGAGGCCGGATGTGCTTCTGGATCCGGATGGCAAATTGCACGAATTGGTGGATCAGAACTTACTCCAACTCACGGCTTGGTTAATCTCGGGAGACCCTGGGGTGTCACGGATGTTTCGCAGACAACTGCTCGACTATTGGAGAATGCCTGGGCACCAGGTACCAGAGCGGCTTACAAGGCCGCATGGCGCGTGTGGTCTGGCTGGTGCTTGGGAAGATTGCTGGATCCACTTTCTGCCCCTCTAAATGCGCTGCTTGGTTTCCTGACGGAACGTTTCGATTCTGGTTTGGCTTATCGTACCCTTAATGTTTATAGATCAGCCATTTCGGCCGGACATCAAGGGATCGACGGATCTCCGATCGGACAACATCCTATTGTGTGCCGCTTGTTGAAAGGTATCCGTTTTGCTAGACCGCCAAGATCTAGATACTCATCGTTTTGGGACGTTAACGTCGTCCTTGGATTCTTGGACTCCTGGCCCTGTAATGAGGACTTGACACTCAAGCAGTTATCATGGAAACTGGTCATGCTCCTGTGTCTACTTTCGTGTAAGAGGGTGTCGGACGTCAGGGCTCTGGACTGGAACGTCTCGTTCACCCCCGGAGGTGTGTCGTTTAATATCTCGAGGAGGACTAAGTCGGCTTCCAAGTCGGTGGACTACCCTAGATGCTCCATCAGACCTGCTTTGTGTCCTGTGGCTTGTCTCCAGGTTTATTTGGATCGTACCCGGCTGCTGAGGTCAACTAACTTGCCTCCACTCTTTATTTCCTTGAAAGCACCGTTTCTACCGGTCTCGTCGCCGACGCTCGCCCGCTGGGTTAAAGATCTCCTTTCTGCTGCGGGTATCGACACTTCGGTTTTTTCGGCTCATTCAGTTAGGGGTGCCATGGCATCAAAGGCTTCTACAATAGGATGTCGCCTAGACGATATCTTGAAAGCGGCAGATTGGTCTAAGGAATCTACGTTCCGTGATTTTTACTTCCGCCCGATTGAACATGTTTCTTCATTGGTTGTGGCTCAGCTTTAAACTAGCATAATAGGAGCCTCCGTGTCATTAATAAAATTCCCAGATTTTACTATTAACATGACGTAAAGTCATGATTTTATTAATGACACGGAGGCGAGTATTATTCCCACCCACCCTCCCGTGGGTCTGGGTCTGGGTCTGGTTTTCGCTTAGGGTTCAATCGGGGGGTTCGTCTTATCTCACGGTAAGTACACATGAGGTACTTGTATTGAGTATATGGTGTTCTAGAGTGTGACAAATGTACATGGATTTTGATTATGATGCTCTTTATCTGCAGGTCACGTATATTCGATATGTTACACTCAGTTCCTAAGTTTGGAGTTTACCACATATTTCTTTGTTTTACAGCTTGATTCCGGTCTGTTGATGTCTACCGGTTTGACGTTTCTTAGTTACTGCTTGGATATTTTGCTTTGGGTCTTCGGTTCGGAAGGCAAAGAAGAGGAAGTGGAAGTACAAGGATAGAGATTTATGGACTGTTCCTAGAGACTGATTGGCTGCCCTGTTACTAGGCAGATCTGGTTGTACCTGTTATTATTATTATTGCATATCTACATTTTTTCTCTTTCAGTTTTATATTTCTCTTTGCTGCTGAGGAATAAAGTAAGAAAGAGATAGCATAATACTCGCCTCCGTGTCATTAATAAAATCATGACTTTACGTCATGTTAATAGTAAAATCTGGGAATTATTACTGGCTATTGTTCTAACATCACTGCTAGCAAATCACTTCTTTGTTGCAAATGAACTTGTTACCTTACTCTCCTATGACTTGTTGGTTTTTGAATGTTGCAATGTTCAATATGATACATTTTATGTGTAAGTTGTGTACACTGCATGGTAGTCAAAGGGAAACTGTAACTCCCCTGGATTTTTAATATTATGTTTGCTTACCCCTGTATTTATCAAATATGTATTTGTGAGGTGTGAAAAATAATATTAAATATAGATAGATTCACATCTACTGCATGCAAATGTCTTGCAACTGGTTAACTCAATCTTGGTTCCATGTCAATCACTATTTTATGCACCTGGCAGTCAACATAGAGTGTACAGAGACGAATATAAATCAAACATTTATTCTTCTCCTTCTCTTGGTTTGCAAAGTCTGTCCCTGACTTTACATTGTCCGAACTAGAATTTGATATCATGTGCTTAAATATGTAATATAAATGTAAAAGAAAATCATGAAGAAAAAAAAAGATTAACACATGTTATAGATGATATTCAATGTTTTTTTTATGTATTGCTGTAAATTCCAGAAAAGTGACAATTTCCCTAAAACACTCTAAGGGCTTAAGGTTTTTTGAGATGCAACATGTTTGTGACCACTGACCAAGGCCTTTTTAAAGCACTTTTGCCATGTGTTAATTCTACCACTATTTTACCCTTTTTTATTAAGTGAACCCATGAATATAATTAGTGGCGGAACTAATGTAAAGAGTGCCCTAGATTGTTTTGGTGCAAGCTAAAGGTAGATTCCCATCCATAATACTACTCCAACAATGCTTTGCTAGCAGGATATACCATGTGCCTATCCTTGCAGAGCTTTATTTGTGAGCAGTGTTTGAATGTAAGCATATTTTGTATGTTAAATGTATCTATATTATGCGTGTAAAAATAAGTAGCAAGAGAGGTGAGAACAGACAACAGCTCAATTAGCCTGTCCTTCGGTGGGTCCCCGCTCAGATCTCAAGCTGGTTTTAGCTCAACTTGTGCTATTACAGAGAGAACATATCTGAAGCATATTAGACTGGTCCCACCCATACGGACACTCCAGATCCAAAATGCCAGCAAATTCCCTCTGCACGAGAGATACGGCAACCCCAGATGATCGTTTCAACCTTGTAAGGTATCATCAGTGAGGTATAGCCAGCGGGGACCCAACAAAGGGCAGGCTAATTGACCTGTTGTCCGTTCTCATCTATCTTGCTACTTGTTTGTCTCTACATTATGTGTGTAGTCTTTTCATCTGAATCCAACTGTGTGTTTCTATGTACTGTTGCAATTTGAAAGCAGTGGTGTACTTGTGATATAGATTCAATGTGATATTTGGTATATTCAAGGGAGCCCAAATTGTTATTTCAAGTGCACATGGAGAAGCGTGAATTAGATACCAGATACTTGTTGGTAATCAAAATAAGCCTCTGTCGTTTATTTTCCAGTATGTGTTTTTATACATTAAAAAGTAAGTGCCTACGTGCAAATACTCATAGGAGTAGTAGGAAGGGAGTGAAAGGGAGAAAGGAGTACAGATAGGGATGAACATCATGTACATATAACAGATAAGTTCAGAGAGAGAGAGAGAGCAGACTGATTTAGGAGAGACAGCTCAGGTGGGGGAGATCTGCTCCCAGAACTAGACATATATGATCTTAAGTGTTGTTTTAAGCATTAAGCATTTCCTGAGTCCAAGTTAGCCAATTTTAATATAGGATATCTAATATGACACCTATAAGCTTGAACCTTGGACTCAAAGTGAATTCTTTCACACTTGTGTGTAGTGTTTGTGTTTTTATTGTTGATGTTTGCTAGGATTCATGCACATATGCACATACGCTGCATGCACATACATAATAAAACACACAGATACATACTGACATATATACACACAGGTGCATGCATATACACACAAAGATGCGCACATGTAAGTACAATAACAAAAACACAAATATAAAACATACACACATTGGCACAAACACATACACACACAGATAACATTATAGATACAGATAAGATATAATGATATCTACTCACCATGACATCTACACAAAGATCCCAGTTAAGTTGTTTTAGCTCCCTCCCCCCTCCCCCCTCCCCCCCCTGCTTTCATACCTTTTTGGAGTATGAGGGTGGCTTATGAGGGTCCAGTGGCATCTGACTGAGTCTGATGCGAGTATGGTCCAGATTTTTCCGCCTCTCTGGTCCTGGCTCTCCCTCCATTCTAATGACCTGCCCTCCAATGCTCCCAAATGCCTCTCCCATGTGGCTGATTGGTTAGCTGAATGGAAGTGCCTTGTACTAACTTCCTTCACATAGAGCAGGGGGCCTGGTTCATCTGTTGAAGGGCTGATGATCAAAGATGGCCATCAGATGCCCATATGTGCATGGGCAACCTGATGAGCCCCCTAAATTTATGGGCTCTTCAGTGTAGGGAAAACGCCACTGTGTGAAAGTTCTGACCGGCCACACATGTGGTCCTATGCCCAAAATAGTTCCAGGGCATTTGGTGCTTTTGCCGGTCAACTTTCTGGGAGCTTCTGCATCCGCAATACAGAGTGCACCACCTGGTTGTTAGGTAGCATTTGTTCATCTTAGTCTGAGGCACCTTCCCTCAAAAAAGCGCTCTCCTGGCGGATTTCAGAGTGTTTCAAAACCACAAAACCAAGTTGTCTGGGAACCGCACGGTCACCTCATGCTGAAAACAGATCCATAACATTCACGGCTTAGTACCGCTGAGGTTACTGGGAACCCACAAAGTCCTCATGAATTTAGTTCCATAGCTGTCGCAATTAAGTACCGCTGGGACTATTCGTAGGTTTGGTTCCTGCGAACAGCCACCAGAGAGCCAGTGTTCGGTTCTATTCACATGAAGGGAAAGTGCAGAACCACTGGCACCCAGGGAAAGCTACTAATGGCGGCTGGGCAGGGTAACTCCCAAATGGTGTCCCATACCTGAACCATAGTTGGCGGGCAGGAGTCCAGCTTCTACACTCCTCCAGGAGTCTGTGGCAAACGTACGTGGGAAGGAGTGTTTGTCACAATTTATATGTATATATAACACAATATAAAACAAGAATAATATATTATACGAAATGGAAAAAAACTAATTTTGTTTTTCTCAGTTTTGCACTTAATAATTTCTATACACCAAGCACTTCCATGGGGAATTTAACTATTTGAACCCACAGCAAGTGTTAAAATAGATTGAATTATATTTTTTAAATCTGGACCCAGATTTGACCTCTGGGACAGAATTTGAAACATTCCTGATTACGAAAATCCAGCCATGGGTAACTACTGTGAACAATGTCCAGATTTTGCCCTGTTTAGCAGCTAATGGTTTTGCTCCATTTAGTATATGGCATTCGGACTTCAGTGAATAAATGTGACAGTGTATTACTTTTATAAGTTCTTATCTTCTAACCTGTTAATTGAACAAATCACACACAGGATGCAGTTGTAGACTTTAGCAGACAATTAGCAGAAAATTAGATAACAAATTCAACAGTAAACAGCATGCAAGGGAAGTTAGAAGATGTAATCTTTTCAGATAGTGTGTAGAGAAGTTGTGTGAGTTAATTGAAAACTTCTGTCAAAGAATTGTACAGTTAACCTGCAGGGGAACGATCTACAGACCAATACAATTTTATTAAACTACGGATTTTTTGGTACTTGAAGTGTCCTTTTTACTAAAAGAACTAGGTCTGAAAATAAAAATGACATGTCTTTATTAAAACATAGCATATTACGGAAGATGGATTTTGGGCACTGGGGATCCCTCTAGTTTTTGTCTAGATATGCTCTACATTTTATTCATAAATCAGCAAGAATTAGTCTTTCTTTAACAGAGTTGGTAGCTTTATGTTAAAATACCAAGGATCAGTCCAACAGGAATTATTTTTGAGCAGGGACCAATTCATGGGTATAGCCTCCGTAATTCTCCAACTGTTTAGTGAATAAATACATATATAACTATGAAATATATATTGAAACAAAAACATGCATTTGTTTTAGTGGTGCTGTAGATATAGATACTTTTATTCCATTAGCCCAGCTATTTTAATTGCCAATTTAATCCATAGTATTATAGAGACTGAGTGGGTCAAAGAGAAAGTGATAAAGAGAGATAGCTATAAATCTTATGTTACTTTGAATTCTGGGAAACTAAATAAAGAAATACTCCTGGGTCCCATACTATTTTTTTTTAAATTTTATCTTGCACTCCAAAGAATAAATAGTGATAATAGCATGGTAGTAAATTCCAGACATTATGCATGTATGCTGTTCACTTACATATTTACTATATCTAGGAAGTGCTGCAATAATCATTGTAATGCATATAAGATAAAATAAAAGCAAAAACTATATACTGAAGACTATGAAAATATTAGTCAATGTATTAGTCAATACATGTTAAACACAGACCTACACACCAGTCAGGCCATAGGACATTCTTTTCTCACATAAATCAAATTTGTAGTGATGTTACTACTGCAAGAGATTCTGGGTGGGCGTAAGCAACAGTGGATTGTCAATACATTTTTAAACACAGATCTGTAATGTAAATAAAAAGATGGGATTTCTAGCACTTGTTCAAAGTCTATGTGGCAGCTTATGGCTTTACTGCTGTGCAGATCTGTGTGTAATAATGAATTGACTACCCGCCTTCCACCCCCCCCGTGTCCCCTTCCTCTTCCTCTGTGAACTATCTTCCTTCCCTCCCCCCCTGCTTCTACCAACAGTTGACCATCTCTTTTCCCCTTCCCCGCTCCCTTTTTGCCTCCCCAACTACCCTCCCCTGCAGATAGGTCTCTAAGTGGGTCTTCCTTCCATGTGTGAGTGTGTGTGCATCTCCCATTTAAGAGTGTCTTAAATGGGAGCTGCCACCTCTATCCCCCTGTGACTCTCCCATTGGCTAGAGGTGGCAAAAGATATGTTACTGTGAGCTTAGTGGTGCGTTGCTCAATGTCTCGGTGTTCAAGTCCCAGTATGGCACATGGCACCCGCTTCCAGTAGGCGGGTGATCCCAGCTCTTGGTCGGACCGCAGCATGGTGGCACATGAATCATATGAGAGTCCCCAGGCTCTGGCTTGGCCCCAAGGCCCCTCCCCAAATAAATGTGAGCCCCCCACCTTAACAGTGTTTGCATGAGTTGCTAGTGTAGCCAGTGTCCCCAATAGCAGTGACAGTACTCACAGGTGTGTGTTAAGTCCCAAGAACGTCTACCCCTCACCGGACTACGCCTTGCGGTGTCGTGCATTGCTCCTCCAGTCTGTTTGGGTTGGGGTGCCAGGCACGTTGGAGTTTGGGCCTGTCGCGGCCGAAGTCCCTGCCTGGTGGTGGTGGCCTAGTGAATTGTTGGAGGAACTGGTGTGCCAACCAGTTCAGCACTTGTGCGAGCGTGAGACCTAGGGAGCGTCGAAATCCTGGGACATCAGCAGGGGCCCATATGTGTGTCCTGACCCTGGGGTGTCTACTTTTAAAAAATATACAGTTTGATGGGGGTAAATTACATTGGCCTGCTTCAAAAATTTCCCAAATAGGACATGGGTGCATGATGACCAACTGTGAAAATTCCAAGTTGGAAAACTGGAATGCACACCCTCCAAATAAGGTATTTTAGCCCCCAGAGAACCCAACATACCTGTACATGGGTGGTGATATGATGAAAATAATGGTATCTTTAGAAAGACCATTTAATGGTGATAAAAACATATATATAATAAGTGAGTATATAATAAGTGAGGGTACAGTAAATGAATAAGAGGAAAATTACAGCTAAACACGAACACCACAGAAATTTAAAAAGAGCCCTGGTCCTTAACGGTAAAAAAATTGAAAAATGGTCTGTTCACTAAGGGGTTAATAAACAATTACCAAACAAAAATGCCATTAGCAAACAAAAGCACTTAAACAAGTTAAAAGCACAGCGTGTTTCAATATAGTCATTATCATGTGCATAATAATAGTTAAAATGAAATTTCGTGCAATGTATAAGTCCATAAAATAGAAATTTAAAATTGTGCCTTTTCTCAGCATCCTCCTGGCATCCCTCATCCCTCATTTCTGCTACGTGCTTCCATTGCTGCTACGTACTGGCTGCCCTTCGATGCCTCCTGCGCATCTGCGTTCAAGACCTCGTTCTAATGCCATTTGCGTGAAATCACTTAATATGGGTATAATTCTGGACTCACACCAACTTCATGTCTCATATGGTGCATACCGATTCGTCACTACCGGTACGTGTCAGTCTCTATGCGTTCCATTGCATTCCCTAAAAGGCATGTGCATAGGTAAGTATGCGGACAGCGGGAAAACAAAAGCCCATAATTTATAAATAGCACCAAATACAAATTATCTCAATTGGTCAATTCAAACAACAATATAGACGGGGAAAAAATAAACATTCATTTAATATTTATAAAATACCACACATTCAAACCATAATACACATTTAAGAGTGTAAAGTAGAGATACCACTCATATAGTTATAAATAAAAAAATAACAACATAATAATAAAAACCACATAGAAAACAAAAAAAACACATTTATTTAAATAGGAGGAGGCAAATATATCTAAAAGAGGAAAAACAAGTGAAAAAAATGATAAATTTTTAAATTAGTTTTAAAAAAATCATATTAAAACACTTAGTTGAAGGTCAGCCTTACAAATGTCCAACCTGAGGAAGGAGCTAGTTTAAAAACAAAAAAAAATAAAGGAAAATAACTCAAGTATATACACTGAGTTCAATCTAGGTGCAGCCTGTTGAGATAATTAAGGGCAGTTAGGACAGAGTCAATCTTGGGGTGGTGTGGACCACCAAGGTGCTTTGTAGATGGGAGTGGTATGCAGTGCTAGGCTTTGACCCCACTAGGTAGATTCCACCTGCTCTCATTAGACCCCACCCCATCAGCACCAGGTGGAGGATGGGTTTGGCCTAATTGGAGGAACAGAGCCTTAGCACTGCACACCCCACCTATATGCAGAGCATCTAAGTGGTACACGCCTGTATCATCTCTGAATGAGGTTGATCTGATGATAAATGACCCTCCAAGGTCCTGGGTTGACCTGGGTCAGTGGGCACTTGCTTGTGATTATGAATTTTACTTTGTACGTCTCGGCATCTTAGAGTATCCTAGGCTACATGTATTTCTGACCCTGTAGTGAAAACCCACCATTTAGGTGGCTTGCCCTCCCTTATCCCCCTCAGAATAGGTTAAAACTCACCTTATTTTTCGCTCTCCAAATTTACTAATACTAAGTAAAGAAATGAGAATGAGAGGGGGGACCTGTTGTCTTCCCCCCTGGCCCCCATCCCTGAGAGGCGGGTGGGGGCCCTAAATAACAATGAGGGGGGACAACCTATTGTCCTCCCCCGGGCCCCAAACCCTGAGCGGCAGGTGGGGTCCCTAAATAATAATGAGGGGACCCTAAATAGGACGCAATTCAGGACTTTGTTTGGATCGGAATTTCATTTGAATGAATGAAACTCTGATCCTATTTGTGCCGTGGCCGCATCTTGCAGCTGCTTAGTAGATAACTCCCTAATTCCCACGGTATTAGGGAGCTATCTACCAAAAGGCTGAAAGACCTAAACTGGTCTTTCAGCCAAATTTACTAATACTAAGTAAAGATTGCTGCTCATTGTTAAAGAAAAACAAAAAAACCCCAGTATCCCTTCTACCGCCCCACCCGAGTGGCGGGTGGGGGCCCTAAAGAACAATGGGGGGACCTATTGTCCTCCACCCCTGACCCCCACCCCTGAGCAGTGGGTGGGAGCCCTAAATGAGAATGACCAGGAGGACCTATTGTCCTCCCCCAGCCCCCACCCTGGAGTGGCGGGTGGGGGCCCTGAAGAACAATGGGGGAACCTATTATCCTCCCCCCCCGGCCCCCACCCCTGAGCGGCGGGTGGGGGCCCTAAATGAGAATGAGGGGGGACCTATTGTCCTCCCCCCCACCCGGAGGAGTGGTAGGTGGGGGCCCTCAGTGTTATACAGTAGGTTCCCCCATCCTATTGTATAACACTGAGGGCCCCCACCTACCACTCCTCCGGGTGGGGGGGAGGACAATAGGTCCCCCCTCATTCTCATTTAGGGCCGCCACCCGCCGCTCAGGGGTGGGTGCCGGGGGGGAGGACAATAGGTTCCCCCATTGTTCTTTAGGGCCCCTAGGGTGGGGACGCTAGGTCCCCCCTTCAGTTTAAAAGCACCCACTCGCCCGTCACTGGTGGGGGCTTGGTAGAAGGGATACTGGGGTTTTGGGGGTGTTTAACAGTGAGCAGCAATCTTTACTTAGTATTAGTAAATTTGGCTGAAAGACCAGTTTAGGTCTTTCAGCCTATTGGTAGCTAGCTCCCTAATACCGTGGGAATTAGGGAGTTAACTACTAAGCAACTGCAAGATGCAGCCACGGCACAAATAGGGTCAGAGTTTCATTCATTCAAATGAAATTCCAATCCAAACAAAGTCCCGAATTGTGTCCTAACACGAATGGAGAAACTGTTCTCATTCTGTTAGGATGCAATTCGGTAGTTTTGCTGGAAAAGTGAAAGGAGGATTCATGGGAACACGGAGGATAGGTGTGAATTGTGAGAAAATTGCTCTGACCACCTTAAATGAAGCACACTTTGTTCCTCTGCTGGTCAGAGATGGTCAGGCGTAGGAAACCTCCATAAGACAAATAGTCCCTACTTTGTCTTGTGTTTTAAAGAAAACTAGAGAAGACAGGAAGAAATGAAGAAGAGATCCTAACAGAGGGAGAGAGGAGGAATCAATTAAAGAAAGGTAAGTTCGGCATGACAGTGCCGCTTTAATGTGAGTAGGTTACAACTTGCTAGGGTAAAACAGTTTGCTACAGATGTATCCTTTTTGAAAAATATTTTCACATTTAACACTATTTTAACAACTTTTTTTTCAAAGCTAATCTTATCATGCTGGTGATAAAAACATTTTATAAATGTAGTTTGAATATTGCCCACATAATATAATCCACAGAGAAAAACAATAATCTATAAAATGTTTAAACTGGTAAATATCACATAAAGACAAATCAGGATGTGTCTTCATATGTGGGCGATTAAATTGTGTTCATGCAGCTGCCGATAAGGAAGGGAAAAACAACATTAAAAGCAACTTACATTGAAGAAATATTCTTTCTTTTTTCTATTTGTATGTGGGTCTGTCCTATTAATAAGCACTTGTTTCCAAGAAAATTGATTTGTTCTATGGAGAACTATGCAAAATTATAATCAGTAGATGGTAAATGTCAATTATTCCCAACTATTTTTGATATTACATGAAGCAGAATAAATTTAGTATTTGTCCACACTGGTTTTCAAATAACAATTCAAATCAATGGGATTGTAAAACTTTGTCTAGTAAAATACAGAAATTCATAGACATGGATCAAATAACAGTTACACTTTTTAAATTTATTTTATTAAAAGTTGTTTACATTAAGTACATACATGAGATGCATAACAATAAATATAAATCAATCCTTTGAAACATTAGATTTGTTACTGGAGGAAGAGTAAGATTTGTCTGAATCACTTCATCCAAATTTGTTTTCATTTAGGCAACCCAAGTATAGATCACATGCTTTTAGCAGTGGACAGAGGTCATCATGGGCACTTTGACTGGTCTGCAACTGTGCAGCACAATATGCAACAAACTGTGATGCACTGCGGTTTGTAACACCTTTATATCATGGGCAGCATTATTTTTTTTCAGCAATTTGAGCTATAGTAGCTCTTCAGAGTGATCGAACCAGATAGGGTAGCCTTCACCCCCTATGTGCATCAATGAGCCTTGTGTACCCATGACTCAGACACTGGTTGACCGGTTGTCCTTCCTTGCACCACGTTTGGTAGGTAATAACCACTACATACCGGGAGCAGCCCACAAGACTTGCCATTTTGGAAATGATCTGACCCAGTCATCTAGCCTTCATTATTTGACCCATGTCAAAGTCACTCAGATCTTTTCGCTTATCCAATTTTCCTGATTCTAACACATGATTTTTAAGACTTGGCTGTTCAATTGCTGCCTAATATATTCCACCCTTGATAGGTGCCATTGTGACAATATAATCAATGTTATTTACTTCCCCATGTCAGTGATTTAAATGTTGTGGCTAATAAGAGTAAACACACACACACACACACAATACTGCTAGTAGATTTGTGCACGGCAAAACAATTTGGTAACTCCAAACCACTTCAGTTGAAAAAAAAATAAATTTGGGATTGCAGAATATAAGTTTATGTTGCTGTCCAGCTTGGCTGAATTCTTCTATCAAAAATATTTGTAAAAGAAATTAAACTGCTAAAAAGCAGGAAATTGTGCTGACAAGCAAAAATGGCTACAATATCAGATAGCCAATTCTGAGTTGCCAAACTTAAATTATTATATATCTGGATTCACCTGGATTCAAAAAACATTGAGCTAATATAGTCTTATAATGATTGTAATTTCTTTTTTTGCTATCTTATATTAAAATAGTAAGCAGCAGTAATTTAAAGTTTACAATAGGGAATTTATTCAGAAATGACAGGAAAATGTAATTGTGCAATTGACCACTGCTTCCACCATGACAAGAACAGAACTTTCCACACATCCACTTTGTAGCATAGACATATTAATGTTGTGCTGGGCCCTGGGGATGGTGCAAGAATGGGGCCTCTTTCTATAGCTCTGGGCTCTCTTTCTGTGAGTGGTGTGTGTGGGAGAGAGATTGTGCTGTATGGGGTTGAGGCTTAGTTTGTGTTAGCTAGTTGTCTGCTGTACATGGTGCCTGAATTTTGTGTGTGTGTTTGTAGGGATGTCAGAGTTTAGCTGAGTGCTGTATGTGTATGTATGTCTTGCACCCTCTCCTGCTTACCTTCCCTGGTGGCCCAGTTGCAAGTGAACTGGATCTCTGGTGGTCTGGTGGAGGGTGAGCTGGATCCATGGTAGTCTGGTGGGGGAGTGCCATCATCTGCACCAATATCGGGTACAGACCACTTTAAGAGTAATGTTGCAGCTCCTACAGTCATTCAATGACTCAAAACACTGTCTGTGGTGGTCTGAATCAATTAGAAGTGTTAGGGTACTGTGATGGTGCTCTTAAGATCCCTCTGTGAAGTAAGGTAAAGTCTGTGAAGTCTTTTGATCTCCCTGCCAGGTCAAGAAGGGCCCACTCAGAGCTCAGCTGCCATCTTGCTTGACTAATGAGTAATACAGTTTTAGTCTGTAACCTCAGTAACCATCTCTCAGTGTGGGAAAACCGTGCCCTATCAGCTTCTCACAATTGCATCTGTGGAGGTAACAGGTCATAACTCAAGACTCAAAAATAATGGTAGTTTAAAAAAGGGGGAGTAGTATCAGCAGCAAAGAAAATTGTAATTTGAAATATTTTTATTCTCCATCACATTTAAGAATACATTCACACATTTAAAATGTTGCTGAGAGAGGTAAGTGACAAACTGGATCTCAGCCAGCAGACAATGATGACTAAATATTAAGTGGGAGATTGAACTTAAGGAAGGTTATTTGTACCATCATTGAAAATAAACCCTTGCACTAAAAATCCCACTACACCTGGGCAGCAGATTTGCAGCAGTGGCAGTGGAAGCTATTACAACACTAGCCACTACAGTAACCCTTGTTTGACTAATGGTAATGAGAAGGGAGATATTGTAGTTAATAATAATCTCACTGGGTGGAGTAACTTCGGGCACAGGTAACAAACTATGGTCCAACTGTTTCCATTACATGAGACAAACCTACTGCAAATAGGGTTGTACTTTGAACCACTATAAATTGATGATTACAAGTTGGTGTTAAAGGACCACTCTAGGCACCCAGACCACTTGAGCTTAATGAAGTGGTCTGGGTGCCAGGTCCCTCTAGGAATAACCCTTTTTTTTAATAAACATAGCAGTTTCAGAGAAACTGCTATGTTTATAATAGGGTTAATCCAGCCTCCAAATCCTCTAGTGGCTGTCTCATTGACAGCCACTAGAGGCGCTTGCATGATTCTCACTGTGAAAATCACAGGGAGAACACGCAAGCGTCCATAGGAAAGCATTATAAATGCTTTCCTATGAGACTGGCTGAATGCGTGCGCAGCTCTTGCCGCGTGTGCACATTCAGCCAAAAGGGAGGAGAGGAGGAGGAGAGCTCCCTGCCCGGCACTGGAAAAAAGGTAAGTTTTAACCCTTTCCTCTCCCTGGAGCCGGGTGGGAGGGGGACCCTGAGGGTGGGGGCACCCTCAGGGCACTATAGTGCCAGGAAAACAAGTATGTTTTCCTGGCACTATAGTGGTCCTTTAAGTTTCAGGGGTTAGCAAGCAACCCTGCACTGACTGTAAACAAAAACAACAGGTTTTGAGCAGGTTGGCAGTATTTGGTGAATATGAATAAATTCCAGCCTTCATGGCAATTCTCAAATTTACTAAAGATAAATACAATAGGAATTTGATTAGTCAGAGTGCATCTGCAGCAATCACCTATATGCAGTTAGCCTCTGGATTAAAATCAGCACTTTTGCATCTAAACCCAATAATTCAGAAGATTCACAAAGCACAAAACTCTTTACTAAATGCATTCCACTGGTGGAGGATTGGGGCTCAATACACATCAACCTTCAAGGGGCCTAATGTCATTAGTCAATGTGTGAATTAATGCATCTGTATATGTTTGAATGCAGGCATTGTTGTGTATGTCTGTCTAAGGATAGTCTATCTGATTGTGTGTCTGTGTAAACAAATGTGTTGTCTTAATTCTGGCTTCTGTACGTTTGTCTAGATATAGGTGTGTGTATGAATTAGAGCTTCCAGATTCACCACACAAATAGCATTTACATACTGATAGGTAGCACATAAAAAATGTCCCCTTGTAGCATAATATAAAAAAATTACATTTTGAGGAATCCTGAATCACAGTCTACATCAGCATTTCCCAATTGGTGTTCCGCGGAACCCTGGGGTTCCACGGAACACCAATTGGGGTTCAGCCAAAAGTTAAAAAAATTAAATGGCCATGGGTGGCGAGGGAGAAGTGAGCAGTGATTTCCCTGCTCAGCTCCCTCTCGCGCACAGCAGTGATGCTGGAGCTGGAATATGACATCACTCTGTCTCCGGCATCAATAAGAGGCGCGAAAGGGAGCTGAGCACGGAGATCACTGCTCCTTCGCCATCCGCACGCCTGCAGCTCGCCAACCCCACCTGACCCAGGGACCGCTCGCCAGCCACCCAGCAGCCTCACTGAACCACAGGGACTCCATGCCAGCACTCCTAAAGGTAGGAAGGCTGGGCGGAGCAAAATGTAAAAAAATTAAAAAAATTGTATGTGTGTCTGTTAGGGAGTTTGTATGTGTTTGTGTGTCTGTCAAAGAGTATATGTGTGTTTGCTTGTGAGAGTGAATGTGTGCTTGTCAGTGAGTATGTAAGAGTGTATGTGTTTGTCAGTGAGAATATATGTACTCTTGTCAGTGAGAGTGTATATGTGTTTGTATGTGTGTCTGTAAAAGAGTATGTGTGTTTCTCACTGAGAGTGTATGTGTGTCTGTCAAAGAGTATGTGTGTGTGTCAAGGTTTGTGTATGTGTCACTGTGTGTATCCAAGTGTGTGAGTGTGTGTGTGCCAGTGTGTATCAGTATGTATATATGTGCATGTGTGTGTGTATGTCAATGTGTGTGTATCTGAGTGTGTCAGTGTGTGAATGTGCCAGTGTGTATCTGTGGGTGCAAGTGTGTGTATATGTCACTGTGTGTATCTGAGTGTGCGTGTATTTGTGACTCAAGATGTATATGTCAGTGTGTATCTGAGTGTGTATATCTGTGTGTCAAGGTGTGTGTCTGTGTGTCAGTGTGTGCCACTATGTGCCAGTGTGTGTGTGTGTGTACCTGTGTGTCAGATACATACACACACACACACACAGACACACACTGACACAGAGATACGCACACTGGCACATATACACACAGATATACACACCTTGACACACCGGCATATAGAAACACAGATACACACACTTTGAAACATAGATACACACACCTTGACACACAGATACATACACACACACAGATACACACTGTGTGTCAAGGTGTGTGTATCTGTGTCAGTATGTGTATCTGTGTACCACTATCTGCCAGTGTGTGTGTATCTTTGTGTCAGATTCATACAAACTGGCACATACACATACAAACACAGATACACACATCTTGATACACAGTCACATGCAAAGACAGATACACACACTTTGACATACAGATACACACACTTTGACACACAGATACATACATACACACACACACAGATATGCACTGTGTGTCAAGGTGTTTGTATCTATGTGTCAGTGTGTATGTTTATCTGTGTGTCAGATATACACATACACACACTGGCACATACAAGCACAGATATACACACTTTAACACATACAAAAAATGGCACAATTATTTATTTATTTTTTCCTGGGGGGGTGGGGGGGGGACACGATGTTGGTGCACTATGTCAAAGGGTTCCACAGGAAAAATTAATTATTTGGGAACCCCTGGTCTATATTATTATTAGAATATATTATTATTATTATGTATTCTGAATTTCATCGCAGACCATAAAGCTAAAATAGTGTATTGTAGGTTGACTGTTTCATTTGTGAGCTGCTTTTATGTATGATCAGGGGGTTTAAACTGCAATTGCCATCAAAATGTAATTATGATGCTTTCCTTATAATTTTCTTCTGCAAATGCCACAACCAGGGGCATGTGTCCCAGGAAACTAGTAAAGCATCCATGTGTGATCAAACCAGCCTCTGAGAATAAAAATGAAGTTTGTAGACAGGGCATATTCGATGAGCCAGTTGGTTATTTTCTCCCATCCAATTCTATGTTTATACGCCAGCAGCAATTCAGGAAAAAGACCACAATATTGGCTGAGTTGGCTTGAGTCCCAGAGCAGCTGCAGCTCTAGTTACCATGAATTTGCTGTCTTTGAAACTGCTTCAAATAGACACACACATATATATATATATATATATATATATATATATATATATATATATATATATAGTAATAATTATTATAATATTATAAAACAACCACATAAAACAAACAGTCATGGACGATCAGTTAGTGATTGTATACTTTCTTTTTGCTTTTTATAAGATTACTCATGAGCCATGTAGCTGAAATGGATCACTAAATATAAAAACAATATTGTTCTCAAGATTTAAGAGACATTTTTTGGCATTTTTAGTGGGACAGACTTTCTGAAACCATATAATTATTTACAGGAAAGCTGCTATGACCTTTCCAATTTTACAAAAGAAGCTAAAAGTTGCTAAGACAATTTTGATTGCAGATTCCATTTGCAGTGTAATGATTTTATTTTGTTCATGGCAAAGCTGCAATTTTGCATTAATAAACATGCTTCAAGATCTTAAATCAAATATTTAGTGCAATTATGATTTACATTTTTTCATTTTAAATTTGGCAAAAACTGAAACACTAATATTATCAATTCCCCTTTAAAAATGATTGGAGATGCAATTAGTTATATTATTTTTATGTATTACTTTATATACTGCTTTTACCACTGTACTCAGAACAGCATGGTGCTTTTTCCACCAAACCTTTTTTCACTTGTAATCGACATACACTAGTGTGATTAATGATTTCTATTCATGACCAATAAGCTCCCTGCTGTGCTAACATATGTCAATTTAGCATGGTTTGCAATGTTACCAAAAATGGCCTAAGGCAGATGTCCGCAATCTTTACAACCATAAGTCAAGTATAATATTTTATTTCCAACATGAATAACACAATGTATTATATATGAGATATCTTTGTGACACATTTCTACAAGGTATAATATGTTCCTTTTTGCACAATACAATATATTACATGAACTAGGTCTTAGTTATAAATCCTACTGTTTTGCTTCGATTGTGATTAACATCATTAATATGTGATATGCATATAAAAGATTTACATTTTATTTTATAAGACAATTATATTTAAAATTGTCTGTACATTTCAAACCTCATTATGGGGTCTAGGATACATTGGATTCTTGGAGATTTTGAAAGTTGAAGCAATAAGCCATCCAATCTGTGATTTATTCCCCATTCAAGGCCACCTTTCATGACTAGCATCAAGAGGCCCCATTCAAGTCAGCTGGTCATCAGCTATTCCCAGATCCCCCATTTTTTGGTGAAATAGCGGGAACCAGTCTGTGGGCATGCATAAGCTACATAGAACAGCTCCTAATAGAGTTATGATATCATAGGCTTACCTCCTTTACTTTATGCAAATGTGTATATATAAGTTTGTAAGTCTGTATTTTTGTGTGACTGTATAATTTTGTATGAGAGTGAGAGTGAATGAAGTCCTTGAGAGGATGACATAGTTGCATCACCATACACAGAAACTAAATAATATATACATGCTCATTACACATGTAGACATTGATGCATAATTTATATTAAAAGGACACTATAGTTACCAAAACAAATTTAGCTTAACAAAGCAGTGTTGTATAGATTATGGCCCTGCAGTCTCATTGCTTAATTTGCTGCCATTTAGGAGTTGAATTACTTTGTTTATACAGTCCTAGGCAAACCTCCCTGCATGTGAGTTACACAGCCTTCCTAAACACTTCCTGTAAAGAGTCATCTAATGTTTAAACGTTCTTTATAGCAAATTTTGTTTCATTTAGAATTTCTAATCTCCTACTCTGTAAATAGCTTTCTAGACCCTACAGAAGCCTTGTGTGTATGATTAAAGTTCCATTTACAGAGCAGGAGATAGAAACTGTTAATTTAAGTAACATGACTGAAAATGAAACGGTATTGTTTCCATGCAAGCTGTGTCAGTCACAGTAGAGGTGTGCCAAGCATTGCATAAACAGAAGCAACAGTAATTTAAGTTCTAAATTGCAGTGAATTGAGCAGTAAGGCTGCAGGAGCCTGATCTATGCACCAAAGCCAATTCAATAAACTAGAGTAGAGTTGTTTTGGTGAATATAGTGTCCCTTAAAATGTACAGTCATTTACACAATTTACACATAAAAATAGATTCAAATACAGGTTCACTCAGAGAGTCAGCCACCACATACACATAAATAAAATATAGTCACATAACTCTTGTTGAAAGTAAATAAAAAAATAAGGGTTTGGGGAAAGTGGAGTTTCAGTGGAAGCCAGGAAAATAAGGTGGTGCATATTCATATCTCCCAACTTCAGCAGTCATGAAATTGGGTCACTTGGGAAAATGGGTAAAGGGGATGGGCCAGTGACAGGATCATGTCACCGGCTCCATCCAAAATGACATGAACCCACTTTTTAAGGGGAAGTCAGCCCATGTTACTTGCAGGTCTTACAAGGCCAACCCACTGAGGGCAGGACAGGGAATACTGTTTCAGGGTCCTGAATGGTTCTAGTGCCCTGAACATAGAGCAAGCATGCCTAATGATGTGTTTATGCTATGTTTGTTAAGGACAATACTCTACTGTCTCCAAAAGTGGGACACCAGGGACCTCCAGAGAAAGTGGGATATGAGACAAAAATAATGACTGTCCTGCCAAAATCGCAACTGTTGGCAGGCTTCCACATTCTTAGCTGGATAAGTACAGCAAATAGCTAAATACATCACTGGAGTAAATGGGTTCCACTTGCAATTTACCTCGTGTGATACGCTGTATGTGAGAATTTTTACAATTCCCGTTGTCATTTATTAGACATTTAAATTATCCACATGTACTTGCATGTCAAGCCTGCATATTAAACTTATCTTTTTATGGGTCAATTCTATCTAAATTCCTCCTGAATCCCCATGCAGATTGTCTTTTGCCAAGCTCCCCCAGACACAGCACAACACTCCTGGAATAAAATTTATCAGAATGTAATTGCCATTTTCTTTATATGTGAGCGTTTCAGGTAGAAATAATTTTGTGAAGAGTGTTTTATGTGTTTAATTTCTGTGCAAGATTTCTTCAACTGATGGTTTATCAACCTATTATACCTTGTAACAAAAAGCAACATGAAAAGAAAAGTCATCTTAAACTTGGCTCTAAACCAAAGGATTGTTATAATGCTATTCTTATAGAAGGATGTAAACCAAATATTTTACAATAGAGAAAAAATTGTGTTCTACATCGATCTAATTATTTATACAGAAAATGAAACCTGTGGACTACACCATTAAAACTGGGCTTTCATTTCTGTAGAAATCAATAAGCATATCTTTTTAAAATCTATTAAAGCATTTTAAAGGGGAATAGTATTGGTTTCTTAAGTTAAATGCCTTTGCTAAAGCATGATGGGAAAGTCTTCAAATTGCAGTAAGTAGCAGATTTCTATTAAACATGAACTTTCTATGAACCTTGCATAAATATGTTATGCTGCACACATTATAGTATATAAATGAAACTTGTTTTCATTTTCCAACTCTATGTTGTACGGCAAGCAGTGGACAATAATTGTTAATTCATAATTATAAAATAAGAGTTACAGAAGAAGATAGGCTTGCGAGAAGACGATATAAAAATTAAAAGAAGCATAGCAATAAAATATCCAAATATTCTCTCAGATTTCCCCACTACTCGTTATATTACGTAATTGCAATTCAAAGTAATTTTAGAGCATTCAGATTTTAAATTGTATTTAAAAATATATACACATTACGGAAATGATGTGATGTATTTATTTCTGAAGTCTGAAATCCTGCACAGAAACAATTCTTTAAACAATTGTTGGGGGACTGGGTACTCATATAGCATCTGAAATTGAAGGTAGATAAATGCAAAGTTACTTGAGGGCAAAGAATGCACAAGCAACTTATACTATAAATGGTAGTGAGCTAGGGATAACAACACACTAGAAGGATTTGGGAATTGTTATAGACAACAAACTAGGCAACAATGTGCAATATTAATCGGCAGTTCTTAAGGCCAGTAAGGTATTGTCATGTATGAAAATTGTTATTAATTTATCGGTATGCAAATATAAGTTTACAGCTATATAAATTTGTCTCTTTGTAAATCACTTTGAATATGCTGTACAATTTTGGGAAGCATATTCAAAGGAGGATAGCACGGCACTAGAAAAATTTCAGAGACAAGCTACAAAATGAATAAAAGCGATAGAACATTTTAGTTGAGAAGAAAGGTTAACAAATTGAAATCTGATTAGTGTAGACAAATGGCTCAGGAGGGATATGATAGCATTATACAAATATATTTGGGGCCAATACAAACCATTGTCTTGAAATCTATTAATAAATAGTACTATACTTAGGACACAAGGTCACACTTTCAAAATGGAAGAAAGGAGATTTAGTCTAAGTCAAAGGAAAGTGGATTTTTTTTTACAATAAGAACAATAAGAATGTGGAATTCTTTGCCTGGAGAGGTGGTTTATCAGAGTCTATGCATATGTTTAAACAGCAACTGGATGATTACTAGCAAAAATATGATATTCTTTTTAATTTGTGGGGTTATAACGTTTTGATCCAAGCAGAGATTCTACTGATATTCTGTCTTCAAAAAGGATGGTTTTCATAGTTTCCTGCAAAATTGTAAAGCATGTCAAACTTATATTTTTGCTTTCTCTTGCATCAGCAGCAAAAAAAGGTGTGAGAAAGACTGATGGACCCATGGCTCTTGTCTGCCTATGTAACTATGTAAAAAAATGACAGATTTTTTGCTTAACTGTATCAACAGAAAAAGCACCATAGTGTTATTTAATAAACCTGGAATTGACATAACCAGACCACATGTTTGAAGTTCTACACAGGTCATGGAAGACGGTGTGCCTGTTGATACTTGTGCTTAGGTTTAAAAATCACTCATTAATTGAGGATAGTTTTACTTGCATGTCTATAACTAATTATATCTGAAAGTGTGAGTTTCAGCTCAGATAATCTAACTCAACTTATTTAATGAGTACTTTCAGAAGATGATAGCTTTCTGTTCATTGTGAGTGTGTATGCAATTTAAGGGATTTATTCACTAACTACTGAATTGTAATGACATGGAAGCTTAATTGCAAACTTTAGACTAATATAGTAAGGTTTTTACTATAAGTGAGTTTGAGAATATTCCTAAAAAAAACAGTTTATGCCTACAATTCTTAAATTGATTTCCAATTAATTAGAATAACAAATTTAGTGAATAAGTTCCCATTTTAAAATAGTGGGGTTTGGCTATATTTGCATTTTTTTACTACTACTATTATATACTACAATAAATGCCTCTGTTTACAGTAAACTACTTTTTTTTTGTGATGAAGGAAGGGTGTAGCACCTATGGAGCTTCTCAACGTGGTGGAGGATATCTTATAAAAGAGTAAAAGTGTCAAAAATATTGTAGTAACTTTGGTTTAGGTGGATGAGGAAAATTAAGAAATGCACTTACATTATGCAGACCTAGTAGTATCTCTGCTTTATGCATCTAGGTGGTACAATACCTGCCTGGATATACCCTTAAAGGTATTGTAGTTAACTAGGAAATGCACCAAGGGTTATGAAAAATAAACACAAGACAAATCCAAATCTAGTGTAGTATCAAAGCATAGGGATAAAGTAAAACATATAAGTGAAAATGCACTCACAACTGCCTCCCAGAAAGCAGCATCAAGTATGTTATGGGTCATGTTTGTTAATCGGCAATCCAATAGAGAATATATGCAAAAAAAAACAAACAAGAAATGAAAAATTTAGTGCGGTTTGTTTATAATAAAACATTTAATAAAATGGTGAAGTGTTACTTACTGCCATGGAGCAAAATATCGATTTTGTGCAGCCCACAGTGCTCAGCTGGTATATTCTCTAGGAAAGGAATAGGTTGTCCAACTCCAATGAAAGAATACAGGGTAGGTCCAGCGGTGTAATAAAAGTAAGCTACTTTATTTAATCTTTAACATAGATATAACGATAAACACAACATACAAATGATTAATTTTTTTTATCTGGAATGGCACAGACCTCAATGATTTTTTCAATTATTAAATCACAATAACATGCATTATATTCAACATAGATTTTAGCAAGCAAAAATTCACTTTTTAGACTTAGAAATCTATATTGAGAGCAATAATTTAAATATGTAGACCCTTTTTTTTTTAGTAACACTTTTATTGATTTTAAAATCTGTCACTATCCCCAAAAGTATCCATAAAAGTTAGCTATTCCAGATGAAAAGAAACTATACTAACCAAGAAACCTTTATGGAACAAACACACTCTCTAAAAGAGAAACAAGTGAGAAAAATATGATGTTGATAAAATAGATAATCTTATCTTCGATATAAGTCAACTCTATACGAAAAAAAAAAACAATACAAGGTTACATTTTACAGCACCCATCATATTTGATTTTACTAACAAAAGTAAAAAAATTAAAAAATAATTTATGAAAATTTGGATATTGTAAAAGAGGATGATGCACTGAAACATTATCACAGACAAAACCGAAAATTATCTTCAGAGGAGATTTGAATCTAAAAACGTAACTCCCCAAAAATGACACTGAGAAAAGCCACCTGCCTTTCTACTTTACTAGACAAAAAAGGTTTCCATAAGTACAAAAGTTGCACAACATGTAAAAACACAAACAAAAGTAACTTTAAAACATTTGAATTTGGGGCGGAGCTTGCCAGCCGAGCGAGCCAGATGCACATGGCGAGAGCTCCCATACCTGAAGCCTTGATTCTGAGCATTATGCCCAACCACCAGATCGTGCCGGCAGCAGACAACCATCCTCATATCCAGAAGGGGATGCTGAGTCTGGAGATACCTGATTCGGGGCTCCCCGCCGCTGAACTGCCCACACCACAACCCGCGGCCTGCACGGGTGGGAGCCGCGGAGAGACGGCCGCTCTCCCGGTTCTCAGGCTGAAGAGGGGACACTCGCACACTGCTCCCCCCCCCCCTATGGACCGGCGGGGGTTATCCCGGTCCCCGCCAGTACGAAAAACTACAAGCCGAGACATCATAGCAGCCGCTGAACTTCCAAGCAGAATGGAAGCGGTGGTGCCCAAGATGGCGGACAAGCCGAGCTTCACTACATGTGGCCTGATGCAGCCACAACTCAGCATAGAAAGGCACACAGCGAAAGAGATAAAGATGGCGAAACCTGGAACAAGCGGCACCCTTACCACTCCACCCAGACACACCCAGGAGTTCTTTGACCTACTCTGCACCAGCTTATCGTCAAAGCTCCGATATAAAGGCCGGCCCTTCAAACAAGCGGTCCAAGCGGTAGCAGCATGGGTCCGACCAGCTACCCGACGGCAACTGTGTGAGTACCCACAGCAAGCCCCCAGGGCGGCCTCCAGAAGGGGACGAAGCCTGAGAGGGAAGCAGCGAGTGGCGATGGCTTGCACCTCAGGCGCCAGCACTCACCCTTTCCAACGTCCACAACCAGCAGAGAAAACCTACGGAAACACGACTGCCCAGCCCCAGCAATGCCTCAATGCACGCAGACATGCCGGGAGGCCAGCTCAAGCGGCTGCTCGCAGCCGGAATCGTACAGCATCAACACAGGAGACAACTTCCACACGGAAAGCCTCGGACTGTTCTCAGACCTACACCTGCAACAAATTGACATACTGATCTGATACTATGCCTACTGTCCCCGAGGGGAAACTGTCCGACTATATGAGGAGTACCTCACCCGACTACTCTTTAGGCTATGTGACTCCACTCAGGTTACTCATCTATGAACAAGCTTGTATATATGCCCTTTAGTTTGCTTTTTAGTTCGCTTTTCATATGCTTCTTCTTTGTTTTTCTTTAAGTCACATATCTATGTGCTCCCTGTCGGGCTCACAGCCCATAAGCCTCCTTATTCAAAGGGCCTCAATTGATTAATTAAATAATTAGTTAATCTAGTTGGCATGCAGGACTAGGGGCACATTAAATGCTACACATAAGCCGAGAGCAAAATTAGCGAGGGTAAAACAGCCCGTTAATGTGAGTATAATGCTCAGACAAGCTGCTCAGGACCACCTTGTTCAACATTTTGTTCATCACACCACCAGTTAAATATGCATATGTTCACTGCCTCCTGATAAACACAGCTTGGTAGATGATGTCCCACCTGGAGGTATATAAAGTTAATGATAGTCTCTTTTACGCTATATACCTTGCAATTGTATATATTTCCCAGTATGTAGCTGCCTGAAAATACACAATGTCTTCGGCATGACAACCTACACATCGCAGCTCATGCTGGCTATAACTGTTGAATATTGCTTGTGAATTCTGCTACCTGTTTAAATATAAAAAAAATGCATGTATACCCGACTACCACATTGTTACATATGTCTCAATAACGCATGAGGATTGCCGTTGGAGTACCTCACATGCGTCTGTTCAATTAATATGCATTGCAAAAATAAGAATTAAAAAAAAAAAAAAACATTTGAATTTAAATTCAACCAATCTCAGAAGACCTATAGCATAAAAAAAATTGAATTAATTGTGACTAGTGATGTCGCGAACCGTTCGCGAACTTGCTTCAACATGGATGCTGTCCAGGAGGTGGGAGGGTCTGGGAGAGAGGGTCTGCTGGAGATTGGCCGGGATGTGTCAGCTGACCGGAGCTCGCCGCGAACGGTTCGTGGTGAACCGTGGCGAGTCGTTCGCGGGAAGTTCATGAACGGTTCGTGACATCACTAATTGTGACTCAAAAAACATTATACACAGTTGTGTTCAAAAGTTTGTATACCCTGGCAGATATTTTTCAATTTTGACATTGAGTTTGAATATATGCAAAAAAATATATATTTTATTGAAGGATAGTGATCAAGGATATGAAGCCATTTATTATCAAATAGGTGTTTGGCTCCTTTTTAAATCATAATAACAGAAATCACCCAAATATCCCTGATCAAACGTTTACATACCCTTGAATGTTCGGCCTTGTTACAGACACACACGGTGACACCAACAGGTTAAAATGATAAATAAAGGTTAATTTCTCACACCTGTGGCTTTTTAAATTGCAATTAGTGTCTGTGTATAAATGTCACATCCTGTTCCTTGCTGTGGATCATTCTGGCAATGGCTTCTGGTATCCAGTACTCTTTTTGCTGTCCTTGCTTGGTTTTTCTGGTCTATGTCTGGTTTACTTTGTTGCTGGGTTTCTGAGTTCATTCTTATTTTCTGTCCCTGGATGTCCCAGTCTCTTAGATTCACTTAAATGTTTGTTTTATGTTGCCACACCCGTTTGTTTTGCACTTTCCTTTTGTTTCAGCTTGGACCTGCAGCAGTGTTTCATGTTTCTGCCCTTTCTTGCAGGTAAGTGCTATATTGTGGTTTAGTATGGTTGTTTTAGCATACATTAGGCAGTGTAGGACCTGCCAGATATGGGGTACATTGGCGTTGTTGGCAGGCTTGTGCAATGTATGATCATATAATGTGACTAAATCCCCATACTTTTCATAATTAGTGCTTAGCTATGTTTCCTCTTGTTTTACCTTGTATTTCTTGTCTTGTAATCCCAGTCCATGTACAGTCCTGTCCAGTCATGCCCATGTTATGTTCTTGTTTTCCTCATGTCTTTTGTACATGTTCTGCTTTCTGTCCTGCTCTGGTTCTGGGTTCTCCTAGTTTTGTCTTGTTTTCATGTATGGTGCCTATTTCTAGTCTTGCCCTGTTCTCCTAGTTTTGTATTGTTTTCATGCATGATGCCTGTCTCTAGTCTTTCCTTGTTCTCCTAGTTTGGTCTTGTTTTCTTGTATGGTGCCTTGCTCTCCTAGTTTTGCCTTGCTTCAGTACTGGATACATCCCTGCTGCAGAGCCTCCCTATTCAGCTCCTGGGAGGTCTGCTTAATTACCTGCTCCTAGTTCCTGGGATCCGCATAAGCTGAATCAGGGTTGTGGTATGTGGCTGCACAAATGCTGGTGCTCTACTGCACCAGACCCTGCTAATCCACCTCCACACTGTGACTCATACTCTGAACATCAGGCACTCAGGGGTCCTAGTCCACGCACCGCCGCCCGGACGGTGTCTGGGTCCCGGGCATCGGACCGCCACCCTGACAATAAATGGTCAATGAGTTTGTTAGTTATCACCTGGATGCACAAAGCAGGTTAGATACTGAGCCATGGGGAACAGAAAATAAGTGTCAAAAGACTTGCATTACAAGTTAATGGAACTTTATAAAGATGGAAAAGGTTATAAAAAGATATCCAAAGCCTTGAAAATACCAGTAAGTACTGTTCAATCACTTAGTAAGAAGTGGAACATGCACAGATCTCTTGATAACAAGCCAAGGTCAGGTTAACAAAGAACATTTTCAGCCACAACTACCAGAAGAATTGTTCTGGATACAAAGAAAAACCCACAGGTAACCTCAGGAGAAATACAGGCTGCTCTTGGAAAAGATGGTGTGGTTGTTTCAAGGAGCACAATGCAACGATAATTGAATAAAAATGAGCTGCATGGTTGAGTTGCCAGAATGAAGTCTTTACTGCACCAATGCCACAATAAAGCCTAACACCTTGACACATCTCTGCTTCTGGCACTGTAATTTGGAGTGATGAGACCAAAATAGAGCTTTAGGTCACAACCGTAAGTGCTGTGTTTGGAGAGGGGTCAACAAGGTCTATAGTGAAAAGAATACAAACCCCACTGTGAAACATGGTGGTGGCTCACTGATGGGTTTTTTTTTTTTTTTGGGGTGGGGGGGATAGGGACAGGGTGAGCTCTAAAGGCATGGGTAATCTTGTAAAAATTGATGGCAAGAAGAATGCAGCATGTTATCAGAAAATACTGTCAGACAAATTGCATTCTTTCTTTTGCATGATGGCTGCTCATGTGACACTCTTGGACTTTCCAGCATGACAATGACCTTAAACACAAGGATAGCTGACCCTCCAGAAGTCACAGCAGAAAGAAAAGGTGAAGGTGCTGGAGTGGCCATCACAATCTCCTGACCTTAATATCATCGAGCCACTCGGGGGAGATCTCAAACGTGCAGTTCATGCAAGACGGCTAAAGATTTTGCATGATCTGGAAGCATTTTGCCAAGACAAATAGGCAGCTATACCACTTGCAAGAATTAGGGGTCTCAAAGACAACTATTACAAAAGACTGCACACTGTCAATGATGCTAAAGGGTGCAATACACAGTATTAAGAACTAAGGGTATGCAGACTTTCAAACAGGGGACACTTCATGGTTTTTCTTTGTCACCATCTTTTGTTTTATGATTGTGCCCTACAGTTGAATATGAATCCCATAACAAATAAAAGAAATGTGTTTTGCCTGCTCAGTCATGTTTTCTTTAAAAATGGTACATATATTATCAATTCTCCAAGGGTATGCAAACTTTTGAACACAACTGTACTTGTTGGAATGCCCATGTGGTCTCCAATATGTTAGCATGACCACAAGGAAATTAAAAACCAGGATAGCCAAACACTCTAAAAATATTTTTAAAGGGTTCACCAACCATTCCGTATCAAAACATTTTTTAAGAGACCCAAGCTTATTAAAATTCTGTGATATAGAAAAAAAAAAAAACTTAAATGAGTTTTTAAATGAAACAACCTTACTCCATATGATCTTAATGTTGACTTTGATATTTTTAAAAAAAAATTAAACTTTTTTATTGCAAACACTTATGTATTTTTGTGTTCAATATTTTTTTTATTATATCTTAAACAGATTCCCATTCTTTTCTGTCTTTTACCATTTTAATATTCATATTTATAAGTGCCATGTTTTTAGGCTCCCCCCTCCTCATTTTTATCCAGCCTAGTTTTAATAATACTATATTAAGTTTTTATTTTTCCCCTCTTTTTATAGATTATTTTTATAGTCCCATTTTAATTTTACCAGGGTCATGTGACTCGGTTCTCACCACTAAACACCATTTTAAAAAATTCTCACTATGGACAATGACATATTTTTTTCTGAATCTTAAGCACTCAAAGCCTGGCGTCTGTGCCATTTTGGGATAACCAAACACAGCTTTCCCCTCATTGTTTACTATTTAGAACCGTTGTTTAACGTCACTAGGATTAGCCTCTAGTTATCACTAGAAGTTATCATTTTAGTTTTCCCTCTTTCCCTTATGAGCCAAGCCACAGTTCTCTCTGAGTCTTGGCACTCAGAGCCTGCCATCGCCACCATCCTGTTGGAGACATATTATATACTCTCTTCATATTTTTGGGGCTTGCCATTTGGAGCCCTCATTTTGGCTCCTCTTCTCCACTATTATCTTTTCCCTTGCTGATATTATCTCCACCATAAGGATTTTGTTTTTCTATTACGTGTTTATGATACAGCCGTACTGATCATTTGATCGGCACCACACTGCCATCTTGTTTTTTTTTTCATTTTAAAGTGTTATCCTTTCTTTTACTGTTTTAACGTTTGTTTTAGATAAATAATTACATGTGAATGCTTTGAAAAAAAAACTATTCTGAAGCAAAACACATCAGTGTTATTTTTAGTACCCTTATGTTTTATTGTACTCAATAAAGATAGATATTTTTTTCTAACTATCTTGGACCATCCTGTCTGATTTTGGAATTACACTAATTTCCTGGGCTTCCAGGGAGTATACCACTAAAACCCCATGGAGTGGAAAAAAAAAAACTTACTTTGCTATAGAGCTAATAAGTGGATTTTGTATTTATTTTGCCTACCTCACACACATTGTGCACTATAGAGTAGTTTCTGTCTTTCATATAAACATGAAGAAGGCATCGCACCACCAACACAGCCACTCTATGCTGTTTAAAGGAGTCACCCATTGGGCTTCAATAAATATGAGTGCAATTCTTATTTACTTATCTTATAATATCAAAGTATTAGAAACTACTACACTTCTCATTGCATGCACTTCTCTGCAAAAAAACAGTGATAGCTTGACATGTTCACCAAATGTAAGAAAAAGTGCCTGTTTCCATCTGTAGACAGCCACTAGATGTAGTCTTAACCCTGCAATATAAACATAGATTTCATAGTGAAGGGGACAGGGACACTGCACCCAGACCACTTTTAATGAGATAAAGTGATCTGGATGTCTATAGTGTTCCTTTAAAACATTACTTTTAATAATATGTACTTTAAAAACCTAAATGAGTGATACCTAGAAGTGAAATAAATTATTAACACCTTAAGGATGCTGGGTGCATGAATATTTACCTGCCGTTGTGATTCAGCCTTTATTCCTATAAAGTTATGTTTCATATATAAATATTATATAAGAGGGGAATTACTGTTGAACAGACATCAATGGCAAATTTAAGGTTTTGTTTTGTACAATTGCTTCCATCCTTAAGGGATAATTTAAGGGATAATAAAAGTATGTGCTACTACAAATGGGAAAAAAAAAAATCACGAATCAAATATATATATATATATATATATATATATATATATATATATATATATATAAATACTCCATGTCACTACTTTGTAGGCAAAAATGGCTTGCTCAGTGTGTATAACAGTAACCTAAATTTCTGAAGTGCAGAAATAGTACACTAGATTGCTATATGAAGAGTATAGAAGCAGAGTAATAGCATGGAGACACTGGCTCTTCCCCATATCTCCCTAAGTGCCCAAATAATAGTAAATAGTAGTTTATAGTAAAACCTATATACTTGCCAGCTAGGACTAACTGTTATAATACTAAAGCAAAGTTTGGCAACCTTTAGCACTCCAGATGTAATGGACTACATCTCCCATAAAGCTCTTTCAGCATAATGATGTCAAAGCATCAGGGGAGTTATAGTCCACAATATCTGGAGCACCTAATGTTACCTACCCCTAGAGAACAGAAGAGCAACAAATTAAAAATATATAGAGGCACTCGGCATGCATTTCACTCAGGACATTAGTCTGTCAACAGTGCAATCCCTCGTTCCCCTCTATAATATGAGAATAGAAATAATAGGATGAGATGCTATCAGAAAAATATTTACGGGGCAAATTGCCATGGTAAGGAAAAAAATAAGACCATGAAGAAGTGTTGTTTCAGGAAAACCCATTGTTTTCATTGGTACTCATTTCACTAATCATAACATCTACTCAGATAAACTGATAAGTAATAATAATTACCTGGTAAATCAGTCCCTGTGAAGTCTCTGAACCTAGTCAATAAAGAGTAGAGCTTTTTCACTTTTTTTTGTGATCCCATTCAAAGTTTATAATGGAAAAGCAAAGATAATTAAAATTGTTAGGGGGAAAGGTATAGGTAAAGTCTGTGGGAGATATTCAGTATGACAATGTTAATTTTTCCAAACAATTGAAAGTGGAGTAAGAATTTTTTTATCATGTACTATTTCAAATCCCTTCTCCCATCATATTTCAAAATTCTGCAGTTTTTCATTGTATGGGAATACGGCTCCTCTCCTGCTCAAAATTCTCTGAATATTCAAGAACATTATTGCTTGTTGATTCAAATTTCCTGTGAAACCCTTAAATCTCCAAAGGAAGGATTTAGTGCAGCTGGGATATTCCAGTGGAAATGAATTAAAGAAAACCGTAATGCTCTGAATAAGGATGTTGTTAATACCTGGTCTCTGAGAAATACATCAACACCCACCTTTTGTGGTTCAATTAATCTTTTATCATCAGTTATTGAGTTGTCATTCTGTGAGGCTCAGTGCCCCAGTGGGACCCAGGTAAGTGGCAAACCATTGATCCCTTGATCTCTTACTCAGGAACAGTACCAATGTACTCTTTACCTTATAACCACAGGAGACTGCAATGGTTATGATGCTTAGATTAAATGCTAACCTTTGTTTTATATAATGCTCTATTTTCCACAATATTTCAGTTGTTTACTAGCATTTTTCATAAACTTACTCACAATCACCAAACTAAAAAAGGAGACAAAGAACAGAAAACACAAACATAACTTTTTCCCCCTAAATAAAGCACAGGGTGCATAACTAACGCTGCCAGATAAACTAAAACTATAATTATGTGCATTTACTTTTATTTTTTTTATTTTTTTTCGTTTATTGGTTCATCATTTATAGAAAGTTAGTGAGAAGAAAAAGCTTTTGACAGTATGCAGTATCATCATGCAATATTTCACTAAGACACTGCCACTGTAAGACACTGGGAAAACACTGGGAAGCACTGCAGGTCCCCTCTCCCTCCCATCCCCAGTTGCTGAAGGGGTGAAAACCCCTTCAGTGACTTACCTGAGACCCCCGCCGATGTCCCTCGGCAGTGGCTTTGGGTCGCCACTGCTCCCCCCTTCATCACATCAGCCGGCTGGGGAGACTGATTCCGCCCGTCGGCTGAGGAGACCTAATGCGCATGCGCGTTAGAGCTCTCCATAGGAAAATATTGAAAATGCTTTTCAATGCTTTCCTATGGGGAACTGAGCTACGCTGGAGGTCCTTACACAGCGTGAGGATGTCCAGCGATGCTCTAGCACAGAAAACCTGTGCTATGAAGCAGGAAGTGCTCTCTAGTGGCTGTCTAGTAGACATCCACTAGAGGAGGAGTTAACCCTGCAAGGTAATTATTGCAGTTTACGAAAACTGCAATATTTACAGTTGCAGGGTTAAGGGCAGTGGGATTTGGCACCCAGACCACTCCAATGGGCGGAAGTGGTCTGGGTGCCTGGATTGTCCCTTTAATTAGAAACCTATATACAAAGAAAAAACACAGCAAGGCAAAGGTCCCCAAGTAGGAGCAAGGCTAGATTAAATAGGGAAATGATAATTAACAAACTAAGGCCAGCTCGGAACAGAGTCAGATTTCTTCCATCTAGGTGCAGCAACCAGCAACACAACACGTTAGTGGCACTGTGAGGTATAGCACATGACTAAAGAGATCATAAAACTAAGGGAATAGTTTGTTTTTTATTATCAACATTTATCCTTAGTCAACTATTTAGTCTGACCAGATTTGACTTTTTATGTGTAAATTATAAAAAGTTCTATATTCAACCCATGTTTTTTAAAATTCCTACATTTTTACTTTTTTAAATTTCAAATAGTTTTTGGCACTTACAGAATGTTTGCAAAAAACATGTAAAAGTACAGGGGGAGTGACCCAACAAAAGCATTTAGATTTTTTATTATTTTACTCATAGAATTCCTATTCTAAGATTCCTATGATTAAGTAATAAGAAGTACAAAACACACAGGACGTTTTGTTGGTTTTCTATTTTTTTTTTTTTTTTGTCTCTTATCCTTATGTGCCAAAAAAGGTGTTTCTATTACATGTATAGTTAGTGGTACTGTAGCATGCTTTTTACATAGCTATTTATTCTGATTTGATCCAGGAGAAGAGTTTTCTTGCAAGTCATCTCCCTAGGTATTGGGTAGGCAACATCTATATTTCTTCTATTTAGGGAATCGGTGGGTCTGTTTTTATGTGTAGATGTTTTTGTGTGTAGATTTAAGTAAAATTTAACCTATCTCCTACATTATTTACACATTTAATGACTATACATAATGTATCAAAATCAACTTCATAAGACTGGAATAAGATAGAGAAAAGAAAGACCAGAGTGGTCAGAGAAAATAGGGCGCCCCCTAATTGATTGCTATGATAATGTGTGCAGCTAAAATTTAACTTTTAATGGTTACTGCTTAAAAAGAAAAAGGGGAAAAATAAAAGGAATGTATTGATTAAAATCAATATGGAAAGGTGAGAATGACTCTGGGTGGGTTGTATAGTTAAATCCCCTCAAAGAAAAAGAAAAGCTTGGAGGTGGATAAAAAAGAAGTAAATCAAAGAGAAAAAGAAAACCCACTCAGACATACAGCCTTGCTACAAATGAATGATCAATTGTGTAAAACTACCCCTCCCACCCCTCTCAAAAGAGGTATCCCAGTCGGACAATACCGTCGGCTAAGGAGGAACTGCTCAACTGTGGAGGAATACATCCTTCAAGCAAAGTCACTCAGGGTTAGATTCAAGGAACGAGGCTACCCTAACCGCTGTTTGAAGCAAGCTTATCAGAGAGCACTCTACAGCGATAGGACGGAACTACTAAAGGAAAAACCTAAACTTGATGAACAAGCACCCATTCGCTGTATTGTAAACTTTGATTCCGGCTGGGATCAGGCAAAGAGGATACTAGGTAGATTTTGGCCTCTTATATCCCAAGACTCTCACTTCAAAGGAGCAGTGACCCCCTATGTATCACTTACAGCCCGAAGAGGCAAAAATCTAAAAGAGTGTCTAGTACATAGCTATTTTTCATCTAAGGGACCTGGGCACAGTTGGCTTTCAGTAAAAGGCACATACAAGTGTGGAAAATGTGTGGCCTGTGGATACATGATGGAGTCAAAATGCCTCACAAACTTAAGTGGTCAAATCATATGCAATGTCAAACAGTTTTTTAACTGCAATACCAAGGGTTTGATATACCTTCTAGTTTGCAAATGTGGTCTCAGATACATGGGTAAAACCATCCGTCCCCTAAAAAGGAGAGTCATGGAACATATACACTCTGTGAAGAATCTTAGGGACACCCCGGTGGCGAGACATATAAGGGACCAGCATCAAGGGGATTCAGGAGCTGTTAGGTTTGCAGGGATCGAAAAAGTGACACTAGGTCACAGAGGAGGTGATTTGGACCTTACCCTCTTAAAAAGAGAGTGCTATTGGATATACAGATTCAGGACGTTAGCCCCCAATGGTCTAAATGAGGGTTTTACTTTTACCCCTTTCATTGAGAGATAAGATCGTGAAGGAGTGCATTAATGTAAATATTTACTATTGTGTTTATTGTCTCTTGTATAGTGTAAATAATCATATTTAATTAATTGTGTTTTCTTTTTCAGTTTACTACTCTTTTAAATACCTGGTGGCCCATACCCCTTAGTCTATATAATGTAATACAAATCAATGCTACTTGAGTGATGGGGATGGGGGTTCTCTCCACACTCAACAAACCGTATATACACACCCTTAGGGGATTTGCTCATCCTATACTTATATATAAAGTTAGATTGGCTGGATTTCCTAACAATAATAATGAAAAACACAATATATTACTCCCAGATTAGTGGGATTTTTCAATTATTCTAGGAATCCCAACCCTATAATGTGACCTAGCTATACTAACAGGATTGAGTCTTTCCCTGGATGCATATACCTTACAGTAACCCTTAGATCCATTATAATAATCTAAGACACTAATGGATGTCTAAAATATCCTTATGTGCCTATTCTTTCTCCACTTTATATAATTGAAGAAAGTACTAGCACGACAAGATACTCTCCGTATTAGAATGTGAACCTAGGAGTGTATTTACGGTAGACACAGGGTTAATATGACATCAGCAAAGAAGGATGTGTCTATTCATAACCACGATACGTCATCTAAAGGGGCGTGGCTATCTCAGGCTCTAGCCCTGTGGCGCAAACTTTGAGATGCACGCCCCCCACACCCATTGGTGGAACGGGGGTTTATATGAGCCACCGGTATCTCCGAGCACTTTTGCATAGTCTTGGATGAAGGCGCGTGTAGCAGCGCCGAAACACGTGTTAGATAGCTAGTTAGAATGGTGGTTAGGTGATTGCGCTCTTTATCTTAGATTTCTTTAGATAAGTCAGCCTAGTACCGTCTTTGCCTACAGTGGATGTGTGGGATGGCGACAGGGGGGTGGGTGTCTCTACAGCAATATTGTTCCGCATACTCTATGAGAGATTAGAGCGATACTACTTACGCCGTATGGGAGTTTAGTTCTTTCCTCCCTCCTTATCACGCCAATTCCACACGGAGGTCTAATTCTGTGAAAGCATACAAGGCAATCTATACTTTGTATCTATCTAGTGCTGACTTCAACTTAATTGAGCGCTCTAGCTACTTTGTAAATGATCAGTGTATACTTTACAGGCATATTTTTCTTTCCTACCTATATTATATGAATACAAGCATCAGTTTGGGATGGTGATATTTTATTAGGAGAGCTATAGCATTAGCAGCTTAGTAGTTTTACACAATTGATCATTCATTTGTAGCAAGGCTGTATGTCTGAGTGGGTTTTCTTTTTCTCTTTGATTTATTTCTTTTTTATCCACCTCCAAGCTTTTCTTTTTCTTTGAGGGGATTTAACAAGTTTAACTATACAACCCACCCAGAGTCATTCTCACCTTTCCATATTGATTTTAATCAATATATTCCTTTTATTTTTCCCTTTTTCTTTTTAAGCAGGAACCATTAAAAGTTAAATTTTAGCTGCACACATTATCATAGCAATCAATTAGGGGGCGCCCTATTTTCTCTGACCACTCTGGTCTTTCTTTTCTCTATCTTAGTTACACATATAAGTGAGGGTTATCCCCTATTTCTGGACGCCCCAGATACACATCCACTGGTTCCCCTAGAGGTAACTAGTATATTTTTTTCAATAAGACTGGTATAGACACCCACTGGAATTCACCAGCCTAGATTGTGGTTTAATTTTCAGCTTGTTATCAATCTCTTCACTAAGTTTCTTCAAGTCACAAATTGTCATACATTAATGCTTGAGAGAGGGAACAAGGGTACCCACACAAATATTGGATGCAAACTATTGAGACAATAAAAGGAATATCTAGATGTTTATCACACTGGGCAGCATCAAGAACGAATGTCTCATGATAGTAATTAATCCCTACTTAATCAGAAATATAAAATGAACATAAGTTAATAAGTATTAGGTTTGATTAAATATGAGCTTAGTTTAGTAGTGCAACATGGTAGTAACTAAAGTGTATAAGGATCAAAATATTAATTTTCTACTCAGTCTACCCTGAGATGTTTTACAATTTGGTTAAACGCTTGTATCATTTGTGGTATTGATGAAGATGCATAATACAGCTTGATGTTTGGTAGTTCTTGTCCTCTACAGTCTACGTATTTCACTAAATAATTAGGGAGCTTGATTGAAAGTGTAAAGAAAACGCAAGAGCTTTTATTTTAAGTGAATGTATGTGACTGAACAGTTAAAATCTCTAGCTGTAATCAATTATGGAAGAATCATGGAGGTAAAAATGATAAGCAATATTAAAAAGTGAAATCTACTACTAATATTGTTAACATTGTTTTGATGCTCTGTTTTATTTAATTTTTTTAATGATTTAGAAAATTTTATTGCAAGCAGATTCATTTGCACACATTGCAAATAAGGAAGAAAAAGAGAAACACTGTTTAACTTTTCCTCTTTTATTGTGTGCTTTCTCTTTGCTGACTGCCCGATATGAATAACAGATGTTGTAACAATGATTGACAGAGAGCTAAGATGGGGGGAGTCCACTTGCAGGTTAAAGTCGTGGGTTTGTATATTTAAGGTTATTTTTCACAACTCACAAATACATCTTTGTTGAATATTGTGGGTATAAGTAACTATTCCAATTTTTAGAAGTAACAGTTCCCCTTTAAAACTGATCCTGCTAATAACGAATTTATGCATCACATTAGTTGCAAAAGGGTTTTTCCTATTTTGGTGCTATTCTATTTAGAAACAAAATCAACTGTATGCATGGAGTTTGTGGCACCTGCCTAATTATTTGTACCATCAAAAATGAATTGTGCAATATCAGGGACAAAGGTAAGATTAAAATATCCCACAGACATCTAACCAAACAATGTTGTCTAAAGGTTATGTAACATAATCTTCTAGGTTTGAATTGTAAACAAATTGTGTACTTTCTGCTAGTTGCAGTGGGTGAACATAATTATTATTACATTAAGTAAAAAACAAAACATAATGACATTAAATAAATTTTAACACATATAGAATAAGAATTAGAAAAAAAAAAACTTGCATTTGTTTAGTACACACTACATGACACTACTCTACAGGACTCAACATGGCCCTACAAACAGCAGCAAACATATAACAGCAATTAGTCAAGAGGAAAACAAAGAGATCACAAAAACAATCCCATATAGATCATTTCATCCTTCCTTGCTGCTCTGGCTTCTTGGTCCGAGTACTCATTCATTGTATAATTTGTGTTTTATAACTTAATTTCCCCTGTGTTTTGTATGTCTTATTTTTTCTTTTTCACTCTTTCCTTTCTGGTACCATATCTGTTCTGTCTTTTGGGTGTTATAATGCCTTATACTGTACCTTTTTCAACCTTTATTTGTCTTCTGCCCTTCACTTTACTTGACTTCTTAGCTGTGGGCATCCCCCAGGGCTGAAGATTTTGTGTCGTTTGACGCTGCCTCCTTCTTGCTCTTTCTTTTCCAGAGCTATTTCCGAAAGAAGGCAACCTCAATCTTGGATCTTGGTTTTGACATCAGCATCTCTTGCTTGGTTCCGAGACACCTACTGGTTGTTTTTCTCATGTTATAAAATAAAATAAAATAAATTAAAGAATTAATAGGTGACCCTATTACCCACACGATAACAGCAGCAACCTAATTTAGTGCTTTGTCTAAACACCTATAAATACACTGAATACATTATAATAAGAAAGGTGCTCTTAATTTTAATATTATATTCATATAATATAGTGTTGTGCTACATAACTTGTTAAACACCCATAAAACCACATGTACACATAACTTGCACAAGGGATATTCCAAGAAACTCCATAAAATTACATTTATAAGAAAAATAAGCAATAAAATATAGAGTAACAACGCAATAAATGTGGACAGGTGAAAAAACATACAGCTCACTCACAAATATAGAGATGGGGTACTGCTAGAGCTTTGACTCAGGCTTTTCTCTCCAGCTGAAACTCGAAAGCCTTTCACAAATCAGCATAAAATAGCAATAGAATTACTCTACAAAGTATTTGAATACAACATAAAAGCCCTGTGATCCTCTGTTTTCCACACAATAACAGCACAGTATCTATGGCAGCTGACTACTTTCCGGTGTAATTGATGCTCCTTCAACATTTAGCCATGGACTGGCACTAAGCAGCTTCCTGGAGATGGGCATAACAGGCCGATGACATGTTTTGATGGCCTATTAAAAGCTAATAGACTGGTGAAACACAAACGTTTGGTGTGGATTATGGGAATTTTGTTTATAATCTGGAACCACCTTTTGGAATTATTTTTGTTGTCCTTATACAAGACTGGGACAAGTGGGACCATCAGTCCCATATGGACGCATTTCACCTCAGATATTCAATAAGTTTGTAATTTATTTTTTTTAGTAAATATTTCAACATCCTTTTCGGACTTAAAAAGTGTGTCCCCTTTAGAAAGGCACTGCTGTTTGAAACACTGGCACTGACAATGGACTCAAGATGCTGTGCTGCACGGTGTATTAAAATACCACTGGACAGTTTGCAGTAAGATTTTCAATGCCAGCAAACTACATACTTTTTAAGAAACCTCAATCTGTAGAGAACAAAGGTACATACAACAATGGCAAGGAGTACTAAAATCAGATACTGCAGTAGTACTTAAAAATAATTCACTGCTGTGCAGCTGATTTAAGAACTATTATGGTTTACTGAGAGTAGCATAACTAGTAACATCCATAAAATATCGAAAATAGAACAAGTGCAAACCAGAAAGTGCACCTCAGTACGACAAATTTTAATACACCTTAATTATTCGTGCATATTAAATACCAAGCCTTGCTATGTTCTGTTGCAATATGCATATATCTACAATTGTTTGCCTTCATGTTTCTAATGGCATATATCAGGATCAGAGGCATCAGTGAGAGATTTTTCAGTGTCATTTAGATGTGCTTCATGTGAAAATAGAGACTAACGGTAACCCATATTTTCTGCAATATAGCTCAAACATTTGCACAAGTGAAGTAGGTTTATGAACTCAAGAAAGTAAAAAGTTCATTTCAACAACAGTAAGAATTAAACATATGAAAAGGATTATAGAAAATAAAAACTGCAATGAGCCACACCAAGCACTTGAATATGAAACCTAAAACCCTGGGCAAAAACATGTGAGTATCAAAGTGCACTGAAATAATGAAGCTTCTGCTTTTACAGGTTAAGTTTCAGGTTTGAGATATGACAATCTGTATATGGGGGATGTATTAATGGGATACTCCAAGCACCTTTGCTTTTATAGTAGCAGAATAGTTGTTGCTCCTGTGTCCCTGCCAAGCCATTTTTGTGCTGTATAGTGTTTTCATAAATGCATACGATGGCAATGATTCCCACCGCTTAATAGTAGAAGGAAGGAAGGCTTTAGGCAGATAGGTGTTAACATGCATCAGTATTTAAAAATGTGTTGAACAACTCAATATTAAATATACTGCTGGTTGGGTACAGATGGATAGATGTACAAATTGAACAACAGATGGAAGACAACACTGAGATTTCTCTCCCTTCATAGAATGATGGATTTTTTTTCTTTAAATGTGTGTGTGTGTGTGTGTGTGTGTATATATATATTATATTATATTATATTATATTGGGAAAATCATGGAAATAGGAGTGGCAACTGAACTGGAGACCCATCAATCAAGCTATAACATTTGATCCATTCCATTCAAATTTCAGATGCCACCACAGAAATAACACTAGTCCAAGTGCTACATGATCTCCTTAAGGCGAGCGACAAAGGCAATTACTCCATCTTAATCCTCCTGGATCACTCAACTGCATTTGACACCATTGTGCATAGGATTTTAATAAAGTACTTGCAACACATCTGTGGCCTAGGAGACACAGTTCTTAAAAGGTTTAAATCTTTCCTTACTGGTAGATCACAGAGAGTAACATCAGGATAAAACTCATCGGCACCACAAGATCCATCTTCTCTTCCATGTTATTTGCAATTTACTTGCTACCACTGGGAGACATCAGATGACATGGACTAAGATATCATTGTTATGCTGATGACACACAACTCTACTTCTCCCTTGCTCCATGTAAAGGAGCTTCCTGTAGCCCGGTTGGGTACCTCTGCCGACGTATGCTCCTAGTGCTCACCGAAGACTCCAAGCACTCCACCCGACAACATCAACACCGCAGTCCCCATGTCCAGCGTTACAGCTTAGCCGGGAACTTGCTGTCCTCCACCAAGACCAGGATCCAGCTGGGTGAACCTCTCCTACTCCAGAGAGCGAAGAAGGAACAGCTCTTAAAAGAGCTAGTGATAATAATCCCAGGGGAGTATAGTGATATAGCAATCCCCAGGGTAGATACAGCCTTTTCCCAAGACATGAGACAAGACTCTATGTTGAGGGTAAAACAGGCACTGAATTTTAATGGAGGCACATTGGCCTTTTATGCAGGTTTCCCAACAAAGGTGACACCCAGGTGGACCTTGTTGGGTACAGGGACACAAAGTGTACAAGCCAATAAAAACAATGTGAAAATGAATGACACTCCCACTTACAGTACACAATCCCTCCTCTCTGCCTGTGATATAGCTATAGTAGATAATACATTAACTTAATTATCCCCAGACAGACAAAACACACACATTTTTACAAAGTCCAATAAGTACCCCAAAATACAACATATCCCCATAAAGTCACATCCCTTGATAGCCCTGATCTGGGTGAACAACATATCCCAAAATCACCCAGATCACAGCAGGGGTTCAGGAAATTCTTGGAAGTCATTTCGACTGACCACACACATGGTTTCATGCCCAAAACAGTTCCAGAGAATTAGGCTGTGCGGCTGGTCTATTTTAAACAGTCGAAGTACCATTCGAATTACCGAACGAAATGGTGAATGCACATAGTCAATGTGTGTCCCTTGTTAGTGGGCTTCGACTCACTGAACGTCGTTCGACTCCCATTCGAAGAAGTTCCTTGGAAGGTAACTTTTCAGCGGTGTTCATGCCGTCGCGTGTCCGATTTGAGTTCCATGAATTTGATGACAAAACACAGCTGAACACGTTCAACCAAATAAGATGGCCGCTGCCACCTGTTCGAATGGCAGCCACTTTGACACTTCAGCTGTATCCGAAGTGCCACTTTGACTCACTTCAATTGTAGCAAAAGTGCCACTTCGAAAGTTCGAATCTGTTCCAGTTAGAAGTCCAAAGGGCAGAAACAGTATCTTTAACCCCCAGTTCACCACAGGGCCATAGTCACAGGGCAGGAGACTGGCAAAACAGGCCCCTCCAAAAACCAGTGGCGAGGTCACTTTCGCCACAAAAGGGAGTATTTTTTATGTTATAAATATAGAAAATTGTTATCTTTAGTTGTTCCTTTATACTAGACGTCAAGACTGTGGCAACACCATTCCTTGTTTATCATGTAATAATCTAATACTTATGGATCTAAATTTAATCCGGTAGGTAGTCTGTTATGGTAGTTCTTAACTAAATTTATATAATATTCACATTTCGCTGTCTGTTTATGGCTTGTTCTTGGGTTTAATATATTGATCCCTTTTTCCATAAAAAGTATTTTTATTAGTGCCATGTACGCTTGTAATTATCTGGGCTTTTTTATTACTATTGGTATGGTTTTCCCCAGCTGACTTTTCTTCTTTTTCTTAACTGTATTACATCACATGTATTACATCTCATGATCCTCTTGTATGTGGTACAGATTCAAGCCTCATTCTAATATCTGCATCTCAGAAGTGATTTACCCATTCATTAATGTCCACTTTCGGCAGGGTTTTAAAACCCATTTTTTTCCCCATGAGTTCTTTGCATGCACCCAGCATTCTTGGATGTTTCCTCTTTTCCTATTTCCTTCTACTACCTGATTTGCCCCCTTTCACGGAGATAATCTCAGTTTGCCAGGTCTTCCAGTGGAATACAGAAAAACAGGAATTATTTAACTATCTTCGAGTCCAAGGGTTTCTTAGAGAACATTTATTAAAGGATAAAAAGGATATAATTGTCCTACTTAATAAAACATTCAATGGCACAAAACAAAAGTTGTCTATCACTAGGGCAATGCAGTTTATACATGTGAAAACTCCAACACCGAAAATTTCAGCTGTGAAGCAGTGGGGAAGAGATATGGCTATCTCTATAAGCAACAGGGCATGGGACTTAATACTCTCAAAACTTAAAAAAATATATTGTCTTAACTTAATTCAGACATAAGTGAAAGTCACATATAGGTGGTACATGGTCCCTGTGAGACTCTCCAGGAATTCCTCCTTCCAACTCTTCAGTTTGTTAGAGATGTATACAACTAGAAGGAACTATATATCACATATGGTGCAATTGCCCTAGAATAGTTCCATTTTGGGACTTAGTATTCAAAATCATAAAGGATACTAATGGCACACCGCTGACTAAAGAAACTGAAATTGCTTTGTTAAATATAAACAGTACGGTAGGTGTTAGAAAATATGATATTCTGATTACACACTGCTTAATGGCAGCAAAATTACTGATTGCTAGACAATAGAAGCAAGTAATAATTCCAACGAAAGATGTATTTATAAAACAACTGCTTTTCCAATTGGAGATGGAAAGAAATATGCTTCTATTCAATTACCATAGGGGTTACAGTTCCCTAACTATATATTAAGAATTAATAGACAAGATTGTTAGCATGTATTCCAAACCCTGATAGCATTGACCCATATCTACTGGTTTAGGAACAATGGAAGAACGTGGAAATAGATTCCGCAGTCGCAGTGGATATCATTGTCTGTTTTATTATTGGTATGTGTATGTGATGGAGTTATTATGGCTATCCATTGTGTATGTGAAATATGCTTACACTTGCATATGATATATATGGATTTTGCAATTTTCTATCATATGTTTTGTACTATATGTGAAATAATTTTCAAATATAAATTAATTTAAAAAAAAGAAATACAGAAACACATTTTTGAATGTGTACAGATCTTGGTCAAGGAAGTGGGAGGAAGATTACAGAAGTTCCACCGGACGTGGAAAAAAAATATTCAGGACGCTTGGGTTCTCAGAGTTACTCAAAGTGGTTACAAGATAGAGTACTCATTGATAACCTCGCCAAGATTAGTGCACTCTCACGACCTTATTGGCTAAAACTCTTCCTCTAATATTTTGGGTACAATAGTATGTCTAGAATTTAAAAGCCATTTATCTTCTAGGGACAGGCAACATGAAGGCAGACTTTCTGAGCCATCAGCTGAATTGCACCAGGAGAATGGAGTCTCCACAGAGATTTCTTACGGAAGATTGTTCTCACTTAGGGATTACAAGATATCGACCTGATGGCTACAAGCCAAAATGAGTAGAAAACCAGGTATTTCTCCTTTAAGTTTGATTCATCAGGTCAAGATGCTTTAAGCCAGGGGTGAAAATTTAAATTGGGCTACATATTCCTTCTATATCTCTATTCCCGAGGATGACAGTGATTCTGATAAATACTCTTTGGTCCAGGAGACCTTGATACACACAGCTGCAATGTATCATTTCCATGTTTTTAACAATCGGGGCCCCATTCTAGAACTGGATCCTCAGAGACTCGAGCTAATTAAATTTCTCATTCCAGATTCAGTCACTGATACCATAATGCAGGCAAAGTTTGGACACAGGCAAAGGAAATGCAGCTTATAGTGCAAAAATAAGCAGATTGTTTTCACAAGCAATTGCTAAATCACTCTTTTCTCAGGGACTAAGATGAACTTTTATTAGGCCTCAATCTACAAGGGCAACAGCCACTACTCGGACAGCATGAGTGAATGCCCCTACTGATGATATCTTCAGGGCAGCTTCTTGGACATCTGACACTACATTTGCTAACCAAAACTGATTGTATGTTCATAAGAGTCAGGACGTTCTTTTTGTTGTTGGCGTTTGTTTTTTTTGTGCCATCCTAATTGAGTTTTCTATTAAAATTAAATTCCATTGCAGTTCTTTAGTCTCCTTCCTTTCTTGCTTGGGTATTAACCATCAATGACCCTGTTGTTTTGGCGAGGAAACATGGAAATTCTTACCTATAGTTCCCAGGATTTTTTTTTTTTCCTGGCCATTTCCACGGCAGCATCAGCTTCCCACTCTTCTTGGAGCACTTTATAATCAGACTGAATTTTCTAGGAAGGGGGCGGTAAAAATATATGTAATTGATAATTACTGCTGTCCAATTTAGACATCATTAATAAGCAATTAACCTTATTAGTGATGTTGTCATGCAAAATGGCCAAGAAAATAATATTCTGGTAAGAATTGTCATGTACATTGTTCATGAATTATCTTTTATTCTAATCTTAAAATGAGTCTTTTGTCAAGTTATGTCTGAGAAGCCAGACTGCAAGAGCTTTGTATTGAACATAAATATTTTTATACTAACTACATATCCTCTAAAGTGTCCTCTAAAGAATAAACACAATTTGGAAAACTTGTCATCATAGCTCATATATGCAATTCCTTTAATTAATATTGCTAATTAGTGTACTTAATATGCAAGGTGAGGTTTTTCTCAAGACCTATAAATTAGCCAAATGATGTTCTTGTTCATGCCCTTTCGGATAGTTTATATACAAGTGCATAAATATTCAAGCATACGTTCATTCATGAATGAATCTTTTAACAAAGAAAAAAACAGTGTATTTAAAAAATTGTGTATTGTATAAAAAAGTACAGTTATACACATCGAGAAATGTTACTTCTGCCAAATCATTTTTTCCAAAGATAGAACATTTTTGAGGACACCCAAAATTTTGTTGGATGTTGGTTCTGCTTGGCCAAATGTCAATTCAGAAACAGAATCAGAAGAGTGAACAAAAAAGCAATGAAAATGGGAAAATAATATTATTTATATATTTTGCAATACACTGATAAGAGCCATCTTTCCTTTATAAGAGCCTTTTTAGATTGACTGAGGAAAAGTAACCAATAAAGGGAAAAATAGGAAGCTATTGTATCACTGACACCATCCAAAGGGTGCAGATACATCCAGAAAGGGGATGGATCTGCTCAAAGGATTGGCTGGTCAGCATGGTGTAAATACATGTCAGGCTGCATGTCCATCATCCAGGCACACTCTCTGGTGTTGTCAACCAGGGAGCAAAGTTAGGAAAACTGTACAAGACCCAAGAATTGTGACTTTCATGCCGAAATTGGAATGTTTTTTTACATGAGTATCATGGCAACATCCTATGAACTTTGATACTGGCAATATATCTGTGCGTGGACAACATTAAGGTAGCTCATGGAGTCACTATTCACAAACCTTGATACTGATAAGTGGACAGATGTACAGAAATCATTTGCATTGGAAATAAATACAGTAACATATGCAGACCATGGTGTGCCAGGTGATCAATATAAGTTGGAAGTAATACATATATTACCTCCAGGACTACATAAAAGAGGGGGACAGACAATTGTCAGATGACAAATACTATAGAAGACTAAATTAAGACCCCACCAAGGAATGTACACTACAAATTAGGGAGCTTATTAAATCTTTCCCTGAGAATTTGCATCTAGAACTGCAATTACCTATACCAACTAGTCCCTGAATGGGCACTAAATGCTTACCAAAATCCACAAAGCAGATAATTCTGGAAAACCCATAATTACAGGAATGGGAATTCTCACAGAACAGATCTCAGGACTGGTAGAAAATACCCTAAAATCTCTAGTCACCAACACCAACAGCTTCATAAAAGACACAACAGACTTCCAAATCACCAATCTCCCTGCTAACACCACCCTTGTAACCATGGAGCTGGAATCTCTGTACAGCAACATTCCACATACAGATGGAATCAATGCTTGTTTCCATTTCCTCTCTTATGCCGACAACCACAAATATAGCCCCCAAATTTTATAACATGACAAGAGGCTTTGTATTTGCTTAAGTCTCTCTTTACGGCAGCACAGAAAAACAACCAATCAGAAAAAAGTTAGGTACTATAAAACTCCCCTCCCCATGCATCATTTCCTCTTTCTTTGCTGCTCCGCATTAGTACTGGTCAGAGTACCACTGCCTCCTGCTTATAATTGGTGGCTTTGGTTATGACTTATTCATGATTTATATTATATTTAGTTCATATTATTTTTATTTTTTACATTATATTTAGTTACCATTATATATATATATATATATATATATATATATATATATATATATAAAAATAAATAAAGCAAACAAATCTTGCACTCCAATAATTCAACATTAAATGCCTGGTGCTTGTCAGCCAATGATCCAGAAATATTGCCAAAGATAGCACTCCAGGGACTATTATAATATTTTATAATAGTCCCTGGAGTGCTATCTTTGGCAATATATATATATATATATATATGTGTGTGTGTGTGTGTGTCTGTATGTATATATATATTTTTATATATTATTTGCATTATATTTAATTATCACATTATCATATTTCCCACCCATTCTTATCCCTCCCTTGTTTATTTTTATAGTTTAGGTTCATCAGATATGTATACAACTCTGCTTGTTGTCTCTGCGGCCTGTCAATTGTTCTTATGTCTGTTTTTCATAAGTAGGGTTGGGATCTATGCAGGTTATGGTAATTTTGATTGCTACATTGGGTACCTACATGTTTGTTCAGAGTACATTTCATTGGCTAAGCCACCTTTTCGATTCTGTTTTTCTCTCGTTCCAGTTTACACTCCATCAACGCTATCTGGTTTGACAGTTCTTCTCGGATAGTGGACATTGTTGTATTTATTGTATCTAGGACTTTGTTTCTTCCCCATTATGTTTTCTGCCTTTTCTTCTGTTTTGTCGCAGCTTGAAAGAGGAAATGATGCATGGGGAGGGGAGTTTTATAGTACCTAACTTTTTTCTGATTGGTTGTTTTTCTGTGCTGCTGTGGAGTTCTAGTAAAGAGAGACTTAAGCACTCACCTCCTGTCATTAATAAAATTAAGATTATAGGTACACTAAAGCTAGCCTAATCTACAATTATCACAGAACTGGCACTATTCATCCTCACACATAATTATTTCAGTTTTAACAACTAGGTTTACCTACAGACCATGGGCAGTGTTATGGGTACTAAGATGGCACCCCAGTATGCTAACCTGTTCATGGCAGATCTAGAACAGAGATTCCTGGAAATACAGCACACAAAACCTTACAAATATTATCACTATATCGATAATATCTTCATAATGTGGACTGAACGCAAAGAAAAACTGATACAATTCCATAACTCTTTTAACTCATTCCATCTATCAATCAAACTAAACATGGAATATTCTTCTACATCTGTGATTTTTCTAAGCACCACTGTGACATGTAACAATGGCACAATCCACACCTTGGTTTACAGAAAACCCACAGACAGATGCAGTTACATTCACAGCCCCAGCTTCCACCCCTCTCATCTACAGCCAAGCAACTAGGTACCATCGCACATGCTCTGACTGTAATTCCCATCTAAATGTACTCTCCCAATCTATGAGACAGACTACAAACCAAAGACCATTACCAAACAAATCAACTCTGCAGTAAAAACTCCATGCATGCACGCACCTGCTACAGTACAAAGAGAAAAAAATATCTACACTTGTGGTCACCTACAACCCAGCTCTTGAGGAAATACGGAAAATCATAATATAATTGCAACCAATGTTAACAGAAGATGAGACTCTGAAAAACATTTGCTCTGAAACACCCATTTTGGCCTTCAGACAGTCACCAAACCTCCAACAAACATTAATCAACAGGAAGCTGCCCACTGATGGGAAGAATAAAGAAAATGGGACCAGTCAATGCAAAAAATCTCGTAGCAAACTGTGCCAAAACATATGCACAGACAACACAGCCACATACAACAATAAAACCTACAGCATTAAAGGGTCAGACTCCTGCACATCCAGCAATGTGGCATACATGATTCAATGCACCAAATGCCACCTAGGATGCTACATTGGGGAAACCACCCAGCAATTAAATGGCAGAATGAATATGCACAGACACTCCATTAAACACCACAAAGAAAAATCCTACTGCACTCCTGTGGGAAACCATTTTACCCAGGCTGGCCACTTGATCAAGGACGTAAATATCAAAGTACTGAAAGGGATTTTTAAAAATACCCAAGAAAGAAAAACTTTTGAAGCCAGAATGATCCAATTGTTTAACAGCAAGAATAGAGAACTAAATATTGATTTGCGTTTCCTGTCCCACTACCAACACTTTACATGAACACTCCCCCAGCATTATCTTACTGTTCTGTTATATGTATCAACATTTTAAAATGCATTCCAATGATATATTTATCCTATCAATATACAAATGTATGTATAGGTGTGCATGTACATATATTTGTGCAATCGGTTGTATTTATACGTATATTTTTGTATGTACTTATATACATTGTGTATACTTGTGTATATATACACTATATAGATTGTGTGTGTTTCTGTGTATGCTGGATATAGGCCTTCATGCATATCCTGTAGCTCTTGGATGGGAATTCATACATTCTTAATATTCTTTTGTTTTTACTTTCCCCTTCTACCACTATCTTCTGCACTGCTTGCTTGTGTTTTTTCTCTCTCTCCCCCCCCCCACTCTGTAATCTTCACACAAGATATTTACGACCCTCTGCAAGAATGTCTATTTTCTATGAAACCTATGTCTTATCTGCACATGTCGCTTTAACCCCTGTATCACAACTCAACTTTGAATTCTATGTGTCGTCTTGCTCAGAAATGCTTTAGACTTGAGAAAGAGAGGTTCTCCCGAAAGCTTGTCATTAAAAAATTCTGTTAGTCCAGTAAAAAAGGTATTACAAGATACAAACTTTATCTGTTTTTCACATATACATAATATATATATATATTTTTTTCTTTATTTGAAAAGTTTGAAGCATGGTGCAATCCTAAGAAAAACACAAGTACACAGAGAAACTGTTCTATGAAAGAAATCAGGATAAAACAGAATCTGTAGATGAATGGGCCACTCAACTGCACTTAATAGTAGAATACTGTGCTTTTGACCACTGTAATGGCATGATAAAAGAAAGAATTCTGATGGGATCTAATTCTAGGGAGGTACAGAAAAAAAATGACTTTTGTAAAAAGACCTCACATTTGACAATGCAATAAAAAATAGTGCAAAAATAGAAAATAACCAGCGCTCACATGCAATTACTTCATAGTTACACAGACACAGGATCTTTGCACATGGAGCAGAAGCAAAATGAAAGTAACAAGACACATTGCAAATTAAATCTGTAGAATGCTGCAGATCTGCACAGAATGTCTAAATAATGTGCCATGCAGCACACCAGAACTGCACACTGTCAACCACAAACAAAAAAGCAAGTCACAAATGCCAAAACTCTTATTTTTCCATTATGTGCATTGATAGCATAACAAAATACAACAATCTATGCCAACAGTTAAAGTACAATATGGCATGCTATGGTAAATAAAAATAAAAAGATTCAGGACAAGATTAATTATATGGGGAGATTCTTTTTAGCACATAGAAAGTACCTATTAAATTGAAAATTGATACTGGTGCACAAGTTAATGGCATGTCTGCACAAATGTATTAAGAAAAACTGTCAAATATATATACACTGGGAAAAACTGTTTTGATTATTTCAATACTCCCACTTCACCTTTATTGGATCAATATATATATATATATATATATATATATATATATATATATATATATATATATATATATATATATATATATATGTATATGCAGCTGTTTATTTGTATGCCCTACTCTGCTTTATTTCTTTTTCTTTTTAACCCCTTAAGTACAGTGGGCATTCTATGCTGTCCTTTTTTGGGCAGACCTTAACCCTTTAGTAACGAATGACGGACCTGGGAAATCGGTAGCGACGAATGACGGAGCAGGTCCGTCATGCAGTTAAGTTAACCCCAGATCGCGGTGATCGCGGGGTTAACACTCCTCCGGTCTGCCTCTGTATTTGAGGCAGACCGGGAGCACCTGATCGCGCTGCCCCTGCAGCAGTGATCGCTCTGACAGGCTGTCAGAGCGAGCACATGTGCTGCAGGGACTCACGATCCGCCTCCCTGCTCTTCCGCAGTCAGTGTGAAGAGCAGGGAGATGGATCACTGCTGATCTTCTCCCTGTGTAAAAATAAACTGCTTCTAAACCTCATACAAACATTATTGTATACAAATTGTAGAGTCCACTAGGGTGAATCATAGATAACCTCAGAGAGGTCAAGGTAAAGTCATAGAAATCTGAGGTTATATATGATTCACCCTAGTGGACTCTACAATTTGTATACAATAATAATGTTTGAGTTTTAGGAGCATTTTCCCAGGTTTCTTCTAAGATTTTATTTACCCTTACGTTATCACCATTTTCACACATTTTTTGTATATTTATTTTGGGTAGGTTGCTTATAATTTTAGTTAATAAAGGTTATTACCATATATTTTTGTAACGTTTATTTTAGGAGGTATTTTTGGAATGTGATTGAATCCCATTCACCTAGAGAAAAAATGATCCCACGCTAAGGTTCAAAATACACCTTTTGAATTACCCCAGGGTGTATTGTTTAATAAATAGTATGTGTTTGTGGGGACGTTTTAATTACCAACCATCTAAACTACTCCAAAATGGAACATGGACACAGCGTAAAACTTAAAAGTTAGAAAAAAACCTGAATGTCTGTGTCTCAAATGTGCCCCTTCAACATCCACATATACCTGGCAAAGGTATATACGGGGGTATTGCTGTACTCAGATGACATAGCTGAGCAACATATGTAGTATTATACAGTCGTAACACACATAAGGTTTGCAAAATATACTGTGCAAACTCAATTTGTGTGTCAAAAAGGCAGAAAAAAACGCTTATTACCACTACACTTGGTACAAGCCAGCGGAAAAATTATCCCATGCTAAGGTTCCAAATATGCCTTTTGAAATACCCTGGGATGTCTTCTTTAAGAAATGGTATGCCTTTATGGGGTAGTTGGATTATATAGCCTACTAAAATGGACATGGACACAGCGTAAAAATTCAAAGTTTGAAATAAACTGGAATGGAACTGGAATAAACTGGAATAGCTGGCAAAGGTACATATGGGGATATTGCTGAACTCAGCCGACATAGCTGAGCAATATATGAAGTATTATACAGTCGTGGCACACATACGATTTGCAAAATATACTATGCAAACTCACATTATGTGTCAAAGAAAAAAAAATGCTTATTACCACTACACTTGATACAAGCTAGCGGAAAAATTATCTCACGCTAAGGTTCAAGATATACCTTTTCAAATACCCTGGGATGTCGTCTTTAAGAAATGGTATGCCTTTATGGTGTCATTGTAAGATGTAGCCTGCTCAAGTGCCCAAAGTGGGACACGGACGCATCAAAACCCTCCATGAAAATTCACACTTAAAAACCTGAACTTGTCACGTCTCTTTTACAGCACTGTAACTTCACAAAATAGTGTCTAGGTCATACATTGGGCATATTGTTTTACTCAGAAGGTGTAAATGAGTATAATTTGGGGATTTTTATGACAGTGGTACATATTTAGTGTAAGAAATTGGTGAAAAAAATGATGACAAGTTAAGGCACAATATACACCATATAAGATACCCTTGGGTGTCTGCTTTATCAAATGAAAGCCCTTTGTGGGGTTATTTGAACAGTCACATTGCTATAATACCCTAAAATGAGACATAGGCCAGTCAAATCCATCTACGAAAATTCTAACTATAGAAACTGAAATAGCCTTGTCTCTTATATGGCACTGTAGTTTTACAGAAAAGTGCCAAAGGCATACAATGGGGTTATTGTTATACTCTGCAGATGTAGCGGAACACAATATGGGGCTCTGTGCAGGAAATACACATTACAAAAACCTTGTTATATGCCAAAATAGAGGGGAAAAAACACTATTTTACTCCAATATTTAGCAGAGATTGGCAATGAAATGGCCACGTAAAAAGTGTCAAACTAACCTTAGGTAAATAGCCTTTGATGTCTACTTTATATAAATATATACTTTTGTGTGGCAATTTTGTTTTCTGTGATGGCTACTAAACCTACAAGACAAACATACCAAATTCTAAAATTGTTGCAAATTGAAATTTTATTTTAGTCCTTGTATTTTGTGACCTGTACCTTTTAAAATAAGCTGAAATCCTATACATATGATGTACTCTATAAATCAAGACATGAATTATTTTATTTTGAATTACTTTTTCTAAGCTGGACATGTTATTCACATGCTATTATTGCCAAAACTGTGAAAAAAATTTATGTTTTCCAATTTTTTGGCATTTTTATATAATTAATGAGAATGTATCTATGTATATGTGACATCAAAACATAAAACATAAAGCCCTATTTGCCCTCTAAAAAACAATGTATAATATGTGTTGGTGCAATAAATGAGAGAGATGCAAATTGCGTTTGAATACAAACAGCAAAAAAATGCAAAAATGGCCTTTGTCCATAATACAAGCTTCTGAAGCTGTGTCCTTAAGGGGTTAAAGGAGCACTATAGGGTCAGGAACACAAAAATGTATTTCTGACCCTATAGAAGTAAACCTCTATCTAGCCCGCTTGGCCCCCTTTGCCTCCCTAAAGCTAGTACAATCTTACTTGAATTCAAGTCTGAAGCTGCCTGTGAATTACCTTTGACATCATCAGAAGTGGTGGCCTGATCCAATCACAATGCTTCCCCATAGGATTGGCTGAGACTGACAAGGAGGCAGATCAGGGACAGAGCCAGTACAATTTAAACACAGCCCTGGCCAATCAGCATCTCCTCATAGAGATTAATTGAATCAATGAATCTCTATGAGGAAAGTTCAGTGTCTGCATGCAGAGGGAGGAAATACTGAATGTTTGGATGCATTTTAGGCAGCCATGACCCAGGAAGGATCTCTAGCAGCCATCTGAGGAGTGTCCAGTGAAGTTATCACTAGGCTGTAATGTAAACACTGCATTTTATCTGAAAAGACAGTGCTTACAGCAAAAAGCCTGAAGGTAATGAATCTACTCACCATAAAATAATTCAATAAGCTGTAGTTGTTCTGGTGACTATAGTTTTCCTTTAAAGACGGCGGGCGACATAGAAGGTCCCCAACCGTCCTTTGTACTCACCGGGTCCCTGCCTTTCCCACGAGGTCACGATCCTGGGGTCTGCCTGGGGGCCTGGGAGTTAATCAAGTTATTACTTTATCAGACTTGATTATCTCCAGGGCTAGGAGAGGGTGTGTGTTATGTTTTTACTGTGCCCGATTGGTTAATCTTTGTCCCTTCCTGGGGGATGTCCCCTTTCATAGGGACTTGCATAAAAGCCTGTGTGTGATCATTAAAGCTCAGTTCAGTTGTACCCTTCTTCTTGACTTCGGCTGATGTTTTGGGATTCGTGTGCTTCACTAAGGGAATTATCTTATGAAGCTATTGGGATTACTATACGGTTCATCTACTTTATCTACCGAACAGAGAGCTATAATCACTGATGCTCTGGCGGTTCGGGAGGAAACTACCGAATGAGGTTTAAATATACTTGGTTTCCTTACAATGCATATATATTTAAATTCTACAAATATATTTATATAATATTTTACATAATCAAGTCATTTTATTAATTACAATTTGAGGGACCTGTCTGACATCCTAGGCCAGGAAAGTCTCGCAAGCCCTATATTTGAGCCTGTAACATTATAGGACACCATAAAATATGTAAATGGGGGGTACTGTTTTACTCAGGAGACTTTGCTGAACACAAATATTAGTGTTTAAAAACAGTAAAACATATCACAATGATGATATTATCAGTAAAAATTAAGTTTTTGGCCTTTTTCACACAAAAACGGTACTTCCACTGACAATATAATTGTTGTGATACCTTTTACTATTTAGAAACACTAATATTTGTGTACGGCGAAGTCTCCTGAGTATAACAGTACCCCCAGGTACATGTTTTATGGTGTTTTCAAAAGTTACTGAGTCAAATATAAGGCTTGAGTTTCCTTTATTTCACATTGAAATTTGCCTGATCGGTTACGTTGCTTATGAGACCATAGGGTAGCCCAGGAGCAAGAATTACCCCCATGATGGCATACCATTTGCAAAAGTAGACAACCCAAGGTATTGCAAATGGGGTATGTCCAGTCTTTTTTAGTAGCCACTTAGTAACAAACACTGGCCAAAATTAGCGTGCAATGTAGTTTTTGGAATTTTTAACACACAAACAAATATGAACATTAAATTTGACTAAATATTTGATGTTAAATGAAAGCCCTGTTTCCTCTGAATAAAATGATATATAAGAAGTGTGGGTGCACTTAATATAAAAGAGGTGAATTACAGTTGAACAGACATATAGTCAAATTCCAGGTCTTTTTTATGTTTTGTTTTGATCACGTGTACATTTGTCTCAGTCCTTAAGGGGTTAACTAGCTTGTTGACTCTCCTCTGTTTATTTACCTTTCCTGGCTATTCTCAACCAATCTTCACCTTTCATTTTCAGACACATCTTCTTGTATTTATGACACCCCACTCACCCCCTTCCCTTTTCTAAGATCAGTTGTTGTAAGTGTAAAACTCTATCAGATTAATCAGTATTGTTTTAGGCCTGAGGAAGAGAGGAGAGAGAGTTTGTCTTCGAAATATAATGTTAATCCCATAAAAAAGATGTCATTGCATACTGCAATACTCTGGTATTTTAGCATTAAAAATACCAGATATATATAAAAACAGGGGCTGCACTCACCTGAACATGCATAAATGGGGTGCTGCTGGGGGCCAAATTATACAATACACAAGATCCAGCGCACTCACCAATACACTAAACAGCAACTTCAATGTTGACAGATTTTATTTGTTTTTTTAAAAACACCTAACCTAGGCAAAAATAATAGGTGTTTAGTTACATTATATGATCATGCATTGCATAAGTTTGCCACAACGTCAATGTACTCCATCTTTGGCAGGTTTCTCTAAAAGCCTATTTGTTAGAGTAGGACCTGCCAAAGATGGGGTACATTGACGTTGTGGCAGGCTTATGCAATGTATGATCATATAATGTACAAGGCACAGGTTACAAGGCATGACACTCCCACACACAGCACACAATTCCTCCCCTCTGCTTAGGAGATGATTAGATCAGTAACTGTACTAATTCTAATCCAATTATCTCCAAGAACAAAAAAAAACTAAAAAATTACACTTTTTAAAAAAACACCCCAAAAGTACCCTAACCCCCTCCCCCCCCACAAATGTTACATCCCCTGATAGCCCCGATCCGGGTGACCAACATATCCAAAAATAACACAGATCAGTTCAGGGATTCAGGAATTTCCTGGAAGTCTTATTTTTCACCAACCGTGCACATGGTCCTATGCCCAAAACAGTTCCAGGGAATCAGGGCTAACGGTCGGTCTCTCTGTCTGGAGTACAAAACTACATAACTCACATAAACAGAACCTTTTCAAGTGCATTGGGCAAGGTATATTTCAGGGCCCATAGTCCTGAGGCAAGAGATGGGCCAGCAGGCCCCTCCAAGAACCCGTGACGCTGTATAGTTCATCACAGGCATTCAGTTCGATTCGGGACTTCGGAACTGCTGAATGGCATTCGTTTTGGAAATTTGTTATTTGGGTACACGCCATTCTGGCATTCATTTCGGTCATCGGCAGTTCGGCATGTCATTTGTTTCAGGCATTCAGCAGTTCAGAATGTCGTTTGTTTTGAAAAATAAACAGTTGTGTCTTAAGGACACATAAGAACAGAGAGTGAGCACAGTCTGAGAACAGAGAGTGAGAGCAGAGAGAAAGCAATTTGTGTGTGAGAGTGTAGAGTGTGTGAGAGAGAGAGAAAAATGAGAGCAAGTGATGGTTGGTACACAAAATTAATCACTGCAGTAAAGCCACAGTGCGGCAAAGAGACACCCTGGCAATCAGACTACCTGGCTTACACAGCCACACACTCTCTCACCCACCCCTCTTCAAAAAAAAAAACAACAAAGGCAAAACTCTCTCTCTCTCTCTTGAACACACACTTAAAAGCAATGTGGATCCCCAAGTTTGCAACAAGTAAAGTAAAATAAATGTAATGCAATTTATCTCTCTCAGTCTCTTGTGCTATCACAACTAGTCTCGTCACATGAATGCAAGCCAACACCCTGACAGCCTGATTTATATACTCACACACCTCAATGACTCTGTGTGCCTTCATTGGTCAAGTGTCAGTGACAAAATCACCATTAATTGGTTGTCATCTAACATCAATCACAAAAATTTGATTTCATTGGACAGGGAATAGTGAAACCGGATTGGGCAAGCAAGCATTACATTGTACAAAACAAATTAGCTTATTGGTCAAGATTTCTGTCATCATTCATATCATTTTCCCTCCCTCTCTCTTGTTTTGCCACTTTTCAGAAATCCGAATCACTTCAGTACTTAGGAGCTTCGGAGCTTCAACGTTTGGAGCTCTGGCACTTCCTAACTACCAAACTTCGTCACTTCAAAACCTCAGCAATTCAGAACCTCTGCACTTTGGAAATTCATAAGCATGACATGAAATTCGTACGAATGTACATTCGGAACGAAACGAATTGCACATGTCTAATAAAAAGTATAGCAGATTTAGAGGTTTCATAGATGTGAGAAACGTTGAACTTGATGGGTGCAGGACTCTTTTCAGCCACATAATTATGTATGATATATCAAATGATACATGATATAGAATTATGCACTAGTTTAATAGTTTAACACTATTTTATATTTTATACATATTCATCTGTTTGTTTGTGTGATATAGATTAGATATATAGATGTCTTGATTGCGTGTTGGTCACTGTTATAACTTATGCTTGTGGAATTTTGTACCTCCCTCCACTACAGTTTCTATATGTGTTATTCTGTTGGAAGGAGTAGTTTTGTGAATTACTAAAAAGATTCACTATGCTACACCATGCTGGCTTTGTGTGATTTGAGTTTCAATTAAATGTAATGTTATTACAAGATGCATTATTAACCCCTTAAGGACACAGCTTCAGAAGCTTGTCTTACGCTTAATGACACAAGCAATTTTTGCATTTTCTTGCTGTATGCGTTCAACTGCAATTTGCATCTCTCTCGTTTATTGCACCGACTCATATTATATACTGTTTTTTTAAAGGACAGAAAGGGCTTTAATTTGATGTTACACACACACACACACACACACATACATACATATATATATATATATATATATATATATATACATATATATATATATATATACACTTATTTATTATTAAAAAAAAGAAAAATGAAAAACAAAAAATGTGTTTTTTGTACAAGTAATAAGTTCATTTAGTTGTTCTGATTTACAGAATATATAATGTGTCTGGGATTTTAAGTTTTTTTTGGTAGTTACAGGTCACAAAGCACAAGGAGTAAAATATACTTTTAATGTGGAGCGATTTTAGAATTTGGTATGTTTGTCTTGAAAGCTTAATAGCCATAAAAGAAAACAAAATTGCCACACAAAGGTATATATTTATATAACGTAGACATCACAGGCTATTGTCCTAAGGTTGTTTTGACACTTTCTACGTAGCCATTTCACTGCCAATCTCTGCTAAATATTGGAGTAACGTTTTGTTTTTTGTGGGTTTTTGGCACACAAACTTATAACAAAGAATTTCTCATGTGTATTTTGTAAAGTTGGTGTGTGCTATTCCTGTACAAAGTTTTATTTTGTGTTCAGTTACTTCTACTGAGTACAACAATACCCTTATTGTATGTCTTTGATACTATTTTGTGAAGCTACAGTGCCATATAGGAGACCTGTCCGTTTGAACATTTACAGTAGAATTTTGAGAGGCGGATTTAATGGGCCTGTGCTTCAATTTGGGGTATTATAGAATTTTAACTGTTCAAAAAAAAAAAACAGAAAGGCATACCATTTGTAAAAGTAGACACTCCAGGGTATCTCATATGGTGCATATTGTGCCTTAACATGCCCCCATTTTTTCACCAATAAATGCCAAAGTATGTGGTAAAAAATAATTTGGAGCATTTTTTACATACGGATTACATTTTTGCTGGGCATTTTGTTTCATATGTGCCACTAAGTTCAAACCCCCCAAATTATGCTCAGCTAAGTCTTTTGAGTAAAACAATATGCCCAATGTATGGCCTAGACACTATTTTGTGAGGTTACATTGCTGTAAAAGAAACGTGACAAGTTAAGGTTTTTAATTGTGAATTTTCATGGAGGGTTTTGATGCGTCTGTGTCCCACTTTGGAGCACTTGAGCAGGCTACATATTACAACTACGCCATAAAGGCATACCATTTCTTAAAGAACACATCCCAGGGTATTTCAAAAGGCCTATTTTGAACCTTAGCGTGGGATCACTTTTCCACTAGCTTGTACCAAGTGTAGTGGTAATAAGCATTTTTTCTGCCTTTTTGACACACAAAGCGAGTTTGCGCAGTATATTTTGCAAAAAGAAACTAGGAGGAAATATGCAGAACTCCCTGGATCTGGATAAGGAGGCTCTGCAGTAGGTATGCATCCAGTACTAGAAACAAGGCAAGACTAGAACAGGCACCAAACAAGATAAGACAAGACAAGACTAGACTAGACTAGAGGAACCCAGAACCAGAGCAGGACAGAAAGCAGGGTCCATAATATGTACACAAGACATGAGTGAAACCAGAACAAGGCATGGACAGGACTGTTCATTAACTGGGAAGACAAAATAAAACGAGACAAAGGAATGTGCAGAGGAAATGAAACCACTGCCTGCAGGACCAGACTGAAACAAAAAGGATTAATGGCAAAGGAACGGGTGTGGCAACAAAAAACAAACATATAAAGTAATCCAAGAACTGGAAATTCCAGGAACGGAATAAAGGAATGAACCCAGAAAACCCAGCATAAAGAAAACCAGACATAGAATAGAAAACCAGAAAAAAAAACAAGAAAAACTAAACAAGAATTGTAAAAAGAGTACTGGATACCAGAAGCCATCGCCAGAAATGATCCGGAACAGGAACAGGATGTGACATCACTCCCCTCCTATGGAGCAACCTCCGGATGCTCCCAGCAGCTCCCAGTAAGAGACCAGAAAAGGAGCGAGGATCCTGCAACAAAGTCGTCTTGACCTTCCCGAAGGCAAGGATCTGCCCCCCTAGAGATCTCCTGCAATGGAAGCAGAAGCCAGGAATGAAGATCCACTCTATAACAGGAGCAATGCCACCAAACAGGAACCAGAAACAGGAAACGGAACAAGGAACCAAACATAGCAAGAGGGCACCTGTAGACACCACCGAACTCCAAAACAGGAATCAGACTAACTGAACAGGAATGAGGAAGTCATCTCCAGCAGACTTGTCTAGCTACAGGATCTCTTGCACCCAGAATACCTCAGGCAGGAGGAAAGCTGCAAAGTCCACTCCACGAACTCCATGTTTTGCTTACGGCCATATGTTACGGGTGGCGGTACGGAGGCCGGGACCCCTGTGTGCCTGCTTATGCTAGGAGTCAACCTCGTGGAAATGAACAATCAGGGCCTGGTGCAGGGTAACCACACCACACATGCACATGAAAACCTGGTAATTGCTTTTGGGGTCAAAGGCCGGTCATGGCCAAACAGATCCACAGGAGGGGTATTTCTATCCAATTCTCCTTTTGCTCATTGCCCTTCGTGGTTTCATCCTGATGGTAATCCGAAAGTGCTTTACTGATCTTGATTTTCTGGTATTTGACTTTTGGCGTCGTTTTGACTTCCCTGAATTTTGGTATCCTTGATTTTTGGCTTTCCCTCATCGTTGTGTCTGATTTTATGTTCCTGACCTCGGCAAGTATTTTGCCTATTCTTCGATATGTTAAATCCGGCCATTCTAAGGTCCGGTTATACGTCATCCTTAGTCCTAGGTGTGACACAGTTCTGCATGATGGATTAATTTATAATCCTGACAATAAGACAGAACTAGACTAGACTAGAGGAACCCAGAACCAGAGCAGGACAGAAAGCAGAGTCTAGAACATGTACACAACAAAAAGGATTAATGAATAAAGGAATGAACCCAGAAAACCCAGCATAAATAAAACCAGACATAGAATAGAAAAAAAGTAAAACCAATAAAAAATTGCCAGTGGAAACAACCACAATACTGTCAGAAGAGTTCTCCTATGAAAGTATCAGATCAGACTATTCATGAGATCCAAATAAAAAACAGAGAAAAGCTAAGCTAATATACCTTTATTGATAAACAATGCTAAAATATCCATAATATAACATTGTTTATCATTAAAGGTATTTTGGTCACTTATATATCGTGAGTTTTCAATTTTTGGTTTTTATCTACTACTATTTTGTGTTTTACTATTTTTTAACTGTTGTCTGCTAGCAAGTTTTAAACTCCCAAAAATTGGTAATCCTTGTTTGAGTCAATGGGAAGCTATGCATCTCCAATATTCTTTAATTGTAAAATTTCTAAATCTGCTTTGGAAATCATCTATTGGCATTTATAATTATACATATTGGAGGTCAGCCCATTCCGGCAACTATACTGGTCACATAATCTCTCAAAGAAAGTAAGTTCTTGTCTAGCTACCCATTTTTTACCTCCTTTACGGTGCATTGCCTGACCTGCATATATCAGAATAAATCCATGTGGATGATATTGACTATCTTGGCTAATTTGTTGATTTTTTTGGTGGAGTTTCCTTCCCGTACATTATGTATGTACATTATGTATGGGCCTTCTCCATCTGTTGTGGCACTCCCCAAGGGGAAAATCTTTTTTTTCCTTAAGTAGGAGGCCATTGGAGATGGGGCGCCTGATATACTAAATGTATCCCAACACCTATCCCATATCCCAAGGAAGTTGAGAATGAAAGAACACTGAGTCCTCAGCATAGCTCTTTGGGATCATCCTAGCCACAAGGAAAAAAACTGGGGGAGATCTGTACCCATTAGAAAAGACTCTAGGTCTACCCATCATCTTATTTTGTGGGGAGTGTGCCACAAGCCAATCCGTGATAGTTGAGCAGCATAGTAATACATATGTTGGGTAACTCCCTTTCTCTTGGGTCTGCACTATTCTGTATCTCTTGTTATGCCAAATGAAATTGTCTATTTGTGTTTGTAAACTGCTGGGTCCCTCTTAGTGACAGGTACTGGAAGAGCATGGGAAATGAAAAGGAGGAGGGGCAGTAAAAGGGTGTACAGTGACTTTGGATCTGAGATAAGGTTTTTGCCAATATATCTGATCATACCGGATTTATTGGCAACCCATGAATTTGGATTATGTCATCTGTAAACTTGGCAGCCGACTGAATCAAGGGCATGGTGCTGGATTTATCTCAGTTAATTTTGTAGCCAGTGAAATTCACAAATTGTTTTATGGAACTAAATAAATGAGGGAGGGAATTGATCAGGTCTTTGATTGCTAATAGTACATCATTGGCATATGCCAAAAAGCTGTATTGTTCCTCACCTACCTGCATTCCCTATTAGACAGTTTTCTCTAATAAGTTTTAGGAGAAACTCTGAAGAATGCACAGAGGAGGGGAGACTCCTAAAACAGCTGTCAATTGGGGATGAAGCTGGCCTGGTCGGAATGAGTACATATCTGTGATAGGGATTAAGGACTGGCCGCCAGGGCATATGTGAGGATTTTGATATCATTATTAACCAAGGACATGGGTTGATAATTCTCAACCTTCATGTGATCTCGCCCCTCCTTAGGGATAAGGACTGTATGTGCCAGTAGGGTGTCCTGTGTGAGATTTTCTTGTTGTCTCAAGATGTTATAAAGACTTGTTAGATGTGGGGTGAGTGTCTCCCTAGATGTCTTATAAAATGTTGCCATGAACCTTCAAGTATTGGGGTCTTGTGTCCCTTGAGTGTGGAGATAACAAATTAAATCATCTCCTCTGTGTAGTCAGTGCCTAAGGAGGCAACATGCTCTGAGCAGTCCTGTGTCTCATGTTGTATAATGCACATGCTGATGTGGCTTTGGGTCTGCCATCTTGTATACCCTGGGACTGCTGTTTCAGTGAAAAAATATATTCTAAAGACGGATAGTAAGTTAACTCCAGGTTGTGATGTAAATAAGTCAGCTATATAGGCTTGCCAAGAGAGGCAGTATAGAGAGAAAATAGAAGGGAAAGAAATACAACTTTATGTATATGCTACAAAGTGCAGTGTGCATTTTTGTCTTATACTAGCTTTATGCCATCTTGATAAAGAAGGTGGCGGGGGGTTGTTTGATTTTTTTAATACATTATTGCTTCCCAGGTTTCTATAGTTTTTAGTGCCCATGGGGTTATGCCTAGCAGAGGCGAGGTATAGTATAGCTCATTTAATTTATTTGCAAAGTTCTATTAATACATACTGCTACCAACCCACACACATACTGCTACTCACACTGTTACACACATATTTGTACCCACTCTATGTACACACACTGCTAAACACTCACACTCTACACAAACACACAGTGATATACATACACAGTAATACATGCAATAATAGACACTCAGACATGTACACAAACTGCTACACATGTGCACACACTATGCATACATTAACATATTTAAATATTCTACTATTTCTTTTTTTCACAAGAATATAGTTTTTATTTATTTTGAAGATAGACAAAATAGTAAATGGACAGAGATAATAGAAAAAAAGCCTGTCTTTGTCACGCAGGTCCCTGGTCAGTTAAAGATGCTGTAATGTACATTATATAACAAACCATTCAGATGAATGCAAGAAAGGGGATTATGGTGGCAGTTGAGAACTTTGTGCCTATATGCACTCATAATGTAAATTAAATCCATCCTATTTCATCTCCTGAGCATATTATCATGATTCCCATACCTCTAATATCACTTTTTAACAGACATTGGCCAGCATTAAGACAACTCTTGCAGTACATACATCCCTGATGTGCTCTCCCATCATTATAGTAGTAGCTTTCACGTCTTCCGTACATATCTCAACCAACATGAGCAATAATGTTAAGTAATAATGACACCTAGAACTGAAAGTCTTCTCTTATGAAATGTTGTTCCTATTTGTTTTAATAGTTGTGTAGGGTACACTTATAGAAATCTTTTCAAAATGTTAGAAATGTTTTTTTTTTTACTTTTTGTTTAAAAGAAAAAAAACTCTAGCTAATATTTTTTAAGGTTTCATTTTCCTCTAAAAATATTTTTTCTCTCTAATGTTCAGTCTTTGTTTTTCTCTCTAATGTTCAGTCTTTTCTATGAATGTACAAATGTTTACTTTAACATTTCTTCAATTTGAATTTGTGTCTATTGAAATCTAAAATAATTACTGTTTTATTCAAATTCTTTGAACTTTTCTTTTAGATATCTTTTGTCTTTGAAAAGCTAGCCCTTTTCACGTTCTAAAGTTAATTTGATACATTGGTCTTTCTTCGTACTTCATTTTTACAATTTTTTCTTTATTTAATGGTTTCAGCATGAATTTTGAAAACCTCAATTTCAGAGCTGTTTCTCCTAATTCTACTTATTTCATTATTGAGAACATTCTGTAGCTATCAAGGTAGATAACAGCTCTCTTGTAAAATAGAACTGTTGACTTCTAATTCCTTAACCCCTTAAGGACACATGACATGTGTGACATGTCATGATTCCCTTTTATTCCATAAGTTTGGTCCTTAAGGGGTTAAAGTAGATTTTGGCCCATAATTTGCCTGCTGTATTAAAATTCTTCTTGGCCCCATTTTATAATGGGCACTGTACCTGGGACACTGTTATTGTCAGTCTCATCAAAAATTAGACAGCATGACAATTGCCCAGGCCAGGCTGCCCCATACACTGAATTACTGTGGCATCATGACACAGTAATCAGATGACTACTGCAAACAAATTATGGTAGTGGTAGCACCCAGTACATGGCATTTTAATTATGTAACAGGCTACTGCTGGATGCCTCAACCATGAGACATCCAGCAATACTGTTACAAAGTAAAATAATTATAGCATGTTGTCTATTCCAGTGTTCCCCAACCCAGTCCTCAGGGACCACCAATAGTCCAGTTTTTTGTCAGTATCTCTAATGCAATAAAAAAGGGAAATACATAAATCCAGGACTGTTGGTAGTCCATGAGGACTGGGTTGGGGAACACTGGTCTATCCTGTCTTCTACCATTCCATGTAGAAGTCAGAACCATGCCTACCTGTAGAGAGTCATAAAAGAAAAAATCTCAGCCACTCACGGTGATAAGTTAAGAAGATTTATTGGACACCACAACATTTTGACCTGTACCCAGGTCTTTATCAAGCTTTATCAAGACCTGGGTACAGGTCCAAACATTGCAGTGTCTAATAAACCTAGTTAACTTATCACAATGAGTGCCTGAGATAATTTATTTTATATTTGTTCTTATCAAGTATGCTGACCCATACTCAGTCAGCACCCTGTGATTTTTATGAGAGAGTGCAACCCTCTTTTCTCTTTTGATTCCTGTAAATAGTAACCATTTTAATGATGCAATAAATGCATCCCCAAACCTAGAGAGCTTTGATATAGAAAGCAGTCTAGCAGTGGATGTCTCTACATGTAAGCATGGCACACAATCTAAAAAAAAAAGTTTTCCTCTCGATCTTGAATAAAGCACTGTTGCGCCTGTAGGCTCAAGATATATTGGTAAATATCTTTATTCATTGTTGTTGTGACAAACTCCCCTTTTCAAGTGAGTTTGCCACGAGCTCCTGGAGGAGTCTGCTTGCCAGCCTCCTGCCCACACACTATGGGCCCTGCAGGGAAACCTGTAAAAAACTACCACATTTGACCGACTGTTAGCACTGATTTCCCTGGAACTGTTGTGGGCATGGGGCCATGCTTGCGGGTTGGTCAAAACTATGACTTCCAGGAAATTCCTGAACCCCTGAACAGATCTGGGTGATTTTTGGATATGTTGTTCACCCAGATCGCGGCTATCAGGGGATATGTTGGATTTTGGGGTACTTTCTGAACTTTGTGAAAATGTGTTTTTTTTCTGCCTGGAGATAATTGAGTTACTTACAGGACTTTACTCAATTATCTCCTAAGCAGAGGGGAGGGATTGTGTGCTGTACATGGGTGTGTCACAGACTGTATGTTTGTTCTGATTGGTTTATGTCCTTTGTGTTCCTGTGCCCCATCAGGTCCAGGGGGTGTTCCTCTGGCCTGGAGAATTGTATAAAAGGCCAGTGTGTCCCATTAAACTGAATATTTCTGCTTACACTCCAAAACTGTGTGTCGACCAGTTATTGGAGGGAAAGAAGATTTGCTCCTGTGTCTGCTGTTCCAGCTTGCAGGAGATTCAATGGGGAAAGTCCTTGTAAGGACTAGAGCTAGTTCCCCATTCGTCCAGTGTCGTCCAGTGCCTGGAGGTGTCATAGCTAATTTTCTCTTTGAAACCTCGTCACATTTTTCCCATGCTATGTTTTTCAGTTTTGTTTTGGTTGGCTGCTAGTCTTGCTGCACATTCTGAGATTATATTCTGGTCCACTAGGTGGATATATTCTGATTAAGTCGATTAAGTGACTGAAACCAGACCATAAGGTATGACATAAGAGATGAGAAGTTGGCAGGAGGAAGAAGACCTCAACGTCTCAATAGCTTCCACATAGCAACGTAGTGTAACCGCTAGTACTCCTATTTACCGCTATAACGTCTTATAAATTAGAATTTTGCAGGGCTAACTATATTATACCTACAATTGCCCATCACACCCTCCTGATTAAACTGAGGGTTTCTTTGAAGAGGGTTTCTTTGAAGAATATCTTTTTTTTTTCTTTGCTTAACACCTCCCTGCTCATGTAAGGGGACTGTGGTGAATAGGACACAGTGGAAGGGACAGGAATGAAACAGTTACAATCATATGTACCTGTGTGACTGCACATTATGTCATCGTGAACAGTACGTAAATAATAAAATTCACCTGGCATATAATGCGTTATGTCATTTTGAGTAAACTCTTTTCTCATGTCAGTTTTCCAAATTCCACCCAAGCATTTGTTAAAATTTTGTGTACACACCATAACTGTTGTGATCCCATATGCACCATGAGAGACAATGTTAAAATGACCAACATCTTTGATTAAAGTATACAGCTGAAATATCTCTTTAGCTCGATCCACACATTTAATGGATGGTTGATTGTAATGAGTCAATAGAGCTGTTGTCTGACAAACATTTAAGAAGGTCATCAAATCCCTGGGTAGGATGTTCATGACTGAATCCTGAAAGGAGAAGCATGTCAAAGTCATCAACTGCCTCTTGTAATCCTAGTTGCTGGGGTGCATTTCTGGTCGTGGTGATTGTTTTGAAACATCTGGATACCGGGTTAGTATTGGTAACAGGTATTCCTTTAACATCATTGGTTGCCATAAGGACACTGGCACCTTTGCTCTTGGTATTTGTCTTTGCATGTTTCCTCTTCTCTGATACATTTTTACACCTCCTATAATGTGTATAGATTGTATATATGTAATGATAATTGTTCTGATATTTCTTTATAGAAACAAAACCTTGGTTAGGTCTAAAGATATATGGGTTATTGGAATCAGCAAAATATTTATGACAATTCCTACCTTGGTATTTAAAATAATATTGTCCTGGTACAATTTCTTTAAAAGTTAAGATTGTTCTTTTATTCAAAATCTCTCTAGATCTTTTTGGTATAGTTGATAATTGAAAACAGGTAGAAATGAATTTATTCATGTTTCTTTGCCCTGTGAGGGAGAAAAGAAATTATTCTCCAAGTTACAATTAGTAAAAATATAATAATTATAGTTATCATTATTGGTTTCAAATACCAAAAAATACAAAATCCTGTTCCTATTACCCCTTTAACAAGATTTGTTAAAGATTCAGCTATGCTTTGAACAGTTTTACCAATTGAAGGTAAAATAGGAGTCAATATCTTACCAAGTTCTTTCAGCCAATATGAGAAATCTCTTGCGTGGTCCTGAATATTAAGAAGAGAAAGCCTAACCCTTATTAATATATCTTGCACTTGCTCGTGGGTGAAGCATTAGGTGATTTTGAATTGTTGTAAGTGAGCCAAGAAAGCACTCATATATGGAAGTTTTAAAGATATTGGGGGTATATGTATTTTAACGATATCTGTTAGTTTATAATTTTGTAAAGGAGGTTTTAACAATCTTCCATAACAGTAAATGTCATAATCTGTGGATACAATTAATGGCTGTAAAGCAGGTAACGTGCAATCTGAATAAGGAGTCATAATTAAATAAGAACCATTTCTTAAAGATTCAAAGTACAGATAATCATTTTGTATTGGTTCTATATTAAGTAAGCAATCAGCTGATGTGGCAGGATTATTTCCACAAATATATTTCTTCACATATTACATAACTTTTTTCTTGGCATCTAGAAACAGACAAATAATATATCTGATCACGTCTCTTTGATATATATTGATATGGATGTTGTATTGTTATCTTTGCCAACTTTTCACCTGTTTGTAACAGGTGACCTATATTATCAAGCTTCCAATTCGTAGTATATATTTCACCTGGAAGAGTTAACTCATAATAAATTTTAACTTCCCACTGGCTAACCTTGGCATTGTTTAAATGTTTTGTTTCTCTGATATCATAAACAAAGGTCTGGGAAACGTGCAATAACACTTCGATCTGTTTCTTAGTTAATTTTAACTTTTGAAGCACTTTAGTTATGTTAACCAGACTTGTAGCAATTAAACTATTTTGTAAATTTGATTGAATATCAAAAATCTTCTGATTCAACATAGATATTTTCACACTTTCTTCTAGTGTAGAAATATCATATATTAATGCTGCAGTAAGCATTATCAGGTGGTCTTTAAGAATCAATATACCTTGACGTAGCAATTCATCATTTAGATCAGAATAATGGGATACAACCTGAATAGCTTCTACAAGTAATTGGCCAGTATATAAGAAGGAGTTTGTATTGGTTAACAGTCCTTCTTCTGCGAGAGACACTTCTCATGTTACATTCATCAGGATCACTATTTTGTATATTTTTATATGTAATATATAAAAATGTTTTATTACTAGGCCATACTGTGATTGCAAATGGCATCTCTGCAACATTCTGTGAAGTACAGTTCTGAAATTCACAAGGTCTATCTTCACTAGCAATTAAAACATGCATTTGAGTTTTTATACCATTAATTACAATATCTGTATTATATATCATACTGTCACTGACACATTTCTGATACTGGGAGTATACTGAATAATTTGCATTAATACTTATCGGTTTTCTCTCGATGCACCACATTCCTGGAAGTCCAGAATATAGCAAAAATCCTTGGTCTATGTTTTTAGGGAGCCATTTACAGTTCTGATTGGTATAATTATACCAGAGAGAGCAAGGGGCACAACGGTAGATTATATATGGATTAGAACCATTACAGATTCCTTGTTTTATCAATGTCTCTGTAGTTATGTTACAGGAATTTCTTGCTTTGCAGGTATGTACATAAAATGTAGAGTTAAGGTATGCTGCAAATTGGGGTTTAGTACAAGTGTCCCATGGTGTCAAGTCTCTAAAAAGCTTTTATTGACCATTTATATTCCATTCTTTTGGCAATGCTTTTGCTTTTAGTAGGCCTGTCGTGTTGTTGTTCATCAATTGCTGCAAGGTTTCTTTCATTAATTGATGTATTTCGTCTGAATTCAGATTCACACGCCACCATGAGTCATTATAAAGTTCATTACTACACCAGTGTGGTTTCTCACTCCACCAGGAAATCTATATTCCTCTTCTTCTGCTCCTTTCCAGTAACCAATTTTTTTCTGAATTGTAGGTAAAAATCTGTGTCTTATACTGAGATGTGCTTAGATAATCAATTAGGTATTCTTTGTTTTGTATTCCATCTTGAGTAATACCTGGGCGTGGACAGTGATCAGCCTTTATTTCTGATTCCGGCCATCTTCTGTTTGTCTGGAAATTAACATAATAGCAATGTCCAAAAGTAGCATAGCACATCTTTTCAGCATAAGAAGGCTGTTTGCGATAGTCATCCAATGGTAAACTATATGGCAAAGTCTTTTCTTGAATCACCTTCATATGTGCATCCAAAGTTTCTTTGACAAGCATCTGTCCCGTCTCGCTTCTAATTCCAGCATCTTTAGCCATCACTGCTGAGTCTAGTATTAGGATTTAATATAGTCCAATCACTTGTTTCTTGTGTATAATAGGTTTTGGGTATGGTTTCCTTGTGGAATACCAGAGTACGTCACATTGGCTATTACTTCGCTGTGAATTGTGTCTCTTTTCATAAAATGGTTCCTGGAGGTCGTCCTCACGATCATGGAACTTGTATTGTATGCAGTCCAATTCAATACAGGAGCTTCTTGGTTGTTAACATAATCCCAATGCAGTTTCAAAACGACTACTAGGGTTGATGTTATCATGATAATGCTGCAGATAGTAATAAGGAGACACCACATCCAATTCTTTAGTATCCATTTGCTTCCATCTTTGCATTTCTTTCTTACTGTGTTCCATAATTTATGTAAAGTCTGTTTTTCTGGTAATGATGATTCATGTTCCAATTATTCCATATTCCATATGCATTTACAATTATCTGGTCATGAGTTTGTCTATTGCGAGGCTGTGAGATGGGTTGCTTTTCCATTCACTTTTGGGTTTCTCTTGCTTCCTTCGACAGTATCCATTGTGTCAGTGTCAATGGCTCTGTGGACATCTTGGAAATACTTTGCTGGTTTTAAATTATCAATGCTTACTGTTCTCTGTTGACCTTGTTGGTTCTCCGTAATAAAAGTTCTCAGATTTAGAATCGTCACAATTTTCACAGGCTTTTTCCAGCGTGGTCGCAGGGGGTGTATTGTATGGACCCTCTCCAGGACGAACTGGCCAACAGTAGGAACCCAAGTAGTAGGTGACGGATTGTGGTGCATTGTGGGTCAAGAAAACATTCTCTAATTTCCTCTAACATAACCAGCTGTTCTAATCTCCCTGGTGCAGAAAAATGTTCAGTAAAAGTTGTGTTACAAGGGACACCATACAACATTTCATATGGAGTTTTACCATTAGTAGTATTAGGTATGTTGTTAATGCCCAATTGTACCATAGGAATAAGTGAATACCATTGTGTGGGGCGAGCAACTAGAAACTTGGTTAATAGTCTTTTCACCTCAGGCATTTTTCCGTTCCACAACCCCACAACATTGGGGGTAGCTGGATGCACTGATTTCCCAAAGTAACCCAAACGAGGTTGCCCAGTTCTGGGTTTCTTTTGCAGTAAATGCAGGATCACCATCCGAGTGGATGGTCCTAGGTTTACCAATGCATACTAAGGAAGTGAAACTAGCAATCGTGGTATTAGAGGTCGCACTTCGCACAGGATATAACCAAGTAAACCTGGTACATGCATCAACACATACTAAAACATATTTATAAACCATGGGATGGTGGCAAAGGTCCAATATGATCAATATATAATAATTCAAAAGGTACATTGGGTATTGATTTTTCAACAAATGGTATGACTGAATGATTCGGTCTATTCACTAATAAGCATTGCTTACAATTACCAATAACATGAACAACAGTCCTTCTCATATTGGGCCACCAGTATCTCCTTTTCAGAGTAATAAGTACATTATCTCTACCCAAATGAGCTTGTCCCAATCTTGAATGAGCCTCTAGTGCAAGCTTGCCCTCTCCTTTACAGGGGGAACAATGAAGTTATTACCATCAATGGTTACTATCCCCTTAAGGACACATGACGGAAATATTCCGTCATGATTCCCTTTTATTCCAGAAGTTGTGTCCTTAAGGGGCTATACAATCAACCCCTTCTAGATGATAGGAGTATTTGGTAGGATAGCCAGCTGGATTATGTCTGGTCTTATCCAGGCAAGCATTTAACTCTGCATCTACTTTGAGAGAAAGGGTATGTTTCTGTGATCTAGTGACCACATTAACAGAATAGCTGTGGCTGACACTTTGCGCCAAAGTGTCTGCCAGCTGGTTACGAACTGTATGAGGTGAAGAACCTAACTTCCTGTGTGCAGGTTCATACACAATTTCAATGTCAGGTTTCTTTTGCAAATATGCATCAATTTGTTTCCACAAAGAAATATGTTTCAACGGTTTACGTTGTACTGTAAGAAAACCATTTGAGCGCCAGACTGAGAGATCTTGTACAGTGGATCATGCAAGATAAGCTGAGTCTGTCACTATCAAAACCGACCCCACTATTGACAAACTTTCCTTTGAAGCGTGTGTTTATGCATATATTTCGGCATACTGTGCTGAATGATCACCTATGGGTATTGACCAAGTCTGATCTACCTGTCCTGGTACACATTTTACAATAAACTGCAGATTTATTTTTGTTTTCGGCTAAAGAATTTACAGCCGATCCATCTGTATAAAATATAGCTCTATAAAAATCATTAGGGTGTGTCTGTCTTTCCCATTTATTTTCAGAATCTGATGAGGTTGGTAGATCATCTAATGTTGGTAGTGTTTTGTCATGAATAAAGGTCAGTTGTGGATCCTCTAACAGAGCATACCATTTGAGCCAACGGCTTTTTAAAGCCTTTCTTTCTGTAATTGTTTGTTTTTGCAGAGCATTTAATGAAGCAACAGGTGTAAATAACACAATCTGTTGTCCTTGTGCTATGTCTCTTGATTTCAATAATGTAATTGAAATAGCTGTCAAAACTTTTTCCAGAGGAGTATATTTTAATTCAGTTTTAGTAAAAAAATAAGATAGTAGACATAAAGGAATCATGTCATTATCATTATATAAACGTGCATATGCTACATGTGGGGAACATGTGATTATAGCTATGAGCTTCGTATCACAGTTTCGGTGGGCAAGATATGATGTGTTATTCACAGCATTAATAAGGGCTTTTAATGCTTTGTCATTTTCTGTTGTCCATTCAAAATAAATTTGATTGCGTTCATTGTTAATTTCTCTTGAGATGGCTGAGTTTAATGAGACTATCAGTTCTTTATAGTTTGGAATAAAAAACATTGCAAAATTTAGAAGACCAACAATGCTCCTCAGTTGTTTTAAATTCTTTGGAGCAGAAATATTCGATATCTTATCTTTGTAGGACGTTGTCAGACCACGACCTTGATTCGAGATTTCAAATCCTAAATAGTTTACTGTATGTCTTGCTGTTTGTGACTTTAAAAAAAAAAAAAAAATAATGTAGCCAGCTTTTTTCAGTCTATGAAGAAATGTTTTCAAAACATCAAATGTTCACTTTCAGTGTCATGTGAAAAATATATGTCATCTACATAAACCTCCACATAAGGAATATCAGTTAGCAATGAAATAACATCCGCTGTAAATAATGCCGGAGAATTAATAAAACCTTGGGGTAATCTCGTCCAAACATACTATTTACTTGCCCAGGTAAAACTAGTTATATAATAACTTTCAGGACTGATGGGATGGCTCCAGAAACCATTGGATAAATCCAATGTTGTTTTATATTTTCCTCTAAACATATGCTGTAATATGGATGGGGAATGTGTATTCTGAGCTGCTACAGGTGGTGTAACTCTATTCACCTCTCTATAGTCTAATACCATTCTTCATTTATGGTCTGATTTTGGTACAGGATAGATGGCAGAATTCATGGAACTATATTGTTCCTTAATAACACCTTGTTTCAGCAGGTCATTTATTACGATCTGTATATCAGGTATTGCAAGTGGGTTAATTTTATATTGTGCTTGTTTCTTAGGTGCAAGTGTACCTGTTGCTATATAATGACAAATGTCTCTCCTGTGTCCCACTTGATTTTCCCATTGTTGAAAAACATCCTTATTCTGCACTAGAATTTCTTTTAATTTTTGATGATTTGATAATGAGGTGAAATTTAGTTGATGTTCTATTTGTGAATCAACATTAAAGGACCACTCTAGGCACCCAGACCACTTCAGCTTAATGAAGTGGTCTGGGTGCCTGGTCCAGCTAGGGTTAACCCATTTTTTCATATGTTTATGAATAGGTTAAGTCTTCCCCTATTTCCTCTAGTGGCTGTCTCATTTACAGCCACTAGAGGCGCTTGCGTGCTTCTCACTGTGATTTTCACAGTGACAGCACGCCAGCGTCCATAGGAAAGCATTATGAATGCTTTCCTTTGTGACCGGCTGAATGCGCGTGCAGCTCTTGCCGCGCGTGCGCATTCAGCCGACGGGGAGGAGAAGAGGAGGATCGGAGGAGGAGAGCTCTCCGCCCAGTGCTGGAAAAAGGTAAGATTTAAATCCCTTTCCCCCTTCCAGAGCCGGGCGGGAGGGGGACCTTGAGGGTGGGGGCACCCTCAGGGCACTATAGTGCCAGGAAAATGAGTATGTTTTCCTGGCACTATAGTGGTCCTTTAATTGGTACAGTAAGCTGTAATGTAGGTTTTGAAACTATATCTATGAAATGTGAAACAACTTTATATGCAATTAAGAATGAAATATCCAAACTAGGATGTTCAGCCAGTTCAAGATTAACCTTCCTTCCATTAACTTTAATGGTCTCATGATATAAAGGATATGTACCATTGCCCTGTAATGTTTCAATAGTAATATTAGAAAATGGATTGGTTTTTAATATGTTTTTCTGTACAAGTGAGATGTCTGCTTGTGTATCTAAAACCCCTTCATATGTCCTCAGAGCATATGTAATCTGCAAATCAAGATTACTCATCATGATTTTCTTCTTGCTCTGGGTTTTGATTCTCGGCTTTCTTTATTTTTTGTATCTTTCTGGTTGTTGCTGGAGAATGTGTAGATGATGATGGGGTAGTAGAACTTTTATCTTGTCCTGTTCTGTCTCTGTCCCTGACTTGTCCTGGGGATCCTCCGTATTTGTCTGGACCTTTAACCCTTGGTCTCAATCAATATCCTCCACTATATCCAGGAAATTCTGAATATCTTGGGGCTTCTCCTTTGGAAATTGACTGATATCGTTCAGTACGATCTATCTCTGTAGTCTGTTCTTTTTCCCTTTGATATGTCCTATATGAGGGCCGAGAATAATCCCTGTTAGTGCCATCTGAAGATGTAGATGGTCTAGATTCCCTTTTTATGTATGTAGAACTTCTCCTATCTTGCTTCTGCCTGTCTCTTCTAGGAGTAAATGCTGCGTTACTTTTGCTCTCTTTCTTTCCTGTTTTTTCTTTGCTTTTATACCCCTCTCCTGTAAGTTCCTTACCTAAGAGTGTGTATGTGCTCCTTAGGATTTCAGGCATTCTGTCACTTTTCTCATTCTCAGTCAATCCATGCAACCTTCTTTCTATGTCAAGTATTAATGATTGACCTTTTAGGTGGTTTCAAGCAACCCCAAACCATGGAATGATTTCTGCTTGTGAATCTCATCCCTAAATTATACGCTGCTATAGTCCCTGACTTTGAATTCCCTCCCGCTAGTGTGTCTGACTGTAACAAAGTCCCCTATTGAACAAACTATGCGAACCAGCCCGTTCGGTTATTTAGATGCGTATAGGGTGATTTCGTGCAAATAGCGAGAAAAAAGAATGAACTGCCGAACCACCCGAACTCCTACTGAGGTTGTGTGGTGCCTATTAACCACCCAGACTTTGCGGTTAACCGCAGACTAATTGGGGAATAGCTTGGTGGTCCGCGTTCGTCTACCAAGCGCGTGGCAATCGCCATTTTGGATTGTCGAACGCCCAGCGGTAAATGGCGGCGATGCCCTGGAACTAATTTTGGATACTTATTTTGTCGAACACCGCTGCTACCTCTCCAGGTCCTCGTTCATACGGGGGAAAATACACAAATGCCGGAGACCCTACGCCATTCGTGCGTTGGATGTGTTCGAAAGGGACCAACCCCAGATAGCTACAGTATGGAACTTGTTGGCAGTTACAAACACGCGAACGGCCGGTGAAAGTCAAACTTCAGTCGAAGTTTTTGAGAACTGTGTTCGTGGGATCTGAGCGCTATTCGCCTAGAATATGCACTCAGATCCAAGCTATTGGGGGGTATGTGGGACTTACAATTTATGTCATGTAAAATTAAAGTTATAGATTTTTATACTGTTTGATGAATAATAAGAAAAGCCATGTTTCTTTCTACCTGGAGATAATTGAGGCTCTCTTTGCTACCTTAAGTTAATTATCTCCAGGATGGAAAAGAAGGAGTGATTTATGTAAAAGGGGAGTGCTTATGTTATAGGCACTGTGATTGGCTACTGTGATACTTTTGTCCCAGTCTTCCATCTGGTCCCCTTGGGGAGTGTCCACCTGGTGGGAGACCTGCATAAATACCGGGCAGGTAGTCCACAGTAAATCAGATCGTTTTACCCCTTCATAAAGTCTCGACTCATGTTTGGGGGATTGGGAGTTATAATCACTTTGTTTCAGCTGGATTTCGGGAGAACCTACAAGGATCAGCACTGCACGAATAGAAGGATCCTTTACACTGACAATGTAGAAATCGTCACTTTGCCTTAAGTCTTTTCATATAGAGTGCATATTACAATATCCCAGTTTTCAGCTACTGCTTGTGTAATTGACAGTCCAGGGGGCAGTAATGCATTTACTAGCCCCTGTCTCTGAACTGCAGTTTGAGTTGGGTAAACCCCATCTAACGCATGTGTTTTTTCATTAAGCCATAATGCTATTTCCTTAGCAGATGTTTGTACTGTGCCAATAGTAGCTTTAATATTAGACATAGGAATACCCTGTATTCCTGTCCCCACTGCGTAAACTATAGGAGCATTAACAATTGGTGCTATTAACGCTTGTCTTAACAAGTCTCTTAAGAAAATAATTTCTGGCATTAACCTCTCTCTGTCTGCTCGAGCAGACTGTGCAGGTGCCGGTAGTTCATGGCTGTGTACGGGAACATATAGTTATCCCCTACCTTTACTCCACTGTCCTGGGACTAATGGACCATGTCTTGCTGGTGTATTAGGTATATTAGGGCGTTTACCAAATAGTTGTATATATGTCTCTCTTGTCATGTTAATTAAGGTATGTGTACTTAAATCTGGTGGAGTATTAGGTAGTTCTGTAAATGTTGGCTGATCTAGATCCACATTTTCCGCATCAGTTAATTGAATGCTGATTACAGCATACCTGGCTCCTGCACCCTAAGGGCCTTGTACAATTTCACATAGTACCATTTCTCCATGATGAAGATCTCTCTGTGCCTGGGCTACAGAAAGTTCATTAAATTCTCAATATCTCAAGAATAATTGTCCCATGACAAAGAATTGTGTCTTCTCTTACGTATAAGAGGTTACCTAGGTAATTTTGTTTAAAATAAGTAAAGCTAGTGTTTCCAGCCCCACGTTGGGCGCCAATTGTAACTGCTAGTACTCCTATTTACTGCTAAGGGCTAACCATACAGGTATCTTAGTTAAAATATTGTATAGTCGGTATAGAGTTTCTCAATTTAAAATACATAAATAATTGAGAATACAATAAAAATAGGAGTTGGAAGCAATAACTTTTGTCTTATTAATATAGTTTATTGAATATAAATGAATACAGATATATAAACTTAATAATCCATTAATATATCATAAAGCAGAGTATATAAACTTAAATGAATAAATGCTTGCAATATAAGGTATTAGTATAACATACCCTCCTGATTATACAGGTAATCTCTCAGTACGTCACCTCCAGAGTCGGTCAGCAAGTCTCTACCTAGCATTGATCATGCATGTATATATATAGTATAGCATGTCTAATTACTACTGGTAATGTATGGGTTAATTCATCTTAGGGTTAAAAGCAGTTCATATATAAAAATAAAAGTCTAATGTCATAACCCAGACATCTTTAATCTGCATTTGGACTAGAAGTTAGGTTGACATACACCTTAGGGTTAAAAGAAGTTCATATATAAAAAGAAAAGAAAAACATACTTGTCAGTCTAATGTCATAACCTAGACATCTTTAATCTTTATTTGGACTAGACGTTAGGATGACATAGGCAAAGCCTTGAATTGTTATTGCATTAATCTAAGACAAGATGGAGTAAACATGTTGTGTACTGTAAATAGGTAAAAGGTTATTAGTTAAAGAAACAGTTGCAGTTTAAAGAAATACAATTTAGCAATGTGTATTATACCTAGAATTGCCCATCACAGTAGGGTCGAAACAACACAAAGTTGCAGATCCGAAGTGAAAAAGGGCTAAAAAATTGAGGAGGAGTCTGATTTGGTACAGTGTGAGACCTGAAAGGTAACCCCCGCCGAACAAAATACAAACGCGTCAGCGTCAAAAGCATGGGTGTCCAAGACCCGTCGAAAGGAGGTCAGACAGGGGAGAAAAGTAAACTTGGCCAATACCAGGGGAAGAGATAGTCACCTGGAGAGAGACGTGAGCCAACAAAATGGCTGACCGTACCACGTTAATAGAACGATATGACTTTGCAAGCATAAAAAAAGAGGAGAGGAAATTAAGGATAGAGGAAACAGAGGCAGTAAAAGGATTAAGGTGCTGTCCCAGACACCAAACGGACCAAGACTGCCACGCAGAGAGGTAGCATCTCCTCATACCCAGTGCCCAGGAGTCCCATAGGAGGTCTTTAGCATCCTGCGACAAGCCAGAAACCCCAGAAAGTGTCCAAGCCACCCTGGAAAGTGTCAAAGAGGTGGCCTTTTACGACTAGTGGATGGGGTTGTCCCATTGGATTCCTGAAGATGGTCTGGTCGGAAGGTAGGAGGAGTGGGTCTCCATACGATAGCTCCAGAAGTTCTGGGAACCATGGCTGGCATTGCCTCAGAAGTGTCAGGAGCATCAGATTGTGGTCAGTCCTGGAACTCAGGTGCAGTAACAGCTCTCCCTTATAAGTACGATCCACAGAGATCCTGAGGTTGAGAACAGGATTCTGTTGGTGAAGGGATGGCACGGGGGCTTTAATAAAATAACAGAAAAATCCTAGGCAAGGTATCTGAAGAAGGGTCAGGCAGAAATCAGAGTCAGATGGTCCAGAGGTCTGGGCAGGCAGCAATCAGCAAGATCCAGAGAGCAGGCAAAGTCAGGTTACCGGCAAGGACAGGAAACACAGGGAAACAAATGCTAGGAGTTCTGAGACAGACAACATAACAACCAAGCACTGACTGAAAGGTGTGCTCTGCTTATAAAGGAGTGGCTCAATCACATAACCTGGTCTCACCTGTATCAGGGGGTTACCTGAGGTTACTGTGATACTCAGCCCCATCTTGGATGCATCATTCTCCTGGCCCCGCCCCTCAGCCACACCTTCTTCAACCTCTGACCTGCAAACCAATTTCCTCATGCAGCAGCTGCCATCTTGTAATGCTGGAGCAATCACTTCTGGCTGTGAATTGAGGTTCAGAGTATGCAGATTGGGGTGCAGCAGCCACAGGCACTATAACTGCTGCAGACTGATCTCCAGGGTGTTGTGGACGCTCTGGGACAGGTGAGTACCATTGGCGAATGTGACACAGAGCCACCCTCAACAGTTGTGTTTGGTGGAGGACCCTCACTATCATTGTAAAGGACGGGAAGATGTACGTCCTGTGTTTTCGGCCGTTGTTGCAGAAAAGCATCCACTAATATTCTCTCTGGGTCCAGTAGCCAGCTTAAGAAGCTGAAGAAGTCTGCCGGTTGTTGCGAGAAGTCGTTCAGGGAAGTGAAGACGTGAGGATCCAGCTGCCAATTGCTGCTGTCTCGTCAGTGGCGTGAATACCAATCCACCTCGAGGTTGAATTCCCCTGGCAGATGTTTTGCCGGTGGCCAGAGGTGGCTGGGAGCACGGCCCCTTTGCCATCCAGCCCTGCCAAATACAATGTAATTGATAGGATATTTTGGGATTCTGCTAGTGTACCTACAATAGAGGATAAAACATAGTGCAAATATTGCTTTGTACTATAAAATAATATGATGATTTATATGCACTCACAAATTCCAAATTGTAAAGCGTATTATGGGTGCCTCCCCATGATGTAGATGTTTTTTTTTGTTAAATATCCCTCCTCAAGTGATAGCCAATGGGGAATCAGGGTCAGCAAGGTGGTCCAACAGACTCCAACCAAATGAATACTTCATAGGGCGATTTATTCACTTCATAAAATCAGAAGGTGTACAGATAAACATTGTAAAAACAAATATGAAAGAATCGCTAGTCCTACACGTTTCGTCCTTATACAAAAGGACTTCCTCAGGGACCTCTTTCAAAAAATAACAATCCAAAGTACAAAACCAAAAGGCATCCTAAAAAACGCTACCAAACAAACAATCTTATATAGGGCTAATCCCTTCAAGTCATTGGTGGAATAGTGGGTGCCAAATACAACTCTGGTGTTGGAGCCACGGAAAACCTTCCACATGGACGATTGCGCCTTGTTGAGGGAGATGAAAATATTAACTTGTTTGTTGAGCCTTTTTAGGAAGGCCTCTCCAAATAGTTTACCTTGGTCAGGGGTCTTAGCATTTTGTCCCCAATTCCACAAGCTTCTCATCGATACGGAACAGTGCTGCTCACCGTCTCTCAGATGAGACAGCCACGTTGTTCCCTAGGAAGCAGAAGTACTGATGTCCCTGATGTCATGTGCCCACTCATGCACCATATCGGAGTTGAAGCTATCCGCTCATGTGTAGGCATCGTCAGCCAGATCCATTACTCTCACCATAGGGCCAATGATGTTAAGGAGCTTGTCTTGTGTCCCCTTGAATCCACTCTCCACCCTTTTACTCTGGTCCCGACCCCCATGGGCCATGAATGTCAGCATGAGCTGATCGAAATTGGGGGTATAAACACACTTTGTCTAGGGATTATAAGCACCACTTTGTCTAGGTAATGCATGAATTTTGCACTGGAGGGCGCCCATTCCTCAGAGCAGGGGTTGCGTATGTTCCTGGGGTCGTAGATGTGGAAGCCAGAGGCATCCAAGAAGACTGGGGAGTCATCATTTGAAGCCAGAGCTTTATTGGCAAGGGCTTTGGAACCCTGAGGCTTGAGAAGGTCGGGTCAGATTTGGACGCAGAATCCCAGTCACCATCCTCCTGTTCGGAGGCCTCCATCTGCCACCTGTCCAGCACAGAGAGTGTCTGGTGGTGTTCCGCATCCTCATCCGAGGAGGAGATGAGCGCAGGTCTGTGGATCACATGGGTCGAAGTGTCTTTGCACTTGGCAGGGGCTTTACCCTTAGATTTCTTGGCCTTGGTGACATCACCCTTCCAATGGCGTTAAGGAGGTTGCGACCATTCCCTGGAGGAGTCTAAGTGCTCAAAGTCCACCACATAGTGGGATCTTTTGGGCACAAGTCTGGTGGTATCGTATTCCGCTGGGAATGCCTTTGAGAAGGTCTTCTCCATAGGGGCAGCTACTGCTCAAGCAATCATGACCTGCAAATCTGTTGGGTCCTGTGACTCTTCCATGGTCACCAGTGAAAATATGTGGCTCATCCGACAAACTAGAACATGAGGGACAATGTGTATTGGCACTGAGGGTAGGAGAACCTAGGGACCAGGGGGGTGGCATCTAAACAGGTGAAGGCTGACCAGTAATAATTACTGAGGCTGGTAAGGTATGGTAGAGGGCTTTGGCAAATCACTGGGGCTCACCCAGGAGGTCAGAATCCTGCATGGACAGGTTGCATTAAGCAGCACAGAAATAGGGGCACACCCCGACAATAATAAGGGATAAACCCAACTGGATTGAACCAACCCTGATTGCAGAGCACCAACCTAGAACCTGGTCCATGGGTATCCGGTGAAAGGACAGCACAGGTGCAGCGCAGAATGATAGGAGTCATGAGAATGTCGCAGTAACCGCAGGAAGACAAGCACCTCCCCGTAATTTGTGCCAAGCATTCAGGGTCAAACTGCCGACGCGTCCATCGAATGCAGCAGTCGTCTAGCGATCACAGCATTCATACGTGAATGCGACATTCACAAGTGAGTGCTTGGGAAGCAAGTGTGTGCACGCGATTAACCCATTTGGTTCCCAAACTGAGTTGTTCGTGGGCAACATAAATAGCACACGTGTGTGTTGGGTGCCTGCAGTGCGGTAGAAAGAGGCCAGTGAGCAATGGGTTTCCCCTAGGGAGCATGGAGGGCTCAGGGAAGGGAGAGGAGAGACCCAAAACTCAGAAAAAAGGATAGAAGTAAACTTCCCAAGGAACAGGTAAGAGTGGAAAAAACCTAAAGGGTAAATAGTAGGAGACACCCGAGGGTGGGCTACAGAAAGTTTAAATAAATAAAAGGAATAAACAGACTTCCAGAAACAGACCAGAATAAGGTACAATAAGGTGAATAAAGAACAGAGAGAGGAGAACCCAAAACTCTGTACTTATCTTGTCATGGAGCAGCAAATAAAGAGGTAGTGCTTCAGTTATATATCTTATTACCTTTACTTGATTTATGATTGGTTCTCAGTTTCCGTTACTTTTCTATGCTGCTATGGAGTAAATAAAGAAAGATAATGCAAAATATAAAGCCTCCTGTCATGTGGTAAAATTCAGCCTACAAAATGATTTTAAACTAGAGCACGACTTTATTGATGACACTGAAAAAGACAAAATTTACATTTCAAATTTGGACCAAAATTAAAGTGAACTATTATTAACTACTTAAGAGTAGACTCATTTTCATCATCCCAATTGACTCGGCAGTATATCACAATGTTATTGTTACCTGCTCCTAAGCCCACACAAATAAAATAATATATGCTTGCTTGGGATAAGGGTATAGGGGCTCGCTGTGACCTGGAGGGGGGGACCTATTGTCCTATTGTCCCCCCCTACCTATAAAAAGGGGGGGACCTATTGTCCTCCCCCCTAGCCCCCACCCCTGAGCGGTGGGTGGGAGCCCTAAATTACTTCAAATGGGGGGGACCTTTTGCCCTCTCCCCTGGTCCCCACCCCTGAGTGGCAGGTGGGGGCCCTTAATTACTTGAAAGGGGGGAACTTATTGTCCTCCCCCCAGCCCCCACCCCTGAGCAGTGGGTGGGGGCCCTAAATTACTTGAAAGGGGCCCTAAATTACTATTGTCCTACCCCCAGTCCCCACCCCTGAGCGATGGATGGGGGCCCTAAATAAAAATGACCCCCCAAGGTGACTAGGGGTCCTCAAATGCCTACCTACCCCCCACACCCTAAAAACAGTGAGGGGGAACAATAATTAAGTACCTGTAAAAAAAATTACAAATAAAACTTACCATTTGATGTCTTCTTTTTTCTAAAATCTTCAAAAAACATAATATGCGTCGTACTAAAAAAATGTATCCATCTTCACCCATGGAAGGCTCCGCGCAGACTGAGCTCTGCAGGATGCCTTGACCCACCCTGTAATTAGGCTCAGAGCACTCTGATTGGTTGGTTTAAGCCATCTAATCAGAGTGCTCTGACAGGTAAATGAAGAGACTGACAGGTAAGTCTCCACATTTACCTGTCACATCATTCTGATTGGTTAGCTTGAAATCCAGCCAATCAGAGTGCTCTGTGTCATTTTACACAGCATGGGAAAGTTATTTGAAAGTAACCAATCAGAGAGGTATGAGTCAAATTACACAGCGTGGGAAAATTCCAAAGAACTTTTACCTGTCAGAGCACTCTGATTGGATGGCTTAAAACAACCAACCAGAGTGCTCTGAGCCTAATTGCAGGGCGGGGCAAGGCTTTATAAGCCTTGCCCCGCCCTGCAGAGCTCAGTCTGTGCGGTGCCCTCCATGGGTGAAGATGGATTTTTTTTTTATTTTTTTTGTGCTCTGTTTTTTTTTTAAGTGCGCGGATATTATGGATTTTTATTTGGCCTTTTCTTGGGCTGAAAAAATGAAGATTTTAGAAAAAAGAAGACATTAAATGGTAAGTTTTATTTTTAATTTTTTTTACAGATACTTAATTATTGTTCCCCCCTCAATATTTTTCGGATGAGGGGTAGATAGGGATTTGAATAATGTTTTTGTTAGGGGGTGACTAGGGGATTGGGGACCCCTAGTCACCTGGTGGGGGGCATTTTTACTTAGGGCCCAACCCGCCGCTCAGGGGTGGGGGCTGGGGGAGAGGACAATAGGTCCCCCTTTCAAGTAATTTAGGGCCCCCACCCACCGCTCAGGGGTGGAGGCCAGGGGGAGGACGATAGGTCCACCCCCTTTTATTTTACTTTACTTTTATTTTACTATTTTACTGGCCTGCACCCCTGAGCAGTGGGTGGAGGCCCTAAATTACTTGAAAGGAGAGGGACCTATTGTCCTCCCCCGTGGCCCCCACCCCTGAGTGGCGGGTGGGGTCCCTAAAGTAAAATAAAAGGGGGGTTTCTTTTTTCCTCCTCCCAGCCCCCACCGCTGAGTGGTGGGTGTGGGCCCTAAATTACTTGAAGGGGGGGACCTATTATCCTCCCCCCTTGCCCCCACCCCTGAGCAGCAGGTGGGAGCCCTAAAGTAAAATAAAAGGGGGGGACCTATTGTCCTCTCCCCTGGCCCTCACCCCTCAGTGGTGGGTGAGGTCCCTAAATTACTTTATGGGACCTGCTGCACAGGGGTGGGGGCCAAGGGGGGGCAGGGAGGAGAACAATAGGTCCCCCCATAAAGTAATTTAGGGACCCCACCCACCACTCAGGGGTGAGGGCCGGGGGAGAGGACAATAGGTCCCCCCCTTTTATTTTACTTTAGGGCCCCACCCACTGCTCAGGGGTGGGGGCCAGGGGGGAGGACAATAGATCCCCCCTTCAAGTAATTTAGGGTACCCACCCACCGCTAAGTGATGGGGGCTGGGAGGAGGACAATAGGTACCCCCCCCTTTTATTTTACTTTAGGGCCCCCACCTGCCACTCAGGGGTGGGGACCAGGGGGGAGGACAATAGGTCCCCCTCCTTTCAAGTAATTTAGGGCCCCCACCCACCGCTCAGGAGTGCAGGCCAGGGGGGAGGACAATAGGTCCCTCACCTTTCAAGTAATTTAGGGCCCCCACCCATGGCTCAGGGTAGTGGCCGGAGGGAGGACAATAGGTCCCTCTCTCTTATTCTTCTTTAGGGCCACAGGCTGCTCACTGTTTACTAGACATGCCCCTACTCACGGTATAGCGAGTAGGGGCATAATTTACTAATACTAAGTAATCTTTACTTAGTATTAGTAAATTTGTCTCAAAGACAAATTTAGGTCTTTCAGCCTTTTAGTAGATAGCTCCCTAATGCCGTGGGAATTAGAGAGTTATCTACTTATTCATTTCTGTCATTCCTTTGACTGGCTAAGTAACTTACATTTTATATGAATGTGTGTTACTTGATTGTTGTAAGTGTTGCAAATGCTTACTGCTGAATCCTGGCTATGTTTGTATACTTTTTATTTAAACTTGTATACAGTGTAACATTCTTCATTCTTCCACTGGGTATATTAGTACTTCGGAAATACTGTGCTTCGAAACTTCGGAAACTTCGGAAACTTCGGAATTTTGGCACGTTGGCACTTCGGAAGTCTCTGAATTTCCTGAAATTCGTCCGAATTGACATTTGGAACGAAACAAATTGCACATGTCTGATTTTCTCTAAATTAGATGGTCTACCAATATTCCAACTTATAATACTACACATAATGCAACCCATGATCCAATCTTTTTACTATCACTAATCCAACCGATAAACCATCCTCTTAACCTACCCATAATCCAACCCCTAATCAAACAATTAATCCAACTCCTAATAGACCCATAATCCAACCCAAAATGTGTGCATAAGTGGACTTGTCTGTAGTGAGCTTTTGTGTGTCTGGGAAGTTGTGTTTAGGGAGCTTGTGAGTGTCAATGAGTTTGTGCATGTGTCAGAGCTTATGTGTATGTTTGTGTGTGTCATTGAGCTTGTTTAACTCTTACTTTGTAAAAAAAAAAACAACAACCTTCTGTACCCATGACTTGTTTCTGTCCCTGACCAATTTAAAGGGTATATTTTATAAGCATTGTATTTTTATACACATGCTGCTTCAGCTGGAATGTCTTTGTATCTGTGTACATACAGTGTATGTCAAGTGCTAGAGGAGCAGTGTGAAAGTGGACTGCATCTTCTGGGTGTGCATATCCTTTATTATTATTTTTTTTATTGGTTATTATTTATATAATGCCAGCTTATTCCGCAGCGCTTTACAATAAGAGGGGACTTTACCAAATTAACAATATCAAATTTAACATGAACAATAGGTAGTTGAGAAGGTCACCAGCAGAGACCAAGGGCATACCTATGAATCAAAGAAAAAATGTAAGAGGGGCTAGAGTTGGTTAGGGCTTTATAAGTAAGGGTTAGTATTTTAAATTGACACCTGGAGGGTACAGGAAGCCAGTGTAAGGATTGACAGAGGGGTGAGGTGTGAGAGGAGCGACAGGAGAGAAAGATTAGCCAGGCAGCAGCATTCATCACAGATTGCACGGGGGCAGTACGGCTTCTGGGGAGACCAATTAGGAAGGAATTACAGTAATCCATGTGAGAGATTATTAGAACATGAACAAGCTCCTTGGCAGCATCTTGCGTAAGAAAGGGGCGGAAGCGGACAATGTTTTTAAGCTGGAATGGACAGGTTTTAGCAAAAGACTGGACATGAGGCACAAAGTTGAGGCCAGGATCTAAAATGACACCAAGACAGCGAGCTTGAAAGGATAGGGTGAGGCAGGTACCGTCAACCTGCAAGGAGAGAGAAGGAGGAGGATCAGTATTGTGAGGAGGAAAAATAAGAAACTCAGAGATTGAGTCTCAGAAAGCGGGAGGACATCCAATCAGAGATAGAACAGAGGCAATTGGTGACACGGTGTAGGACAACAGAGGAGAGGTCAGGGAAGGAGAGGTATATCTGGGTGTTGTCGGTGTTCAGGTGGTGGTGGAATCCATATGAATTACTGTGTTTGCCAGTAGAACTGAACCTTGAGGGACTTCGACTGAGACAGGACGAGGAGAAGAGGTGTCGTTGGAAAAAGAGACACTGAAGGAGTGTTGGGAGAGATAGGAGGAGATCCATGAGAGGGCTGTGTCACAGAGACCAAGAGATTAAAGAGTTAGGAGAAGGAGGACATGATCAACAGTGTCAAAGGCAGCAGGGAGGTCAAGAAGAATTAGTATGGAGTAGTGGCCTTTGGATTTTGCTGCAATTAGGTCATTTGTAACTTTAATAAGAGTAGTCTCAGTAGGGCAGAGGGGGCGAAAGCAAGATTGAAGAGGATCGAGGAGGGAGTTGTAATTTAGGAAGTGAGTCATACAAGGTAAAGAAGAAGTTCTGAGGAAAAAGGAAGCAGGGATATGGGACGATAGGTGGGAGGGGAAGACGGTTCTAAGGATGGCCTGTTTAGGATGGATATGACAGTAGCATGCTTCAGGGGAGCAGGGACAACACCAGATGAAATAGAGCAGTTTAGGATGTGTGTTAAGGATGGTACAAGACAAGGAGAGAGAGATCTGATAAAGTCAAGCGGACAGGTGGTGGGATGAGAGGAGAGGAGAAGCCAAGCCACCTCCTGTTCTATAGCTGGGGAGAAAACCTGTAGGGTAGGGAAGGTACAGTTGATGTGTGGTTGCAAAAGGGTGGAGCAAAGGGGGGAGAATTCTTTCCTTAACTGTTCAATCTTGTCGGTAAAGTAGCATGCAAGGCGGGGGACAAAAATTATGTCACTTTGTTTCCTTTGGGACATCTACAATGGCAAAGCGGCAATGCTGGCCACAGTCTACCATTGGATCTGGCAAAATGGTAAAATAATACAATGCTTCTCCACATTAGAATGCAGATTCAAGTTACTGACTGAAAGTGTTGAAAGGCATTGCCAGAGGGATGAAATATATGATTTGGTCACCAATCGCCTACTGATACTCCCTTTTTTTCTTCTCTTTTGTTTTATAAACAACAGTGAACTGGAAAAGCTTTCTACAATCTGTCAATCCAGCAATCAAAATGCTATGGTGATGCTGTTCTCCAATGCTGCACTCCAGTCTTCCCTTTTAACATGCGTGACCGTACATCCAACCTGAAAATGACAGCAGTGAGAGGTTCTAGGGTGCCATATGTTGTTTCACCATTTAGTGTCACTTTAAGCAACTTACACATTTGTTTGGCTCAGTAAATATATTGTATGATAAGACCTTGTTGCTGTCTTGGTTTTGTTTATGCAGTACATTAGCATCCCAATTACCTTGCAGACTACAAAACATCCTTCTTCTGTTTTGATATGTGAGATTGATGCAAGCTATTTAAATATTGTATGTAAGATGAATGCCGGGAGATCGATGTAAGCTATATGGGTGCTCTATATTAGCTGAATAATGATGGGAAAAGCTGCATGTTATATGGGAGCTTTGTTTGAAATATGGATATGTTCTACATGGGTGCATGATGGTATAAGTTAGGGTCTTCGAGTATCCTGCATACTATGGGCTGTTTGTAAGATTTTCGCTGGGAGACCGATTGATGTTGTGTGGTATGAGAGATGGATAGATAGATAGATAGATAGATAAATAGAAAGATAGATAGATATACATTAATTGGCTGCTGTGGAAAGGATGAATACCAAATGGTTAATTTAGATGTATTTGTCATTTGTGTATCCTACTTGCTATAACAGGACCTTCATTTTTAAAGAATCCTTGGTGACTGCATGCCAGAAGAGTACTGAATATAAAATAAATCATATAATACTAATGGATAAGGCTGCATTTGATATAGTCCTGTAATGTCAAAGCGTGCTATTTTTGAGCTATATACTAATTGAGCATTGTAAGATGGATGCTTCTATATGAAAACTAGATGTGAAATAAATATAGAGGTTTGTGTATGGTGCAATATGCATAGAGTAGAGTGGCACTCGCTAAACATTTTCCTTTCATTCTGTAGTGCCACAAGACAAGGATGGACCATTACCAATGTATCAAGAATCATAGAAAAAGTTGGACCAGGCACATACAGGTGCCATATGATTTTCCAATAAAATCTGCCTTAACATCACCGGTAAGGTTGATATGGACTTATGGATGCTGTAAGTACAATCACTGGTTACATCACTTTAAGTCTTCAAAGTAACATGTGATGACAAAAATAAATATTAATATGAGAAAAATACCTAAGCATAACAGGAGTACATGTCAGATCTTCCTTAAGAATATTTCTTTGTTATCACCAACTGAAGTCAAATTATGGCTGCATTCTTGGTTTGCCTAAAATAAAGAAAACCTCATGCATGATTAAATTAAATTTAGAGTGTAATACACCAAAACATAAAATAATCTAGCTTTTGAAAACATTTAGTCCCAAGTACAAGGGCTAATATCAAAACCTGGATCAAAACCTGGATCTTGGATCAAAACCTGTCCTGCTGTTCTCCTTTAATGCTATTATTCAGGTAGGTAGTTTTTATTTCATTTTTTGGCTTTGATAAATTGCAGGTTTTTTTTTCCAATGTATCAATTTTTATTGGGTTTTTCAATATGCTTTACAGATATCCAATATGTCCGAAAATGACGGTTTCACATCAGCACTATGTTATGTCAACATTGTATCAGAGATAGGGTACAACAAGTGGGGTTGGTGACAACACTGCATCTGCATTACATACATTATCGTGCAACAATTTGTGTGCAAATACAATAATTACATTTTGTTCATTTACCTGATGCTTCTCCAATAGTCTCACAGCATTTCTATAGCAATCATGCCCGACCCAGTTCTATGCGTTGACATAGGTATGTAGGTCGTGACCTTGGATACCATCTCATCACTATAATGAGAGTAACTTTAAAAGAAATGGAAACCTGTTATGCTTCCGATGGATATGGAGTGGAACTCAACTGCAGAAATATAGTTAGGAGAACCCTTAGGGTTTTTAGAATAGTAATTAGATGGAACAATTCCTCATTAAGGAGTTTTACGAGAAGGAGGATTGCAGAGAACAGTTCTTGTAATTTAAAGGAATACAATATGAAGATAATTTGAAGAAACAGTTCATGAATCTTTACTGAACACAATATAAAGATAGTTTGAAGATAACAGTTCATGTAACCTTAATGAATACATCATGAAGGTAGATTGATGAGAAGAGTTCATGTAGCTTAAGGAATACAATCTGTAGATGGTTTGGTGAGAAGAGTTCTTGTAGCTTTAATGAAACAATATGAAGATAGATTGATGAGAAGAGTTCCTGTAGCTTTAAGGAATATGATATATAGATGGTTTGAAGAGAAGATCTCCTGTAGCTTTAAGGAACACGACATGCAGATAGTTTGACGAGAAGAGTTCCTGTAGCTTTAAGGAATACAATATGTAGAGTGTTTTTTTTTTATTCTTTATTTTTGCAGTGCGTAGTACAAACAAACTCGTATCGCCACAACAGCTGATACGGGCTAAGGTGGTACAATAAGAAACAGTGTCTCGGCGTGCGGAAAATGGCAAATTTTTTGTTAAAATATGCAGGTTGAGTAAATATGTCTAGGTACATTTGTAAATAAGCATTAATTGTACATATTAATCAGGCACGTCTGTGTTCTAGATAATACAAGCACACATATGATATAAACGTCCCAGACTGATGTTAGTTACTTAGAAGCTGGGTGGTCTATTTGTACAGTGAAAAAGAGTAGAAATATTACAAGCCGTATACTATGCTCCTAGGGGTTTCTCGCGGGGGGTTATACAATTATGTAAACATGAAATAAACATTTAGCGCATATGGGGATAACCAGAAGAGAGAAAAAATACTTAAGTTGCATAAGGTTCTCTAGAATATTATGGTATTCTGTGAGCAGTTCACGACCCTGAGGGTGGCGATGGGTTTCCTCGGAGGGCTGCGGGTATGAATGGGCGCACCTTCTCTGGATCCCAGTGAGTGGTAGTGGAGGATGTCGGCTGAGATGCTACTGTGGTCGATTGCTCGGGCAGTCCAAGGGTCTGCACTATACCAGGTATTTCTGTGGCGTTGGTGAGTTTTAGGTCGCCATTTTCCCGCTCCCCCGTGGTACGGTATTTTGCGGGCTATTAGTTCCTTCGTCACTGGGCGTAATGAGCGTCTCCAATCCAAAGTAGCTCTGGATAAGTCGGGAAAAAATGTTAACGAGTGTTCCTCAAATTGCCAGGGTGACCTGCTGCGGATGGCCGCCATGAAGGCCATTCAGTCCTGGCTCTGCTGGAAGCGGATGACGGTGTTCCTGCTGGCACTCTGGGTGCTTGCGGTTGGTTTAGGGATTCTGTACCATCCATCCAGAGGCATCGCCTTGGCTTGTTTGGCGGGAAATAAAGCAGTGAGCATCCTGCGAAATAGGTGCGGAAGCTCTGCAGGTGCTAGTGTGTCAGGCAGGCCTCTGATTTTAATATTCTTCCAGCGCCTTCTGTCTTCCATTACTGCCAGATCTTCTTTAGCTTGTGTCTGGTCACGTTGTAAGGCAGCCATCTGTCTCTCTAGTGTTTGTATGCGGTTCTCGTGATCCGCGGAGTTCAGTTCAGTGTGTTGCCGGCGTGCCGATACACCATTGATTTCCTCCCGGAACTGCCCGATGTCGGTTGCAATGTTCCGGCGTAACTCATCTAATAGGCTCCGCAGGATGTCCTCTGTGACAGGAGGCTTTGCAGCCGGTGAGGGTTTTGGGGGAACAGGTCTGGTAGGCACTTTAGTGTAATAGTCCTCCCCATCAGCCGAGATCTTGTCGCTGGAGGATATTCCATCGGACATTGGCGCCAGTTCTGGTCATCCAGATGCTTGCGGCCTTCTCAGGAGTTCGCCGATATCGGCCGTTGCGGGGGGTCGATCAGCTTTGTATTTCTTGGTGCGTCGCCCCATGCCTGCAGTGTGGTAAGTAGCCCCTTTATGCGAGGTTTTGCGAGAAAATTTGCGAGGAAAATGTTGATTTTGTCGTTTGTGCTCGGAGCTCAAGGAAGGTGCGTCCTCACAGTATGGCTGCTGGCTCCACCCCCTCTATGTAGAGTGTTTGATGAGAAGAGTTCCTGCAGCTTTAAGGAATACAATCTGTAGAGTGTTTGATGAGAAGAGTTCCTGTAGCTTTAAGGAATACAATATGTGAAGTGTTTGATGAGAAGAGTTCCTGTAGCTTTAAGGAATACAATATGTAACGTGTTTGATGAAAAGAGTTCCTGTAGCTTTAAGGAATACAATATGTAGAGGGTTTGATGAGAAGAGTTCCTGTAGCTTTAGAGAATACAATATGCAGATAGTTTGTCCACTAATTGAACTAAGGAGGCACAGAAAATAATTAAGCAGTAAGTATTGAAGTGCCAGTAGAGGGATTAATCCAAATCTATAACTTGCCGTTACTTGGAAGGTTTCACAAAGCAGTAAGTATTCCAAAGGTAATCCAAGGTCAATAGAAGGAGGATGGAGATCCAATGTATGAACAGTCCAGATTTGGTACACTTTCAGAAGTTTAGCGAGAGATTGTTTGTAGCTGGTCAGAAGTTCAGGAAGCTTCAAAATAACCAAGCACTTTGAATCTGGCGCGGTTCCTCTAAGTAGCGTGAGGAAGCCGCGTCAGAGAAGGGGGCGTGTCATTGGTCCGTGAACCCGGAAGTGTCGGATTATCAGATTATAGTTAAATTCTGACAAAACCTAACTTAAAATAAAAGTGTAAACTTCAAGATAATTTTTGGCAATGCTCGAATTAAGCAAGTGGACCACGCTTGATTCCTTCCCATGTCACCCTGTAACATTTCACTTTGTGCTCAAAATATGTTTATGTCTGGTCTCCTAGCTCAGCCCATGATAATTTTTGTCCCCTGTGTTAACGCCCCAGCCAGGCCTCATACACTCTTGTGTCTTATATTTGAGAATAATTCACCCCCATCCACATTCGCACTCCTCTTGTCCCCATAAGTGTCCCAGACTGAGTCCCATTTTGCCCATGTTTGTTCGTATGTCTGATATTCAGATTGTGGAACATTTCTTCATACACTCTGATCTTATTGAAGGTTTCCAGTACAATATTCATATTGTTTTTCCATACGAATGCAATGCTATTCTTTGCGGCTATCAGTACACGGATAATTGCTGATCTTTCCACTTTTTTATTCATCTTCGTGAATATGTGAAGGATGTAGGATGCAATGTGAAGTGGCACATCATTCCCTGTCATGGTAAACAACACCTCTTTGATTTGTGTCCAGAAAAGGTGAAGTGTTTTGCAAGACCAGAACATATGGCTAATCGATCCCTCCATGTTCCCGCATCTCCAACACCTGCAGGCCTGAATTGGCATAAATACATAAGAACCTCTGGGGGGGTCATGTACCACCTCATCCATACCTTATATGTCGCCTCTAGGTGGTATATGCCTCTAGTAGTTGCTTTTGTTTGTATTAGTGCCTGCTTTGACTGATAAGTGGTAAATTCTTGATGGATCTCTGTTTCCCAATTAACCATATACAAGAACTTCAGGAGTCTCTAAGCATCCTGTAGGGCTCTGTAGCAGGCCAATAATGGATTCCCTCCTTCACATAGTCATTCAAAGTTACCTATCAGAGACGGTTTTGGTTTTCAGCCTGTTTTCCCATACCATATGTTTAACTCTCAGTTATGTGAAAAGCTCCCTGTTGGAAAGCATGAAATTCTTTTGCTGACTGGGGAATGGTTCTAGCCCAGAGTCCCCAAATAATTTGGTAATTTTCTGTATACCTGCAGAGATCCATGGTTGGAGCTGCAATTCCTTGGTGTGGTATTGCAGGCACTGTAGTGGTGCAAACCACAATGGGTTGTCGGAGCCAACAGAGCTCTAGCCCATTTATTCCACACCTAAAGGGTAAATGAAGTCATGGACACAGGCTGTATTTGGGTGGGCTTTAGGTGGGCTGGAAGCCACAACAGGGTTAAAATAGAATGTGGGGCGATCACAGAGTTTTCTAGTATATACCAAAGGGGACGTTCTGTTTTGTCATGGATGCCTCCTATTTGTGCCAATATAGTGGCTGTATAGTATTTGTTGATATCTGGTACCCCCAAGCCCCCAAGTTCGTTAGAATACTGTTAGGAATGTCTACTGGGAGAGTGTGTAATAGAACCGGTATCTGAGGGAGCACCATCATTTTTATTGAACTGATTCTACCGAGCCATGAGATCATTTTATTTTCCCAGGATTGTGTTGAGAGTTTTAGTTTGGTAAGCAGTGTAGTGTGGTTGAACTGTATCAACTTTTGTTTTGTGGTTGCAGGTTGTATGCCTATGTATTGTAAAGCGTTATCTCTCCAATCAAAGGAGAATTGTTCCTTTAGAGAGTTTTTGGTTGTTTTTATTTTAAATAAAGGGCAACACCTGTGTCTTGTTGATGTTATTTTTATAGTAGGATACAGATCCATATGCTTATAGTAAGTGAATTCGTTGGGGGAGTGATTCTGTAGGATTTGTTAGCAATATCATCAGCAAATTGTGCTATCTTTTGTTCTCCCACTGCTGTGTCCAGTCCCTTGATCCTTTTGTGAATTTGCTTCGCCAATGGTTCTAATGCTAATATAAAAATTAATGGCGACAGGGGGCAACCTTGGCGGGTACCGTTTGATAATAAAAACATTTTAGATAAAAAGCCGGTATTAAGAATTTTGGCAGATGGCGCCATGTATAGTGCCAATATTGTTCTTAAGTAGTTAGCCGGGAAACCAAATTTTTTAAGGACCTCTGTAATATTCCCCCAATGTAGGCCGACTTTTTTTCTCTTTTCATTATTTCAACAAGATCCAGAAACCTTCTTGTATTATCTCTTGCCTGTCTACGTGGTACAAATCCTGCCTGCTATCGGGAAACCAATTCGGGAAACACTGGCTTTATGCAGTTGGCGATGGTTTTGGCAAAGAGTTTTGTGAACGCATTGAGCAGTGAAATTGGGTGAAAATGTTCGCATTTATTGGGGGATTTTCCTGGTTTGGGTTGTGGTGACATTTTGACATCAAACTAATATGGTGACCAGGGGTCATGTGACCAATCTCATGTATGCCTTTCTTACAGTGGGAAAAGCTTTACCCTTTGATATGGTAATTGGGTAATTCAATACCATTACAAGTCAGGAAAGAGAGAACCACTTTCCCCTATCTCCATTTCTCACTGTTCCTTCTTGACTGTGCTACTGAGCAGACGTCAGCAGACATGTGCTATCATGCTGAACTATGTTACACTCTGTTGCTTCCTTTTCTTCCTTGGTGGATGTAATATTGAACTTGCAGCAGTGAGCTATTCCTAGATGTGAAGGCCTAACCGTGGGTGAGATCAAACGTGTGGGGAAGGGGATTACTATATAGATAGATATATTAAAAAGGGTTGTTGCCACGTGGGTCTGGGCTGTGTGTTTGTGATAAATTTATGGTATTGTGTTGCCTTCTAATAAATACCTTTTAATGTAGACGAACCTTGTGTAATATATATTAATTTGGTGTTTACCACATGGGCCTGTGATAATTTTGGTATCTGAACCTGATCTAGGAACATTAGCATATCAGTACTAGTGGGTTGTGGAACTGTGTTGTCCCCTGTGAGGTTGTATAGTCATTTATAGTATTCGGCAAATGCATTCAGTATACTGGATGGGTTTGTTAGTTTCACCACCTGTGGATTAAAAATTGAGGTGATTTTGGTCTGGGCATATTTTTGATAAGTTTAGATGCCAGCAGTTTACCCGTTTTGTTGTCCTGTTGGTACTGATACTTTTAAGTTTCAGCATGTAACATTCTGTCGTGCGTAATTGTATGCGGTGGAATTCGCTATGTACCCTGTTTAATTGTTTGCCTAATTTCTTTGATGGGTTAGACTTGTTCTGAGCTTCTAGTATGTGTAGTCTTTGGTTGTGGGGTATAAAGTGCGTTATACACTCAGATACATCAGCAATATGGAGCTCCCAGAAAATAGGAACATTTGGATAAAGAAGAAGAACAGAAGGATTGTATCCAAAATAGGGGATCATCCCTCCTAAAAAGTGCATGGGGTGTGCATTTATGTCTAAACTATATTTTGTGTGTGTATGTGTCACTGGCAAGTGCCCTATTGAGTCACCAGTTCAGTCAGGGCCAGATGTCTGCCAGGCAGTGAAAGCAGAAATATGACAGGAGCAGCACTTTAGGAGCCAGGATAGGGTCCTTGTGTGGATAGCTAGGAAAATGAAAAGCTCTGTTTGGGTGGGAGGAAGGGGTTAATTGGAAGAGGAAAGTGGCCACCTATTTCAGGAAGGAAGAGGCAGGGAAATCAAAATCGTGAAGGGAGGTAGTTAGTTGGCAAGCAAATATTCAAAACTAATTTGGGTATAAAGGGGGTCATAGGCAGCTAAATGTGGCAAAAGTTTAGTTTGTGCAGGGAAAGGGTTAATCATCATGGAAATGTGTCAGTCTACATTGGAAAAGTAGAGGGTGAACATATCTGTGTGCTTGTGTCTGCATCTTCTCACACAAGCACATATTGTTCTTTTATTAGCATAGGTGTATTTCCATTATGAAAATGACAACTGGCAGGTACATAAGATATAAAGATATAATTAGACTCCATGGGATTTATTTATAAAGTGCAATTTTTGGAAAGTTTTAAAAGGTGAGTAATCACCTAGCTATCCTGCAGAATATTCCATTCTAGAAGTAGAATCGGTCTTTATAAAAAAAACCTTTGTTCTAAGGAAATACAGCTAACTAGGAAATTATTCTCCTCAAGCTTGTATTAGTGTTCAGAAATGATGAATGAAATGAGAAATTGTACAGCAATAGTGTTGACAATAAAATATACACTCTCAAAACTAACATGCAACTAGAGTTATTCAAAGGAATAAAATTGCCTTTTGCTAGTGTATACATTTGTCACTCCTTTTAGCATGTGCCTGCATAAACCATATTCTAGAAGAAATTCTCATACATACTGAATATAATCTCTTCAAATACTACACAGAAAGCTAAGTTTAAAAATTTGGTGCAGCCATGAGAAAAATAAAGAATAAAGAATAATAAACAACCATTCTCCAAATTCAAGATGTAATATTATTAGAAAATGCTCTTTTTTTAAATGTATTTTTAAGATAGAATACAAAATACACTCTTGCGAAAAAATAATTATAGAAATGTTTAGCGAGAGGTAAAATCCTAGCAATCTATTTAAGAGTGAAATCAGTCCAGCTATACCAGGCGTACACTCAAGGGTAAATAAGCTTGGAAAAGCATGATGATTTATGTGATGAACAGAAGGAGGGTTCTGCAGTAGAATAGATGCTCTTTCCTCAAATGAAAATTGAAGACTGGTTTCTTACTTGGAATTGCCAACAAAGAAAACAACGTGGATTTGGCATTCCTGCTAACATTTCACAATAGTAATAGCATTTTATACTACTGATTTGAAATTAGCATCTTTAGCTGAACAGTAAAAACACAGCTTTTCTATGTTATTGCCGAAACCTGGAAGCCACAGACTTTGAATTATGATTACCTTAAATTTTAAACAAAGGAAATGATTATACAGATGTGATCTTTAACAAAGCACTTTCCACTCTGTCTGCATTCACTTGCAAATCATTTTGCCAGTAGAAGCAGGGCTCTGCTCAGTCCCTAACCTTTCCATGGTAAGTACTGCAGTTCTTTCAGCAGAGCCTCGCTGTGTTGTGTGAGAGGATTTTTTTTTCCTTATTAATCAGGAGCCTTGAATGAAAGCCAATCACAGGCAGAGCTTCCCTTGGCTTTGCTTTCCTGCCTCTTGGAGTTAAAAGTGATGCTGTGTGACTGTGAGGAAAAGACTGAGTTAGAATCAAGTAGAATCATCCTTGGAAAAAGAAAAGCTGAAAATATAGGATAAATAGAAACAAATGTGCCAGTCGTGGTGCTGATCTGGACCTTACTTCTTCATTACCAGAAACAGCTACGCTATCAAAGGTAAGATGTTTTAAAACCTCCGAGATCTTGGTAGCTATTGGTTTTATTATGCTTGCAGCTATGCCCTTTGCATTTTAATGTAGAGTTCTCATATTCTGAGTGTTGCAACTTTTGATGTACTGTAGTGAATACTCCTTAATTAGGAATGGAAGAAAATGTATTGAAATAGCAGAAATAGACAGATCTATGGAAACAAACGTCCCTTTATGCTTTCTACACATACTATGGTTTACTGTCTATCTAAATGTAAGTTTGTCTGTTGGAATGTGGACTCCTGGTCCTAATTAATCATACATAGTTCACGAAATGTTAATTTCTTCATAATTATGTTTATATAAAAACGTGTGCTATAGTATATGCAAAAACTGCAGCAACCTGCCTTAATAATAGGGACATGTCCTTAGTACTGTACAGTCAGGTACATGCTACAGTATAACACAATTGGTATTGGTAAGTCAGCACAGTGTGGTAATTGCAAAGGATGATTAAAAAATCAATCAGGAAATTGGTGCCTATTGTATTTAGCATTGAGTAAATATATAAATGCATAAAGCTGGAGAAACACAAAGCAAGCATAATTATTATTTGGCATAAAATCAAGTATATTATAAAACTACGCCCCTGATAAAAAATAAAATAGCATAATAATGAAAAAAATACAGGAATATGTTTAAAAATAATGAAAACTAAGATGTTTAGTGTACTTGCACTTTTGTGAGACATGGAAATAAACCCAGATGTTGTGTTAATGTCACTTATTGGCAAGCCTAAATACATGCACATAATTCTCCTCTAAGCAACTGTTGATGACATTGCATGATCTAGAGTTATTGTGTGATGTGCCACCAGACATTCTAAGCAGCTCTCTAGTCTCAAAATGATCATGCACATGCAATCACTGACAAACAGCACCCTGCTTCTTATAACTGACATATTATCTTTTCTGCTTCCACACAAATGGAGCTGTTTCCTATAATCTTCATCTTTCTTTCCTGTAAAAGCATCTCTATTTACTAAAATGCACATCTATTATTTCCAATCTGTGTCAGAGTGTATTATTTTGTACTTTTTTCCAGTCAGCTAAGAAAATATAGGTGCACACTTACAAACAAATGGCTGTAGTCATCTCAGAACTCGAAATTATATAAGACAGACCTAAAGACAGAGTGACTGGCAGATAGACAGACACACAAATAGATATTACATACAGAATTACTGTCTGTATATGTCAACTGATTCCTTGCTAAAACAAATTCTATTTTTATCTTTAGAGTATAATGCAGTCATTTTACCACAACTGCAAAAAAAATGTGTATAGTCTTCATTCATTTAAAATATGGATGCATGAAAAGTATACAACTTTAATCGGAAAGACATTATTAAAATACAGAATTATATATTTCATTACTGTGCTGCGCTACAAAGCGAAATGGGTAATGCAGAGCTGAATTTGCATTAAATCACAAATAAGTAGCTTTATAGATTTGGTATGGCTTGCAGAGTAAGATAAATACTTTTTGGAACATAAGCTGGTAATCTTGTTTGTGCCATGGGAACCCTTCTAAATTAGACTATTCCATCGCCTTGCCAACCTGTTAAACAAAAGAATTGAATAAAGCTCATTTATAGTCCATGCAGCAACTCCTAATGGGAAAAAATGAATGACAGACTTGAAGTTGTTTTCTATTGTATACTTTTTCTACGTCTTCAATTTTAGTTTTGCCGATATCACAAGTCAACATGGAGTATAGTGAATATGACAATGTACATGCTTTGGTTCTGCTCTTTTCATAACCTATTTTTTATGATTTCCCACTCAATAGGAGGTAAAATAAAATGTCAGGAAATTGATTTGATTTGCACAGCTGAAGTTCGTAGTGTATGCTGCACTTATTTGTGTAATACAAATGAATCTATTTAAAATGCAACATGCCTATTAGCTGTCAATAATTCCAATTTCTGCACACGGTATCAAACTTTGCATCACAATCACTGAGTCCAGCTGCCGCTTTTTTAGATATGTCAAATGTCATTTATCACTTTATCGTGATGTGGTTTGGTTAAAATAGGATGCGAGAAAGATAGATAGATAGACAGACAGACAAACAGATAGACAGACAGACAGACGGACAGGCGGAGGGACGGACGGACAGATAGATGTCCTCTGTCTACTCACTGGGGAGTTTAAATCTTTAGTCCTGTGCTAGCTGCCTTGCAATGTAATATCAAAGTAATTAATTCTGTAGAAATAGCTTTTAGATTAATATGGTAACAAATGTGAACTTGAAGCACTATTGGTATTGTTCAGTATTCATTCCTAAATAAAACAACATGAAAGTGGAAAAGGTTAATTTGAAAATGATATCCACCACTGCATCTCACAAAGTAATTTCTGTATTTGAAAATTCATGTGGAGATGAGGAAATAACAGCATGAATATGTCCTGTATGGTTTATAACGAGGTACAGTAGATGGCTGTCTTCCTTTTATGCTAACTAGACATGAAATGGAAAAAGCAATGCTGCATTCTTCAATCATTATCTATTTCTTCAGTGACTTTGTCATACATTTCAAGACTGTATGGCTGCTCAAACCTAAGAATAAAATATGTGAAATGCCTATGAACTCGTGGTCAAGACTGTAAAATATGCCTGGTTTCACTGCACAGAAGGGTAAAATATTATTTATATATTAATCATTCCTGGACTAAAATGTAGTCATTATGATCCTGTGCTCAGTGAAGAAATCAGTCAAGCTTGATTTCACTTCATTGTGTAGATACTACAGGCCATGCTTGTGGAAGCTGAAATCATCAACTTTTCCAATGAAACCTCTTCACCTACAATTCATCTTCCACTACTGATTGCTTAACCCTTTCTTGCGTATCCAGTGCACTGCTCTAATGTCTCAAAGTACAGTTCATTATATTTTGGCATTCCATGCTGTAATATATTTGCTTTTTTTATTTTAAACCTGTACTCTTGAAACCAACCCCGAGATGCACCTGCAGGCCAGAATTTCAGTCATTTTCGTTGAAAACTCTTGTGTACCAGTAGGGGTGCACTTAGATCCTGGCCTACTTCCTGACTACTGGCTTGAAGAAAAACAAAATATTAATACCTACTAAAGATTAAATAGATTAATATCTAAATACATGTGTATTTATAGTAAGAGAGAGACATTCTGACATTAGGGTTAGTTCATTCTTCACAATGCAGGGTAAGTATTCAAAAAATACCTTTGAGGGCAATAGGTAATAAAAGCCAGAGTAGCAACTACAGATTTTTTGGTAGATAGGCCAGGTTATATATATATATATATATATATATATATATATATATATATATAAATCTCTCTCTCTCTCTCTCTATCTATATATATATATATATATATATATATATATACATACATACATGTGTGTTTATAGCAAGAGAGAGAATATATATAGTGTAGATAGGATTAGCCGTATTAGTCCAGTAGACAAGATGCCAAAATACCAGAGTATTGCAGTAATAAAAAAAGTATCATTGCATACTGCAATACTCTGGTATTTTGGCATCTTATATATATATATATGTACAATAAAATATATACATACACATACACATACAAAATAGAGCAGAGGGTGCACACAAAGAACTTTCAAAAAACACAACGGTATTTAATGTGCATTAACATTACATCCGTGTACAAACTAATCAACATTTTGACCCCTTTGGGTCTTTTTTTAAAAGTTTTTTGGGAGATGGGCAGCCTATGTATATATTCGAGAGAGAGACAGAAAGGCAGAGCGAGACAAAGCCATCTGTCAATCTGTCTGTTTATACATACAGACATGCATGCATAATTGTATTTACATGTGTACAGGTGGGTTTTTTTTTGTTTGTTTTTTGGTAGATGTCATGTGCCGGGCTATATATAGGGAGTGGCAGAGGCAGAGGCAGAGAGAGAGACAGAGCCATCTGTCTGTCTGTCTGTCCATTAATATATATGTATATACATATGTAATTGTATGTACATGTATACTTATTTAAATTCAGTATATGTGTTGGTTTCAGTGTATTTTGACCGCACTACATTTTGTATTTGTATTGTCTAATCAAAATACACTAAATGGTTCTTTAATATGTATAAGTAACACATATAAACACTGTATTGTTAACGAGTCCCCTTTGCCCCTCAGTTAACACTTTCAATAGGCACTATTGATGAAAATGCACTCTACACTGTTTAAATGCAGTGTGCATACGTCAACAACATCTTACAACAATGCAGAATTTCAACACTCTTATCATAAAAGCTTTTGGATCTACTTTATCTACTCGTTTTGTATCTAGTATATTGGCTTGGATGTTATAATATACATGGGAACTGCAATAATATATAGATGTCCTGTTATAGATTTGGGGCATTGATAATGTTTTAATTGATGAACTGAATACAAACTAGATAACATGTTAGAAACCCATATATAATATGAAATTGTCAAATTGTATGTTAATAGAATTGGAAAAGGCTGAAATAGTTTAGTGAACAATAATTTAAACAGGACCTTGAATAGGCCAAAATTCCTGCTGATTTTAGCTCTACCGTATTCAAATTAATATTGAGTTCTAGGAGATGAACTCATCAGATTTAACCCATTGATTTAATTTGATGATTTCAGCAAAGCTTTTGCCAGTAAGCTATTTTTAAATACCAGAATTAGGCGTTGTAAGCAAAATAATAGTGGAGTTTCACAGTGGAATTATATACAAAACAAAATTATAGAGCAAAGTTCTAAAAATGTAGAAACCAGCACCAATATTTATTTACATTCATTGTTTAGTTGTTATGATTCTGACAATATATATGTAGTTTTAGAAGCATTTAAAGTAATGAATGCCACTTTACATTTTAAGTCATGCTCACTATTAGTCATAATTATATACATGTGAATATTTATAAATATATTGCCATGATCTGTCAAGCAAGTCACCACATTATTTTTTCTTAAAAGCATTTGGTCATTTAAAAAGTCTGTGGAAAAGCAAATAATTAGAATTATAAACAATTTTAACACAGGTAAGAGTGCAGAGAGGACAATGCCCACTAGTGTGATAAACATAGCATCCACAGAGTATACATAATGTCATATGGATTTGTGTAGGCACTGCTGTGCCATTAAGTAACAATCAAACTATTTCCACCTCAGGCATTCTGGGAGAAGTCCCTCCTCAATAGCCACAGAGAAACAGGGGAAATAAAATATACTGTAGATTTAATTTAGGACACTTCCTCTATCGGTTCAAGAAAATGATTATAAACAGCAGGCCATTCTCTGAACTGCACAACCTATTCTGGCACTGAAACATATACATTTTAACATTTTATCCCAAACATTTTATTAGGTTTAAGCAAAATAAAAGACCATAATGGGTGGCCTGATTAAATAACCGACCACCGTAACTAATCATCTTAAAGCTTTTAAAGACATCAAACAAAAAATAAATAAAAATAACAGTAATTAAACAAACTAATTAATTAAGACTGTTAGATATGACATTTGAGCAATTGTAGCCTCTGAAAATGTAGTGTGGCACACAATGGCTGCAATTGATAATACTTTACAATGGCGAAATAATAATACATTTTATATATATATATATATATATATATATATATATATATATATATACATACCTCTAATAAGTTACTTCGAAAAGTTTTTATATTTACAAAAAAACGTTAACAGGAGTTAGTAGTGAGTAAAAGTAGACTCAAATTTAGTTGAGGATGGCATAAAACACTCATGTGAAAATGGCATTTATTAGTGTCTATGTCTAACCTGTTAAACTGCCAAAGTGAATCACAGAAATAGTGATGGTGAACAGTATTTATTAGATAAACTAGGTAAGTTATATATGCAAACTGGATATGTTTGCAGTACGGCAGATATCCTTCACCTACTCTAGGCAGACATAAGGCTGGAGCGTATATATCGCTACTTTATACTGGTCAGCCGTTTGTTGCTGACGTACCCATCACTGCTTTAAGCAAGCAGTGGCTGATTAATATCTAACAATTTCACAAGTAGAGTAAAAATGAAGATCCAGCGCACTCCCTTATCTACTAAACAGCTACTTTGGTGCTAGTTTTATTAGGCAAAAAATAATGGGGGTTTAGTTACATTATATGATCACACATTGCATAAGCCTGCCACAACTTCAATGTACCCCATCTTTGGCAGGTCCTACTCCTAACAGCCGAATATCTGCTAAATGAGTTACTTACTGTAATTTCACAAGTAGAAACAGGGGATTACTAGTACCCCTACTAAAAAGGAGCTCATATTTTCAATGGAAGGAACCATATTGCTACATTTGATGCTAATTTATGTCTAGTTGATAATGTGTGGATAATCTCTTTGGTAAATCTAATATCACCACTACTTTGAAAGAATTACTTCAGGAAATGTATTACTCAGGTGCTTTTCAGTATCACACGCCAGATGAGTAAATCTCACAGATCTTTGAAGAGAAATACAAGTGTAAATCTTTTTCTTGCCTACACTGGTTTTTACGTGCACTAATGAACTGAGCCGCAAAGGTATAACTGAAAAGCACTATTGCAATAGTATATCAGAAGTTCAGAACAAAGTAAATTGCCATTTCGTATTAGAAAAAGATTGTACAAAATGGAAGGTGTAAGCAGAGCTAAGTTAGGGTTGTAATTTCCCACTATCCTAAGGTAAGTCAGAACATTGATTATATAACATGTTGAAGGATAGATAACTTACAAGATGAATTGTTCTGTCAGGCGAATACAGGATATGTTAAAGGGAAAGACCAGCTGTTTGGTAAAGGCTAAGATCTACAATTTATGTAGTGTGCTAAATTGCAAAAAACATTGTATTTTTTTTTTTGTCAAAGTTAATTAAAAAAAAAAAAAAATACCTGGGGTTATTTGCCGTGGCAATATGTACTAACTTAAATGGTTGACAATAGCTACTTTAAAACTATGTGAAATAGTTGTATGTATATAATGTATGTTGATATGAAGAAATTATTTAATACAATAACCCTGGTATATCACAAAAATAAGTATAAGTGAAATAAATGTTATTAATAACCATGGTTTGGGACAGATTGTTCCCATTTTCCAGTCATTATATTGTCCAAAGACCTTTCTAAGCAGAGTGATTGTAGTACCATACATTCATACTCCCATTCAATACCACTGTCTGATTTAACTGGCATGTAATGGAAAATGGCTGATTGAGGCAATATTTTAATAATATTCATACATACAAAATGTCATGGGCAGATATTTGCCTAGTGCAAATTGTGTCAACAAACAATAGCTAATATCAATGGGAGGTTGTATTGGAAAATGTTTGTTGAGTCCTCCAAGACTATTATATCTATTAGACTTAAAACAAGGTTTCTACATTTTTACATATACCTTTAAGCATGTTGTGATTGCAATCAGTCTCAGTGTACACAGTAGGCATTCTTTAATAAGAATAAAAAAACATCTTTATTAAAATCTGCCAAGTGACTGGTCCTCTTTAAACAACCAGTACACTACACTATATCTCTGTTTCTGTGTGAATCTTCATCCTCTCACTGATGTACTTAAAGCATCTATTTTCTCTGATTTTTACAGACTATGATATTTTTTTTTGCTTAGCTTTTGCATATCTAATTACATGTATTGTCTTTTCTTGTATACGTCTTCCAATCCTTTATGGACTAAGTCTAAGTTTTGTTTAAGTCTATGTTTTGAAAACCATATTGCCTTTTTTAACGTTATCCAACATGATTTTTACTTGAGATACTCACATACATTTAAACTTTAATTTTCTCATTGCCTCTACATTCCTTTAAATGGACACCCAATAGCTGTCCTTTTTTTTTTTTGTAATAGTTTATAGACATGGGAAGGCTAGCCATATTTGACCTAGGGGAAAAGTAGGAATGAATGGCTTTTCATTATCAAACTCACAGATCTCAATGTGAATGGCACTACTCACATGGATGCATGCGTTACATAGAGCATGCGTTATATAGGTTTGACAGACAGAGGCTGCTGAAGCTGCGAGGTGTAACATCATAAGTTCAAATATCCATTTGTATGTAGAGATCAGTAAAAGCCTAAGAGACACAGAGTATGTTTCCCATGGCTCCACTGACATCAAAGACAACTTGTGTGTCTTAAGAATGTCATGAGCACTCACCCCATGGTCACTTGCAAACACCTCCTGGGAACATTATGCATACTCGTACTAGTCTGGCAGCCTTGTCACCCCCAGATACTGCGGTCCCTTGGGAAATATTACACACTATATAATAATGTGTTTATCCATGTGAAAAAGGTTAGTTTAACGTAAGTTCAATATATTTTTCTTTGTCTTACTGCATGCAATCTCTGCTTTTTAACAGCGGTCTAATATATGACTTTCCAATGCTTATGTATATTATTACTGCAGATATTAAGTCACCATTTTAATTTTTTTTTTAAATGAGCCACTTGCAGATTTGTTAGAATGATTATGTATTGAGAGGGATGTCTAAATAATGATGACCATGGAGTTGAATTACAAAGTTACTCAAGTGAAGAAAACCATGGGTTTCATTTATGGTTTTTTGATATATTCAAAATATTAATTGATTTCTACTGTTGTTTATGACAAATCATATAGATATCTCCAAAATCAATTACTATAACGACCACTGAACAATTGAGTCTGGTCTTAACCCCTCACTAATTTCACAAAATGCCTTTTTTAACAGTGTCTCATAGATATCCAAAAAAAGCTAATTTTACTGAGTATTCTTCATACACCACACTAGGTGGCATTGATGGTGTCAAGAGGGTTGCATATATCGCTCACACGCTGCTAAAAATAGGTAGAGGGTACTAATATTAAGTTGAAGAAAGTAGGTAGGTATGCACATTTTCTCCCACTAGTTGACTAGGTAGTTCTGGGGAATTAGATAATCTGGTTGTATTTTGGAAAAAAAGAGGGAGCCAGCTCTTGCCAGTTCTTACAAAAATATAAGGGAGTCCTGGACTCCATTATATTGTATGTTAATACTAGTTTGGCCCATAGAATGAGTAAATTAATAAAGTGGGTACTCATAATGATAGAACTTGAAAACCACTTTAAAGTGAACCTGTCATGTAAGATATAGGTTTGCAGTTTTCTATAATTTAAAACTGTATTTTGTTTTGTGTGTGCACTATTCCTAAATTTGTATTTTGTATATATTTTGTTTGGCAACACCACTACTAAGAAATGTTTGTTCTGGTTATGCTCCCAAATTTCCATTTAAACTTGCTTTAAGACACACCTCTCCTACATATCCCTGTTTAAGAGGCACAGACTTGCTCATAACAAGTAAAAAGTCCCAAGCCATTTATGTTGGCTTTATATTATGTAAATAAGACATATCTGTTCTGCCTCTCTCTGTCTCTCCATTATCACATTTATTGTCCTAAGCTCATGTAATAAATAGTTTTGGCTGTTTTTCTCCATGGTGTTTCTGCTGCTCTCACATTAAGCCTGCCCCTCCTCCCTCCTTTCCCTTGCAGGAATTGTTTTCCCTTAGATTGCAGGTGAGTAAGAGAGATGAACAGAGGAGGATTTCCATGATAACAGACATGCAGAGCACAGCCTTCTTATCTCTGTGCCAATCTGCCCAGGCTGAATTGACTGATAGGAGAAAGGGGAAAGGGCTGTTTTTAATCTCTGATTTAAGAGAAATTTAGAAATTTGCTGGCAATTCTGGCAATGTACATTATTTCTTTCTCCCCTTCCTTGTTATTTATTTATTCTTCCTATAAATATATCATAAACAAAAAATAAACACTCAAACATAAAACTGGTATTGAAGAGAAGTTGATATTACTAAGATATATATATATATATATATATATATATATATATATATATATATATATATATATATATATATATATATATATATATATATATATATATATATATATGAAAAGAAGGGGTGGCACTCACCTGAACAAGCATAAATGGGGTGCCAAGGTACATTGAGGTTGTGGCAGACTTATGCAATGTATGATCATATACTGTAAATATATTTATTTTTGAACATTCAGTGAGACATATTAGTCGTTTCAAATATATATATATATATATATATATATATATATATACATTCAGTGAGACATATTGCCAAATACAAATTATTGAATACTAATGTTCAAATAATATAAATGTATGAACATGAGCTCCATGTACATAATCCTATGACTCATATTACTAGTAGTAATACATAACAAGTTAAACATTTGTAGGTGGATGATCAAGTGAAAAATTTAAAACCATTCTGTGGCCATAAGCCATACAAAATTCAGCTTTCATAAGAAGAACTGAACTATAAAAAAGGAAACCTAAGAAATAGACTTGTTGCAGAAACAGACTGATGTAAATTTATGGATGTACATCCTTTTAAAAGTGAAGCTCAACCTACTTTTATAGTTCAGTTTTGAAAAAATAACTTCCTAAAAAATATGCATACAGTCCCTGATTTCTATAGTGACAACACCTTTGATCAAGTAGCAAATCAATCATGTTGCTCTTCAAAGTAAAACTAAAGGAGTTAATTTATTCACACATGACTAGTTTGTGAAGCTTGCCTCCTATTTTTTTTTTTTTTACAATTGTCTTTTTCGTAGGCAGAAGTTGAAAATATGCATGCATGCAATAGCTGCTGCATATGTGAGGAGAAAGGCTAGGAAGTCAAAGGTAATATAATTCTTTCCCCAGGTTCCCTATCCAATATCTCATTTAAAGGGAGGAGCTGAATTAAGGACAGCAACAACAAATACAAGCTACACCCTTGGAGTCTAACTTCCATTTTATATATATATATATATATATAAAACAGATAACATTTGTATCTTGCAACATCTTTTTTTATTGGACTAACAGAATTGAGTAATGGCAAGCTTTTTGAGAGAACCTCCCTTTCTCAAGTCTAAAGCATTTCTGGTTGTGATACAGGGTTTAAAGTGACATGAGTGCAGATAAGACACAGGTTTGATAGAAAATAGACACCATTTTCACAGAGGGTCATAAATATCTTGTGTTAAAATAACAGAGTGAGGGGGGAGAGAGAAAATAAATAAGCAAACATACATCAACGTGCTGCTCTAAGATTAAAGGATTATGTGTAACCACTTCAATTTAACATCCAATGTGGCTAAGGTGATTGCCCATGGTGCTATCCTGTCAATCCCTACATTGGCTTTGCATGAGATATATGGCTCAATTTAAAATTCTGGTACTTGCTTACAAATTTCTACATAATGCTGCTCTTACCAACCTGTCCTCCCTAATGCACAAGTATGTCGTGTCTAGAGCCCTACATTTTGCTAAAGACCTATGTCAATCCTCTTTTTGTACTCTCACCTCTGATGATCACCTTCAAGGCTTCTCCAGGGTCGCTCTGTTCCTGTGGAACTCCCTTCCCTGCTCCATTAAACTCTCTTAGAAAACTAACTTTTTCAAATCAAATCATATCAAATAAACTGTTAATAGCTTTCCCTCCCAACACCTTGCGTCCTCTCCTGAAACTGTCATGCAAAAAAAAAAAAACATAAGCTCTTGAAAACTATTCTGCTATTCTACTGTAACCTTACCTTTTATATCACTTTACCCAATTCCCTGTAGCATATATGTTTATTTGAGCTGGGCCCTCAACCCCCTCTGTATCTATGTGTCCAACTCATCTAGTTACTAATTTTGTTTGCATATTATACATTTAATGTATTGCTTAATCCCAGTTTTCACTTTAATTCAGTAACAATGATACTGGAAAATACAATGTAAAAAAATGCAATGCATGAAAGAATTATCACATAAGATCTACCCTATTTGCTTGAACTGAATCACTAAGCCATGAAATAAAGACAAAGGGTAGAGGATATTAGATGATATCAATCATACACCTTTCTGGTATTCTAAAGGTTACATACTTGGTGACAGATCTTAAACTCACTTTTAATAAAAAATCAATATTTAAGCATATAATAGGACACTTCTATCAAATATAGGTTGTAGTTGTAAAAATGATCCATTTAATACTAATATTGAAAACTTTTGGAAAAGTGCTGATTGTTCCTGTAAATTAAGACTTCAGTGGCATCATTGAGACAAACTTTCAGATGTTGATCTTATTATGAGTCTTATTATTGGTCAGACCTACATTTTCCCACCTTTAGTTTAAAAGTCCTTATCAGGGAGAGTGAAATTTTGGTTGCACTCATAGTTCAATTAATTTATGACCTTCATTCAAAATGAAGCACAAGTCTATATGCAAAAGTATAAGTGTTGATGTTAACATATTTATGAGTGATTGACTCAAAATGTCCTAAAATGATATTTTGAAGTGAACCTATAGCAATCACAGTTTTAATTCCTTTAATTAGCTACACCAACAGTTGTAACATGTATGCAATGATTAGTGTACACAAGTATCTATATCTTATGAATTGTTCAATATATATGCATAGCTTTTAAATGGACCACTTTAAGTTGGTTAACTGTCAATAGCTTATTTAAGTGGCTGTTGAGATGCTATATGCAGGATAAGAGGTTTCCAGTGTTTCTGTTTGCTTATTCGTCTATGTACATAGTTACTTTAGAAAGACAGTAAGCATTATTTAATCTCTGTTTACTCAGTAAACTGCATTTGATGGTTTGTCATTAAAGTGTTTTACTTACAAAAATACTAGTATCATACTTTATATAAACAAAGGTCTCAATATTGATTACATAATAATAATGATAGAAAAAATGACCAATCTGACAAGTATTTTTTTTTTTACAGTGCTGTTAAACCTTGTAATAAAATCTTAATTTTGAGAATATATGTTTCTTACCATGACTCCAGACCATATGTAAACAGCATTTTACTTTACAATTTAAAGTTGATCTTAATCTTAATAGAAACAAATAGACCAATTTAAATAATTTTTAGTGAGACTAAATAGTGAATATTTGCAATATAAAGTTTAAAAGTATTTTTAAAAATATGGAATTACTAGCAAAACATGTTATGGCCTTTTCTAATTATCAAACATTTACAAACGGTCTATATGTAATATTTTCTTTGCTTCTAAATCTGCTTCCTTTAGTAAATACCCTTCCAGCATAATTTCTAATCTTACCTCAGAGCATATAAGGAATAACCGAAAAAGTGAACATAGTCACTATGGACAAACTATATACGGAAAAGCATGGTTATTAGAAAAGTATATAGGAAAAATATGTATTAATCAGAATATATATTTGAAGTAGTACCCTTAATTACAGGTGCTGACACAAGCAGAATTATATGCCCCACCCCTTAAATCATGCTGAAAAGGTACGTCTACTCCACTTCTATGGCTGAGATCATGAATTTGAGGAAGATCTCAGTAAATCCAATGCCTTCCCAAATGAGTGCAGAAGGAGGCTTTCGCACATGTGCATCAAAATCCATATCTGCACAAATCAGCATCTCCTCATAGAGATGCATTGAAAGACAATGCATCTCTATGGGGAATATTCAGCGCCTCCATGCACAGCATGGAGACGCTGAATGTAGGTGCTGCATCTCTAAGGGCCATCTGAGTGACTAGGTGTTCCTAGTCAGCAATGTAAATACTACATCAGGCTATAGCTGCTCTGGTGACTATGGTGTCCTTTCAAATATTGTGATAATTACAGATGCTTATCTTTGGGGAATCTCTCCATTACTAAATGTTTATGTAAATACCTACCAGTGAAAATCACCTAAAAGCACTTTTGTAGAGCTTATCCAGTGTATCCTATAATTAATTTTTTAATCACTGCAACTCTCTGGGGAGCGTTCACCATCTCCATGCACAGCCTGGAGACACTGAACATAGGTTTAGTATCTCCACCTCTAGTGGTTGAGTGACTGCATTTAGAAGTGTTACTAGCCAGCAATGTAATTACTACCTTTTCTCTAACAAGGCAGTGTTTACATTGCTGAGACTCAAGGGACAGGCTAAAGACACCAGAACCAATACATTAAGCTGTAGTGGTTTTAGTGATTATCCTGTCCCTTTAATTATTTAGTTAGATGATTTATTATGCTCAGCAGGTGTCCATGACTTTATGTACTGTTGAGGCTTGTTCACAATGCTTTTATTAAAATCATGTTTCATACATTATGTCATTGATTATAAAAACAAATATACTGAGGGTCACTGCTTCACTGGTGTTAAATGCATTGCTGACATTTTGAGAAAATCTAAACTTTCCCTATGCTGTTATATTTAAGAGTATGCCTTTATATCAGAAACAATTGTTTTACTAGTGCTTTTGTAAGTTTTTTATTAATATATTATCAGATATTGTATTAATATAGCATCAATAATATCTAAGTATGTGTAATATAATAGTTGTCAGACTGTCACATTATTATGTATTGATTATTTTAATACATTTGGTCATCTGAGAAAAAAAAGAACTAAAATATACACTTATTTTACTGAATATGTTGATATGCACTGCCATCTTGTGGATAGCATAACAATGTTTAAAGCATCATTATATTCAAAAACTACTGTGTGTTAATTTATCTTCATATGTTGGTTACCTTTTAGAGTTTACAACAGCTAGCAGGTTATCAATAGTAAATTAATTAATGGCAATCTCATTTGGATTTCCATTTAAAATGTGACTTACTATTTATACATTTCCTACACACAAAATATTATTGCAAGCACAGTTTATTTTGTTAATTTATAGAAAATATAAATTTATCATGGTTTACTAAGTTCCAGATGTTGCATAGGGACATAATGGTGGTTTTATTCTGTTCTGTATGTTGGAGGTTGAATCGCTTAATGTTATTATATAACATTTAAAATATCCACATCTGTTAATTTTTAAAGTTGGAATTATTATGATTTTATTAACATAAGAACAATCATTATACACATACAAAAAAAGAAACTGCTATGCTTGATACAACAGGCAATAGGGGGATTAGGGTGCATCAAAATGTTATCTGTGTTTTGTATGTATTCAGTGATATAAAAAATGTATGACTTGCCTCCAAGACCTCGGGGAAATTGCATGATCATAGGTTTAGCATTTGTATATGTTTGAAAATGTGCTAAGTGAAAAAAAAAAAAGTATTTGATTTGCACTTGATAAAGCAAGTCTACAGAGATGCTTCACTGGCTAACATTTGCAAAAGCATCATGAAAGAGGAGTTTGTGGCGAAAGGAACCTCGCCACTGGTCTTGGAGTGGCTTGCTTGCCAGCCTCTTGCCTCAGGACTATGGCCTCTGTGATAAACCTTGCTTACAGACACTTTTCATGCCTTTTGGTACTTGTATGGTTCGGAATATGGGGCTTGCCAAACAGATTAGACTGATACTGTAAGTATACCGAATGTACTGTCAAATGGACCGACCACCCAGAACAGTCGTGTGCTGCTTGTTATCCTTATTGACCTCACTAACTGTTCTAAGTGGTTAGCTGGGTGGCCATCATTCGCATGTGTGAATACGTGATGGTGGCCATCTTTAGCTGCGAACACAGACAGCAGTGTTTGGTCATCGAGTGTATGGAACTATAATCGGACACTCGCTGGCACTTCCACCTCCAGTTACGTTTGGGAAAATAGATTAGAATGAACTGCATTCGTTGGGTGCAAACATGCTAAATATGTGACTTGCCATTACAAGTACAGCAAATTAGTTATGCTTTAAGCTCAAACTTTTATCCAGCTAATGAAACACAACCAGGCTGCGTGTTCTGCTCAGGTTCTAGTTTGTGACCCTCATGTTCTGATGTAAATAACAAACTGGACTATAGGCCTGCTGACTGGATTTGTTCCTAAACAGGCAAACAGCTACATAAGAATAACAACTAAAAATTTGGGTTGTCCTGTATCTACTGTGGGAGGAAGCTGGTCTTTCTCTACGCCATGGGTGGAGGGTGGGGTTTGGAAAGAAACTACATTCACTCATAACAAAGGAGAAGACAAAATCATACCCCATATTCCCTAATCACATGTGTGTTGGAGTGGGCTGTTCTATACTGAGTTAGAGTATTCTTTTGCTCCTTTCCTATATTCTTTCATGTTGAACAAGTAGTCTATTAATGACTAGGATTGTGTAGTGGGTATAATAGAGTAAATAAATGTATAGTATCCTTCCTTCAACTTACCAACAGCATATGTCAGAGATGGATTACACCTTGAGCCTCTGGCAGTAAGTGTGCAAACACACATTTATACCCTCTTCTCAACAAATGCATCATAATTATGTATTGAGGAATGGTGATTAGCTGTAGAAACACTGGCAGCATTCTGTGGAACCAATCACTTTCAAACAAGTCTCAGTATGGTGAGAGGTCATGGTTATATCATTGGGGCCATGGTTTATAGTACTATAATCCAGCAAAAAACTCAAATAGTTTTTTTTTGTGTGTTTTTGTGCTTCTCTCTCTGTGCATTGTATACAGTTTACCAAAATGTAACAATGACTGTTTAGTGAACAGTAAGCTCATATTACTCATAAGACCCATTCATGAAACAATATATAATTCTTATTAACATTTATATAGTGCCAACATATTTTGAAGCACTTTACAATAATTAAAAGTGTATTTTTAGAAGGAAATGCTCAAATTAACTTTCAATCTATGAGAATTTGAAATAAGTGTTTTGCCCAGGGATATATATAAAAACCCCTTGCAAATGGTAATTCTCCCATGCAAAATTGTAAATATGTGTATCACTGGGAATATATATATATATATATATATATATATATATATATATATTGTGTATTTATGTGTGTGTGTATATATATATATATATATATATATATATATATGTGTGTTTGCATGTTTCTGTGTTTGTGCCTATATTAACTGATGTTTAAATACCTATAGATGATCCCAGTTAAAACGAAGTATACAAACTATAACAGTACCCTATTTATGTTCTTTTGTCATACTTTGAGCATAAAATATTAGACAAGCAAAATGTTTATCGGTTTAGCTTTTGGTGAAATGTCACATAAATAAGGAATGAAAAGATATAAATGCTGAGCTATGTGATTCGTATTGTTAGATTCTGAGTTTGATGGATCTCAGCTTTGTTACTTAAATGTTGTAATCCCTGACTTCTGTTAACACAAGCTGATTTTGTGCTGCAGGATTGACTCATGATGAAAATAATGCATTTTATATAGAATGTAGTTAGTGTCTCATCTGGTGAAATGAGATTAAACGTGATAAGATAAAAGTGTTTTTTTTCAGACACAACATTTGTGGCAAGTTACTTTAATGCGTGGTATTTTCTGTCACAAATTTTAAATGAAAAATAAGTGAACTAAGCTGCATTTCAATTTTCAAACAAGGGATGTTTCAAACCTGTATTGTGCATTTCTTTTGTCAGTAAAATGTTCATAAAAACATTAAGATTCAACGTGCTTCTATAAGTAAAAGACAAGTTATTATATTGATGGAGAAAGTTCTTCGTTAATATTACGATTTCAAGAAGATCAAGTTATTGCTGAGTCAGTACAGCACTACTTGTTTCAAATCCTATCAAGTCTTTTTTCTTATTAAGAAGACAATAAAATGCATAACAATTTGGAAAGCAGACTCTTTTTTTATCTGACACTAGACATATAAGAAAGAGATCAAATTATGTGACTAAAACTCCTCCAGTAATGCTAACTATTAACATTGTATACAATAGTTGTTGAATTAGTTGTCCATCATTTTTTGGTTTTGTCTATTTCTGTTTTTGCATATCTAAGCCTTGGGTGGACATCTCCAGCTGGACAGAACCAAAACATCAATGGCTGAGGAGGGCAGGTCCGTCCAGGTATAAAGATCACTAAGAAATGTTTTAACAATTTTCCACAACCTCTGGAGTGCGAAATGTTGCCTACCCCTGTACTAGAGAGGTGGGAATATGACATGAAATGACTATGCCTTTGTATGTAATGTCCCCTTTGCAGTTTGCAGCTTTCTAACCATTTGGCTAAACTCATATTATACATTTACGTGTTTCTTCCCGTAATATTCCCATAATACATATTTTGATGTATTTATATAACAGCTGTCCCATATTGAGAGAAGCAATCATGTGTATGTTACACTTCCTGTAAGGCACACTTCTCATAAAACACATCTATTCTCTCTCTCCATTTACATATTTCCTGTCCAAAGCTGCTGAAATAAATGGTTCTGTCTATTTCTCTCCTCTCTCTGTGCTGCTGCTGCTGATGCTCTTAAACAGAGCATGCCCTTCCTCAATGCTTACCCTTGCAAGCATTGTCTGTCCTTAACATACAAATATAACAGGTTGCATCTGATAGCAAACAGGTAATGAGTATAGGTAGAATATTATGAAAAAGCCCAGAGGGACACAGACCAAATCTCTCACTTTGTGTCAAATGTTCTTGCTTCTCGTAGGACTTGAGGTTTAATCTATGTGTACATGAAAAAGAGCAGACAAAAGAACCAATGGTGTAGTATAATTCAAAAAGTAGAGAAGACACAACAAAGAAATGTGTGAATGCCCATTCACATGATATAGAGCTTCAGACCAATTACAGTTTTATTATCATGTAGTGGTATAATCCCCACTTATGGATAAACACATCTCATCCATAGCAATCAATGGCGTTCAGTGGTGAATGTACAATAGTATACATGGTTGTGTTTTCTCCAAAATTGAAGGACAACTATAGTGCCAGGAAAACACTATAGTGCCATGAGGGTGCTCCCACCTCAGGGTCCCACTCCCGCCGGGCTGAATGTAGAGGAAGGGGTAATCACTTACCTTTTCTCCAGCGCCGGGCTCCCTCGATGCTGGAGACTCTCCTCCTCCTTCCAACGTCATCGGCTGAATGCGCAAGAGCCGCGCGAACATTCAGCCAGTCCATAGGAAAGCATTCTCAATGCTTTCCTGTGGACGCAGGCATCTTCTCACTGTGAAAATCACAGTGAGAAGTGTGGAAGTGCCTCTAGCGGCTGTCAATGAGACAGCCACTAGAGGCTGGATTAACCCATTTGTAAACATAGCAGTTTCTGTGAAACTGCTATGTTTACAGCAAAAAGGGTTAATCCTAGTTGGACCTGGCACCCAGACCACTTCATTAAGTGATCTGGGTGCCTATAGTGTTCCTTTAAGTTGCGTTTGTTATGACAGGTACCCTTTGAGAATGTTGTTAGTCTATTTTCACCTGTTCTACAACATGAAGCATGTGACAAAAATTATTTTGGTGTATAATGGTAATAACTGCTTTATATAAAGAGTAATACTTTTGAATTTATTAAAAAAGAAAAAAGAAAACTTAAATTGTTTTTGTAATCTCACAGTGGGACATATTACAAATCTCATACATAACCACAATATAGAATCTATTTTAATGAAAAGCATTGTAGTTTGACATGAATCAATCCAAAAAACAAGATGGTCAAGTAATTTATGAAAGACTCCAGAACCCCACAGTAGCACTATCATCTTTCAATACACAATTAACTGTAAGGTATCTTTTACTACATTGTGTTTTAAGATTAGTGTTAGCTCTAGATTATGGGTTAGTGTTAAGATTGGGGGTTGTTTCGTTTAATAAATTTCACGAGTTACATTCCTAGGAAGCAGCTTTTTTTGAGTTGCCTCCATTCATTAATCTATTCCTAGCAAAGGAGCTAGGGGGAAATAGTTATTATTATTATTATTATTATTATTATTATTAATTATTATTATTAATGTAGGCATTTATAGGCATTTATATAAGTGCTAACACAATTCTCACCTCTGTACATTTGTGGTAAAGGTCAGTATAATATACACATACTAATTCAAAAGGTAAGTAGGGCCCTCATCCAGATTGGTTTGTAGTTTATGAAAACAGAACTTTGGTAATTATACAGAATATAGACAAATAATACATACAAACTGATACAAAAGGAAAATAGGGCCTTGCCGTGAGCATGTAATCTCGTTATTTCTGTCTCCTCATCACCTCTCTGATAATATCATTATGAGAAGGGGGCTAAATTAGCCAGCTGCTGCCTGGGAGCATAACTCCCACTAATTTCAGTCAGGCCAGAATTATGAGATTAGAGTTCATTTCAGACTAAGCATTATGGAGAATAATGTAGCTTTTAATGGATTTGTGTATTTCTGTCGTATATAGCCAAGTCGTATATTGCTAAATTAACTGTGAGCAGCTTTCAGTTCACTTGAAAAAAATTAATGAAAGCCACTCATGGCATTATACAGTAAGACATGCTTGGTAATTCTCCCATGCAAATGTATGAGAGGAACATGATTGTATGAGAGCTCCCAGCCATATAATAGGTAATATCAGCACAGTGATTGCATGGATAGCCAAGGGACCTTACAAAAAAGCAAGAAAAAATAAATATATTGTTTTTTATTTGCTAATATTTTTGAGTGAATTTTTAAGAGAATACATTATACAAATGGGAATTAAAATGTACTAAATGTAATAAAGTGCAATGTCACTAATATTTTTATATGGCAGTAATTAATTAAAAGTAAAAGATATAGGGCTCTATACACAAAGTGGCTTAGGACTGATGCTATGTTTAATACAGTGTGAAATAGCCATCTGGGAAAAATCTCTTAGATCAGCTGTTTAGTAAGATTGCATTAGATAGGAAATATATATACTGCAAGTGTCTAAAGAAAGGCAAGTATAGTAAGAAAAGCAATACAATTACTATTTAAAAATAGCAAGTCAGCGATTCTTAAGTGATTAACTTGGACCTATCTAATACATCAGACATACCTACGCTCTGGATTTCTCAAACTGAAGAAGTATACAATGAAAAGCTGAGCAAGAAGACACAGAAATAGATAAAATGAGTGTTGGTCCCAAGGAGTCTTACTTAGCTTGGAGGCTGCAATGTGAGCACAGAAAAAGTGCAGTGGTAGCCACACAGACCTCAATTAAACCACTGGTGCATAGTATATAATCTTCCATACTTCCGGACAGAAGGATATGGGTAAATAGGATTATGGATTGAGTTGCAAATCGTTTGTTCTTCCCCTGTGAGATGGGGCATTTAATTTTTTTTTAAAGTGTTTCCTGAATCATTTTATTTCTTAGAACACGCTGATTTTCTGTTTCTTCATAGTTGACATTTTCATGGGTAGTACTTGACAGATAATTATCTAGAGTCCTGTAATTCTTGGTTTTAGATGGCTTAATCTGACTTCTTTACTTCTTTTCAGAAATTGTTTTCTTATATTCAGTTTTTACGATACCTCAACTTTCTTTAAAAAATCAGGCAAAATGTTAGCTTTTATATATAGAACTATGTTTGAAATTTAATTGTGCCTAAATAGCAGGTTCAGTAATGTGCTAGTCTATGCAAAGGATTGATTTTAATTATCAATCTCATTAACACAGTCAGTTTCCAAACAGTGCTATATACGAAATGGAAAATTACTATCACTTGCTAAATTTGCATTTTACAGTTACTGTAACAATTGCATACCTTTCATTTTTATTTCCAGAACAATCCATTATTGGCTTAGCTACTGTGAAAAATGTCAAACAGACAGTATTACTGACCTTTGTCTACTTGAGAATGAACAGAAGTAGAATTATTTTTGAAATAACAATGTGAAGGGTATGTCACCTTACACTAAAGCATTCATTCTACCTTCAACAGTGACTTTTCTCCAAAACAGAATATTAATTTAAAACACAATAGAAAATATTGTCAAGAACTACATTTTTTTTTTCTTGTAGAGTTGAAGACTAAATATATAAGTACTGTGGAAGAGTCAATAGAAGATAAAAACATAGTTTTAACCAATACTAAAATAAAACCGTATTTTTCTGCTTTTATTGTACAGGTTTAATATTAGATGCTTTTTGAAACATATTTTGCTGTAGAAATATATTAGATATCTTCCTAATATATAATTAAATTAGATGTTAAGTAATGAGAATGTAGAGAGTTAAAATTTATTTTTTTCTATGTCTTTACTATCACAACAACCTTGAGAACAAAGAGAGAAAGTTAATTGCATGTCTGTTTGATTCCTGCTTGCAGAATCTGCCAGAATGAAAATAGAAGCCTGTATTGCAATTCACATGACTGACTGAAAAGGAAAGTATTGCAAGCAGTCTAATCATCTTCTTTTTCATAGTAAAATTACTGACCAGTTTACCACTAATCTCTCATACCTCAAAACGAAAAAAAGATTAGACAATTCTGAAACCAAAATGTGATCTTTCAAAATAGTCCACTTTACTCTGGAATTTGGTATATAAAATAAATATATAGAATGAATATTAAAGCCCTCTTTTCATAGTTTTTGTTTAAAAAAATGGAAAAACTATTTTCAAGTTATATAAACGAAAATTAAGTTATTTTTGTTTATGACTGGTCGTCAATCATCTATCTAGATAGTGTTTGAACTGTTCATTTTAAAGAGCACTTTCCTGCAGAATTTTTCTGTAGAAAAAAAACAGTTTGTCTACATAATAGAAATCAATAGCACCACTTTTGTGTTCTAAAGACTATTGTAGACAAAGTTTCAGCATTACAATGACACGGCATGTTGTCTTTGTTTTCTGAGTGAATGTTTTCAAGTCTGAATAGAAAGAAAAAAAATCCATCTGCATCTTTTAAGATTTGATTTGCATGTATTAAATTATATAACGTAAAAAATATTTATTTCATGCATCACCCACAAATATTAAGCCCAAAGCACCCTTATATTTACCTCTATGTCATCCAAAATCCACACATCATGTCTAGGCCTAGAATCATTCAGCAGGATCAGTTGGATTCAACATTTATGTTTGACTGCTGTTGATGGCAAATATTGGCCAACACAATGGCAGTGCCCTCCCAACATAGTAAATCTAAAGTGGAAACACAGAAAGAGCATAAAAACAGCCCCTTACCAACATGTAGCTCTGTACTAATACATAAATAGCACGATGTCAGCACCAAAAAGTACATTACTACTGTGCATCAAAAATAAATATCAGTCACAAAGCAACTACATAAGATTCACATATTGACTCCACATCCCCGCAAGCTAGTCTTAAGCACCAAGCAAAAATATCACTCATACCTCTTGTTGAAATAAACAGATATTTACAAAAAAAGTTGAGACATTAACCCCTTAAGGACTGAGCCAAATGTACACGTTGTGAACAAAACAAAATGTAAACAAAACCTGGCATTTGCACTACATGTCCGTCCAACCGTGATTCACCTCTTTCATATTAAATGCACCCACACTTATTATATATCATTTTATTCAGGGGAAACAGGGCTTTCATTTAATATCAAATATTTAGCTATGAAACATAATTTAATATGAAAACAATGGGAGAAAATAAGAAATGTTGTTATTTTTTTTAATTCTACACGACATTCTAACTGTCAAGGTCATAATACTGTTTGCTTTTACTGCAATAAAATGCACATATTTGAATTCAGCAAAGTCTCACATGTAAAACAGTACCCCTATGTACAGGTTTTATGGTGTTTTGGGAAGTTACAGGGTCAAATATTGCATGTTACATTTGAAATTGAAATTCACCAGATTGGTTGCGTTGCCTTTGTATAGTAGCCCAGGAATGAAATGTACACCCACACTGGCCAAAGTTAGCGTTAATATTTGTGCGTGAAAAATGCAAAAAACAGCAATTTTGGCCAGTGTTTGTGACTAAGTAGCTACCAAAAAAGACTGGACATACCCCATTTGCAATACCCTGGGTTGTCTACTATTGCAAATGGTATGCCATCATAGGGGTAATTTTCATTCATTGGCTACCATGGGGTCTCAAAGGCAACATAACCAATCTGGTGAATTTTAATGTGAAAAAAATGAAACACAAGCCTTATATTTGATGCTGTAACTTTTGAAAACACCATAAAACCTGTACATGAGGGGTACTGTTGTACTCGGGAGACTTCGCTGAACACAAATATTTGTGTTTCAAAACAGTAACAAGTATCACAGCAATAATATTGTCCGTGTAAGAGCTGTTTGTGTGTGAAAAATGCAAAAAACTTCACTTTTACTGGTGATATCATCGTTGTAATACATTGTACTGTTTTGAAAGATAATAATAATAATATTTGTGTTCAGCGAAGTCTCCCGAGTAAAACACTACCCCCCATGTACAGGTTTTATGGTGTATTGGAAAGTTATAGGGTTAAATATAGTGCTAGCAAATTAAATTCCCTATTCTTTCGGCATGGGTTGTCAGGCAGGTCCCGCTAATTGTAATTCATTCAAATACCTAATTATGTAAAAATATTACATAAATATATATGTAGAATTAATATATGTATAGTGGAAAATTTATTCATACTTACCGTAATTTTCTTTTCCTGGCTATTATTCATGGCAGCATATACACATGGGTTAGCTCCTCCCCTACAGCCGATAGGACAGGAAAACCACCAAGGTTTTAAAAGGAGGCTCCATCCCTAAGGTCCTCAGTCAGTTTACAAGCTCTACAGTACATAAATAGAGACATTAATGGGAGGGAAGTATATGCTGCCATGAATAATAGCCAGGAAAAGAAAATTACGGTAAGTATGAATAAATTTTCCACTTTCCTGGCTAATCATGGCAGCATATACACATGGGGAATACCCAAGCTTACAAAGGGAGGGACAGAATAGCCAATCAAATTATCAGAATAATTCAACATAGATAGAAGAATGAACTGAGTTAAGTACTTGAGTACCAAATTGTGCATCATAGACTGTTTTAACGAACAGTATGAAATGCCAGACAAACGTGTCTAAAGGAGGTTCAAATGCTAGCTTACAAAAAGTGTCAGCAGAAACCATTGCCATGGCAACCCATGATGCTGCAACAGCATGAGAGGAGAGTGCCCTGATACCCTCCAGCACAGGTAGAGAACGGACGTGACGTCCAAATTGTGCCTCGTTAATTGCTTCAATGTCCAATATGTAATGCAGGACAAACTAGTTCAAAGAGGTCAAAATGCCAACTTTACAAAGTTTCAGCAGAGACCATTGCCATGGAAGCCCACGAGATGCTGTAACAGCACTAGTGGAGAATGCCCCAAATCCTTCGCTACAGGTAGAGAACGGCATTGAAAAGCTCTCACTTTGGGCACGATCACTGGTGCTACGTGCATGACAACCATCTCCTGTTGAAATTCAGTGAATGGGGGTACACAGGATCAAGCCTGGAGTTCACCCATTTCCCTTGCTGGGGTGCCAGCCACCAGCACTGTCTGTGCTACCACCATGGAAGCTCCTTCTAGAGGTTCGAATAATGGTTCAGTCAGGGCCCGTGAGACCAGTGGTACATCATATATTGGCTTCACCACACTCAGTGGAGGCATGATTTCAATCAATGCCTATATGAAGCAAAGTGCAGCAAGTGCACACATTCACCCTGCTGAGGTACCAGTCACTAGCAACAGCAACAGCAACGTCTGGGCTAACATCATGGAAGCTCTTGCTAGAAGTACAGTCAGAGTCTGTGAGACCAGTGGTACATCACATATTGGTTTCAACACCCTCAGCGGAGGCTTGAGTTCAGTTGTTGCTTACATGAAGCAAAACACCAGGGGCATCAACGCTCAATCGGTACCCTTCAGTACAGGTAGAGAATGACATAGATAAGCATTCACCAAAGGCAGGATCTTCAGGTGCCAAATGCAAGACGATCATATCTGTTGAAAAGTAGTGAAAGGGGGTTCTCACAGGACCAAGCCTGGAGTTCACCCATTATTCTTGCTGGGGTACCAGCCACCAGCACTTTCTGTGCTACCACCATGGAAGCTCCTTCTAGAGGTTCGAATAATGGTTCAGTCAGGGCTCGTGTGACCATTGGTATGTCACATATTGGCTTCACCACACTCAGTGGAGGCATGATTTCAATCAATGCCTATATGAAGCAAAGTGCAGCTAAGTGTTCCTCTAGAGTGTTATAACACAGAACCTTTCAAGGCCTGAACGAGGAGTAATTCCAACAGACAAAAGCATGTCAAGCTTAGTAAAGCCTGTATAGGATTGTAAGAGGATCTCAATGACCGTCTCAGGGATGCCTATACTAATATGGACTCCCGCATCAACACCAGAACTTGAGGATCCTGGTGTGTCATGGGGCCTTGTAATAGGTCTGGACGTACAGGAATTTCCCTTGGAGTCGACACGGTCTTCCACTGTCACCTCTTGCATTGCCTTTTTAAGAAAGTTGAAAACAGGAAAATATGTACATCATACTAAAATTCTAAATTTGAGCCAGTGTATCCTGAACCTGAGCATTCTGGTCCTAGCATGTAAAAAATACTTCTGGACCTGGTAGTTTCAAGAAATGGCCATCAAACAATCTGCGTCAACCACGAGGATCCGTAAGGACATGGTTGCCAATCCACCTTGGCACAGTTATTCGGCTCCAGCAAACAGCCATGGTATTCTGAGCCACTGGTTGTTCTTCTGTGCCCTGATCATTATGGGCTGGAATTCCATCAATACGTATCTGTGATACCCATCTTGGTAGATATAGGATACAGTTGCATTGAAATTTGAGCAAATTTGGACCCACTCGTTCTTCAGCAAGCCTCTGAAGTGAAGAAGAGCCTAGAAAATGACTCTTAATTCCATACAAATGAATGGAAATATTGTGCAACATGGTCCAAACACTGTGCAACCAATCTTATAAAAACTGGAATTCGAGCTAATAATTGACCAATGAGGTTCTGTTCACTGGAAACTCAGAGATCCAATCCCTCTTTCAGCAGCCAGGGTAAGGTGCAACTCCACTGATGAGGACATAGTAAGTGGCTGGCTCCAATAATCTCTCTCTTGTTAGACCAAGATAGGAAGGATCTGTAAGGAATCCAGAGATGCCATTGGGCCCCTCTGACAAGTCTGCTGGTGGAAGCCCGGATTCCTAGTAGTTGCATCTATTTTCTTGCTGTTACCAAGCAGAAATGAAGAAACTGTGAGAGAAAACCTTTAAAATCTGTGGAACTGTTCCCGAGATAGGGAAAAGCAGAGCCTAGAATTTTCAACTCAGGAATGTCAATCACTGAGCTGGTCTGAAACTGCTTTTCTTGATATTCATCAAGCAGCCAAACTTTAGGAGTTATGAAAGAACTATATACCTATGTGTGCCTGCCTTCTGAGGGTCTAAGGCTATCACAAGTAGATCCTCCAGATAATGGAACCAGGTGGAGTTCTGGACTCTCAATAACACTATAAGCACATAGAAAGATTCTTGGGGCCGCATTGAGGCCAAATGGTAGGGCACTAACATGGAAGTTCTCTTCTGAGCTAATGCCGAAGATCTCTGCAGATTGGACTGAAAGTAAGCATCCTTGAGATATATAGAGGTAAGGCAATTATCCTTCCAGATTGCTTGAGATATGGATCTGATTGACTCCATCCTGAAGACTAACATTCAGCCTCTTGTTGGCCCCTCTTAGATCCAGTGTAGACTTTCATGTGCTTTTCCTCTTAGCACCAGAAGAGGGGTTGAAACTTGTCCCTGGAACTGCTCTTGTTCTGGGACCTAAAAAAAAATCACCTCTTTGTCAAGAAGGCTTCTTCCTTCAGTGCTTTACCTTTTGATTCATTGGTCTTAATGCTCCTGTTGGTATGGAGGCCCGTGCCTGTTAAGAAAAAACTCCAGTCTATATCAATCTGGGCCATGGATAACACTCAAGCCTCCAGAGTATGACAAGCCCAGGTATGTGTAATCAGAAAAATGAGGCTCCTAGTAATGGAAGAGATATGTTCATTGCTGAAGAGCAAAACAACTGCGTTATAGCTACATTAGAACCTTGAAAGGCTGGTTTACCAACTGCCATGAGTTACCTCTGGAGTATTCCCCGCAGGGCCAGTAGCTTCATGTATCTCAGAAATACTGGTCACTGGAGGTTCTCCGGTCAGACTATGAGGAGCTGGGATCCTTGGAACTTCCATCCTAAGGTACCAATATTTTGCAGCCCTCATTCGCCTTTTCAATGGAATTATTCCCCAAACAGCACCACCCCTTCAAATAGAATGGTGTAGAGGGCAGACTTTGAGGATGAGTCATCATCCCAGAAACAGAACCATAATGCTTTCTTAGCTGCTATAGATAAAGCCATTTGATCCACAGACTATCCTAGTTACATCTAGGGAAGTTTCTGTGAAGAAGTCAGTTGTAACCAGAAGACTTCAGACTGCCTCTTCAATCTTGGCCTTTAATATCTCTCTTCATAGTAGCCTTTAGATCTTTAATCACATAACTCATGTTTGTAGAAACAGCAGCAGAAATCACAGCTGGCTGGCCTCCTGCAATGGTAGGCGTAAAATTTTGGACAGGTCTGCGTCCACCTATGATCCATAAGTGTGCAACTTAGGTGGTGTAGTTCTGGGGTTGGAAATAACTTCCTCCACAGGGTAAAGCCTGGCCTCTTTTCTTACCCCTAAGGCCTCTGGAACTTACTTTGTAAGCCCTGCCCGCATGTCATGTGGCTGCACAGTGATAGGTCATGCTGAAGCGACAACCTTCTGGAGGCAGTCAGTGCATAACCGATTCCTTCCACTGTATTCTCCTCATATCCAGATCCTGGTGAAGAATCAGACACCTGACAAATAATAACTAAATATTACCTGTGGTAAAGTATTAAGAAAAAATGTGCACTGTTAAATTCTATAAGAAACCAGCGAAACAGCTTTAAAACAGGCTGAAGACAGCACTTATCCATGTCTGGAGACCCTGCCAATACTTACCCAATAAGTGTATGTTTACTGTAATTTTCCCTTTATTTTAGGCACTTTCTGGCAATTGCCCTTATCCAAGATGGCTGCCACAACTTGTATTCCCACAATGCAAGTCCTCTGTATTAGGCCCAATAAGGCACAAACTGCACACATGTGGTCCTATTCTGAGTGTGTTTGCTGTTAGAGACCAGGGAGAGGACTCTGTCTGAAGCCTACATGGCCCCTAAACACCCAGGGAACCAGGAATAAATCACTGGGACCGAGGGGAAGCAACATAGATTAAAAAAGTGCCTGCAAGGAAGTTTAAAAGGAAACCAGGAGCAAAAAATCAATTTTAAAGGCACCACAGTCTAAAGGCCGCAAGGTATAAAAGGTAACACAGTTTCCAAAATGTATCACAGTTTCCAAAATGTATCACAGTTTTCAAAATGTATCACAGTTTTCAAAATGTATCACAGTTTTCAAAATGTATCACAGTTTTCAAACAAACTGCAGTCTTCAATGACTTGCGGTATTACATGCAACTTTAAATGAAAACAGTTTTAAATGCAACACAGCTTAAATGCTTCCTTGTAAAAGCACAACTGCGTTATGTACCACAATCTTAAAAATAAGGTACAGATGTATAATGTACTAGTTTAACCTCTTAAGGACACCCGACATGTGTGACATGTCATGGTTCCCTTTTTATTCCACAAGTTTGGTCCTTAAGGGGTTAAAGATATCAAAGCTTAAATGCATCACAGCATAAAAGCATAACTGCATAATGTACTACAGTAACACAGAAAATAAAGTAATGAAGATAAAACAACATACATGTCCATAAGTAAAGGGAGCAAATTGCTCACGTCCTAAGGGCTGTAGGACAGGAAAAAGACTGAGGACCTTAGGGATGGAGCCTCCTTTTAAAACCTTGGTGGTTTTCCTGTCCTATCGGCTGTAGGGGAGGAGCTAACCCATGTGTATATGCTGCCATGATTAGCCAGGAAATATACGTATGTGGGTGTATATATATATATATATATATATATATATATATATATATATATATAAAAATATGATAGCTTGGCACACTCCTTAAAAAAGAAAGACAGTGTATTACTTGCCTGGGTGCAGATCTTAGGCGTCAATTATATAGAAATGAAAGAATCAAGATGCACTCACAGGTCTTCAGATATAAGAAAAAATGGTGCTTTATTAATCCATGTGCGGTATACAACAAAAATCAATCGATTTTTGTTGTATACCGCACATGGATTAATAAAGCACCATTTTTTCTTATATCTGAAGACCTGTGAGTGCATCTTGATTCTTTCATTTCTATATATATATATATATTTGTGTTAGGTGCTTAAGATAGTACAGTGTGAAATACCATGAATAAGCGTAGGATGATAAAAGGAGCAAGTCGGTTGTGGTGTGCCGAAACCGACGATGAGATAGGCCTGAGAAAGAAGAGGGCCCACCCAGGAAAAGAAATAGAAAGGAAATAAATGTTAAAAGTGGTGTGTTGGGAGGGTCATTCAATGCTGACCTCGAACGGTAAGGAGCAAGGTAAGGGGAGTGCCTTAAGTAGACTAGGGGTAGAAAACCAGCACCTCCCACAAATGCAGGCAAATTGCCTTAATACTTGTGTTAGGTATATATATAGTGATAGATACGTATATATTTATGTATATAGATATATATATATTATTTCGTTCTACATGTATTTTGATATAAATATATATATATATATATATATATATATATATATATATATATCACAATACAGTTAGAACAAAATAACACACATTTATATATTTTTTAATTATTTATTTTTTATTATTTTTTATTTTTATTTTTTAACGTATTTACATTTTTTTTATATTATATTTAAGTATATATATATAACAATAATTATATAATCAGGTAGAATTGCTGCACTCACAGATTTTCCAATAAAAATTTACTTTTATTCAAATTCCCATAAAACAGATCGACGTTTCAGTCCAACCTGTGGACTTTCATCAGGATTACCAATACATTGACAATAACTTATCTTATATAGAGGATGCAATAATTGTAAAATTAATAACAACTCACCCCAGGTGCAGTTCATGCTAAAACCGGCGCTCTTGCCGCTCAAGTGCTCATGCGTGGGTAAGCCTCGCCCCATTACGTGACTTCACCACGTGACGCTGCCTTCGCTGCCATGGTGATGCTGATGCCGTCCCCACTGCCTGTTATCAAATGATGCACTTAGCGAAATAGTGTGAGGAGAGAAAGGAGGGAGAACATATAATATAAAGTACGTTCCCAAAGTAGTGTAACTTGTGACTGTTCATAAAAATATTACTAAATAGAATAAATCCATATTACATATATACTATATGGTACAATTATATACTACATTGTTTCCTAAAGTGCCATGTTTAAATATAGTGCTTAATATTAAAGTGCTAAGTGCTGAATACCAAATATTAAAGTGACATATGTCTACAAAAAAAGTGCCAAGTGTGCAAATAGACCATATAAAAACAATAGCATCCTATCAATAAAACTTAAAATATATATATATATACATATAGTATTGCTGAAATGACAGGCAACAGGCCATTAACTTATATGCCTATATAGTCATATTAGATGGGGGCTAGAAGACCTATTTCTATTAATCTTTCTGTAATCTCAGATAGCAATATTGGGTTAATTTATACACAAATCATCACCCCCATGGGCCCTCCCAATTAAAGACGTCAATTGTGCACTACTATAATATCAAAAGAAATACTATATATATCATAAAAACAATACACAAAAAACTACAGCAAGCAAGAGTAAGAATGTGGCATCATAGGAAGGAGTGTAAGTACAGCGCTTCATTTAGTCCTCTGGGGGCGACTGTATCCAGTTCATATATCCAAAATGCTTCCTTGTTTAGGAGCATCTTCCCTCTATCACCTCCTCTCCTAGGCAATGGTATATGATCGATCGCCACAAATTTTAATGTGGCTAAAGTATGTCCCTTTTCCAGAAAGTGTTTTGCCACTGGGTTGTCCATGTGGCCATCCCTGTATGCTAGCCTAATACTGGACCTGTGGCCTCTGATGCTCTCACAAATAGCCGTTTCTGTCTTCCCCACATAGCAAAGCCCACATGGGCAACTTAATTTATAAATCACATGTGTAGTTTTACACGTAATTGTAAACTTAATTGGATAGATTTTATTTTTGTGTGGATGGTTGAACGTCTTCGCCGGTGTCATATGGCTACACGTGATGCATCCTAGGCATCTTACCAATCCTCTTTTTTGTTCTTTTGATACCTTATGGTAGCTGGCTACTGGATCTGTGTGAACTAAAAGATCTTTTAAGTTTTTATTTCTTTTATAACACACTACTGGTGCTTCCTTAAACACTCTTGGAAGTGTCTCATCACTTGATAATATTTTCCAATTTTTCTTGAGTGATGCTACTGCTACTCGAGGGGATGTTTGGTAATATAGCATTGGGAACACCAGTTCTGATGACTCTGTGCTTCTTGAAGCGCTTTCCCGAGGATATGGCAATTATAACCTCTTTGTAAGAACTTAGTCTTCCACTCCGTGATCTGTGTTTCCATAGTTTGGACATCAGAATTATTCATAATGACTCGCAGAAACTGTGCCTTAGGTAATGAGTTTTTAAGCGCCCTTGGATGTGCACTTTGGTAATGAAGTATAGTATTCCTGTCTGTAGGCTTGGTGTATAATGAATATTGTAATCCAAAATTTGTTCCAAATAATAAGCAGATCATCGATGAATCTGTAGTATGAAAATATATTACTCTTGTATCTTTGCAACACCTGTTTTTCTTCGTAAATGAACATATACGCATTGGCGTACATGGGCGCCATGGCTGCCCCCATAGATGTACCAGCTACTTGGAGGTACCATGTATCTTCGAACCTGAAATAGTTGTTTTGTAAAGTAAGAGTGAGGAGTTCTAACACAAACTCAATGGGAGGGCCACTATACACTGTAGATCTTGTCAAAACTTGACGCATAGCCTCTACACCTTCTTCATGCGGGATAATAGTGTATAGGCTTTGTACATCCATTGTTGTAAGGATAGGTTTATAATCATAATGGATCCCCTTAATACTGGTTATCAGAGTTTGGGTGTCCTTAATGCAAGTGTACAATTGTCTAACTGGATCCTGAAACAGATGATCTAGCCATTTGGCAATCGGCTCCAATACTCCCCCTATTGCCGAGACGATAGGTCGCCCTGGTGGTCTTGTAGAGTTCTTGTGGATCTTAGGAATTGTATAAATAATTGGAGTACGAGGGTGTTGTTTGGTAAGGTAATGTTGTAACTTCAAATCTATATAGCCCGCAGTTAGGCCCATAGTTAAAATTTCTTCTATTTTATTCTGGATGTTTCTCGTAGGATCTCCGTCTAGTGGCATATAAGTATTACGATCAGACAATTGTGTCCTCAATTCAGTGGCATAATAAGTATAATCCATAATTACTATGCCACCCCCCTTATCAGCTGAACGTATTATAATCGTGGGGTCTTCTGCCAATTCCTTTATGATCTTTCTTTGCTGCCTTGAAACATTCTGTTTGATTTTTCTGTCTTGTTGCATGTATGTCTGTGCATCCTTATTCATGACAGATAAAAATGTTTTTATAGAAGCTTTATTAGATATTGGGTCAAAAGTGGATTTCATCCGAAAAAAATCAACTGTGTTTCCCTCGTCCCCCATTATAGTCACGGGGACTAGAAAAATGGTCTTTGAGTCTCATGAATCTTCCAAATTTATTCAATTCAATCTTCCATTTAAATGGATCTGGTCTCGATGTAGGTACAAAAGATAGGCCTTTACTAAGAAGGTCCACTTCTGCTTCTGTAAATTTTCTCTGTGATTAATTGAAAATAGGGATTATCTCCTGCGTGGAGGTCTCCCCTGTGCAAATTTTCTTCCCTTTGTGACCTCTCCTCATTCTTGATCTTCGCTTCCTGTGTCTCGGCTTCTGGTCACTGTTCCAACCTCCATGGTCTCTAAAAAAGGTATTGTTTTCACCTGGGTAGAATTGTTGGTATCTGTATCAGAAACTGATTCACCTGAGGTTATATCAGCTGTATGGATTTTTGGTCGTTGAATCCTCCTTCGTTGTTTCCTTTGTCTCTGGGTGTTGGTTCTACCTGTCAACCACCCATACACTCTATGGTCCAAATAATCTTGAGTCATCTTCTCAAATATCTGCTTCTTAAAATGTATTAATTCAGTCTTATACTTCAAAGTTTCTGTGTCATCTTCACACTCTCTGGAGAAGTTAACAGTATTGCATGTTCCGTTTCCAATTGTATAATTTTCTGATTAGTATCAATTAAATCTGCTTTGGCATCCTTTATAATAATAAGCATCAAATCCAATGACGCCTTGTTAAGGACATGCGTCCAATCTCTGCAGACCGCTGCTTTGGCCCGTCCAATTGTTGGAATATTATGAATTCTGAACCCCCTAGGGATTCTCTTCGCTTTATAATAGTCAGATAAAAAGATGCCATGCAGATCCAAATCAACTTGTTTTCTATAGAGATGTAATAGTTTGAAGTATACATCCTTCACTGATAGAGACTGTGGAAAATCAATACCTGACTGTCGCCATAAGATAGCTTCAGCTTCTTCCTGAGAAAAATATAAAGTATCTGCTTCCACAGAATATGCCCCTGCTTGCATTAAAAATTCCTCCATAATGAAAAAAAATGTTACAAAAATTGCTCAGATATGCTCCTATGGCATTTGCAGCAAATTGCTAAATAAATAGCAGTGCTTACTTTACTATTTAAAGTGGCCGGTGCATAGATTGGAGTGAAAAAAAAGCCCACACTCCAAGATACAAAAAATCAAACCGTACCTTGCACAATAATTATGTATATATATTTAATCAGTAACAGTCTACGTGTAATTTGATATTAATATATATATATATATATATATATATATATTAATATTAAAATACACCTAGACAGTGTATGTGTGTGTTAGTATATATGTATATGTATATGTATATATATATATATATATATATATATATATATATATATACTTAGATCAAATATATATGATCTAAGTATACAATGGTTTTTTACACTGATTTTAACTTTATTTTATTTGCTTTCCAGCCAGCAGGGGGACTAACTGTCATTACAGGCAGTCCCCCTGCTGGCAATGCAGCAGCCAGCTAACCCGGCCATGTGATTGTGAGGTCCTCGCAAAGGACCTCACTCTCAAATCGCCGGGGGGGCCTGAGGAGGCAGGTTAGACTAGGGCGTAATAGTATGCCCTCCGGTTTTAAGGGGTTAAACAAAGTGTGTCAAAAAATAAATAAATATATCACTCATTTCCTACCTTAAGTTTCACAACCACTTTTTCACAAAAGCAGCACAAAAAATATGTTACAAATAACCGTCTAAACATCACCCTATATGAATAAAAAAAAAAATTTAAAAAAATCATATGCTTCTTTATAGATAAAGAGCATATCGTACACTCATGATATTGTAATTTTTTTTTTTTCTGGAGTCATTTGTGGGTTCTTTCTCAGTAAGCCTATTAATTTCTGTTAAGAGATGCACTGTGGTTGACTGGAACAAAACTCAGCAAAATATAGTTCAGAGAAAATGATGATGTATGGATGTACTTCTCTCTTACTTTTGATTTCCACAACTGACCTCCCAAAAAAAAAAAAAAAAAAAAACATTACAATATCATGAAGACAAGGTATGCTCTTGATTTATTAAAAGATATATATATATATATATATATATATATATATATATATATATATATATATATATATAGCTGAATTGTAATTCATCAGGATTTTTTCTTATTCTGTACTTAATTGACCAGTTGAATTCATCTGATTGCTCTATTCATACTGATTTTCTGCTAAGTAGTGGCCCTTAATAGCTAAATTTTGTCAGCTTCTAATGAACACTTTCAAAATTAGCAAACACTATTAAACTCAAATGTGAAACAGTTAGATTTTAGACATTATTTTTATGTTTTGAAAATGTATTTACTATTTTGATATATTTTTATTTGCTGATATGTTTTATGTATAATATATTTTATGATATTTTGATGTTTTGAAAAAAAAGTTTATCCAAAAACATTAATTCACTTGAAAATAGGTCATTATCAGAATCCTTGCTATTTTAGGAGAGTTTTTTGGCAATTCCAAAAAGATATGGAGCAGGTGGTGTCCAAAAAAAAACTTTTCTGCATTTTTTATTGTGTGCAAACATACAGTAAATCACATTTTTTTTTTATAGATATTTGCATCCTGTGAAAATATTAAATTCATTTAAAAAAATTGACAAAGCTAATATGTTTTTCTATCCTTAGGAAAAAATAGAAAAAATAATCTGCCTATTTCTAACCTTTCTACCAGTAAAATATGATTTAAATTATGCCACATGCATGTGACCTATCATGCACAACCTACAGACAATTAAAAATAATTTATGCCTGTCTTCAAGATGGGATTATTTCTCTCCATTACTGATCATTAAAAAAAAATAAAAAAAATTCAATGCCTGTTTGAAATGCAAATATTTTCTCTGCCACAGTGTAGGATTGTTTTTCTTTCCACAAAATTAGATTATTTTTTTTTATACAGTCTTATATCAATGAACAGATTATTTGCATGCATTATCAAATTATATAAAATCACAAAATATTAATTCACTACCAGTTAGCTTACTGAAGTTAAGTGTGTGATAAGCTAACTCATTACAGATGTATCAGACAGGAAAATGGCTTGCTTTGCAAGAAACATGTACATTTAGACACTTGGCTTGCAAGTGTAAAATCAATAACTAAGACCTTAAAATACATGAAAAGCCATTAATCAACATTTCCACTCTTAAGAGCTGCCAATATTGAGTCTCATGATATTTTACAAACAATAACGGTTAAACAAATCTTTAAATAATTTACTTGTGAACAACGGAAAAATCATTTCGTCAACAGAAAAAAATGTATTCGATCCAACTTAATTTTGGAGATGTAGCAGGAGGGTTAAGACTGAATATTATCCATGCAAAATAGCATTATAAACTTTTCAAATATTTTTTATTGAACAGTTATAACATTTTTTATAAAACAATGTTCAATTGAAAAAGGGAACATATTGAAAAATGAAACGTACAGAAAAACAAAACAAAACTGGGGTATAATGATATATAACAATTATCTGGGAAACAGAAATATAGCAATAAATTAAGAATTTATTATCATTGTGCAACATAATCTTGAATATTATAAACTGCATTTGACATCTTAAATATATCTGGTCAGGTGAGTTCACGCATTTAAGTTATATTATTGTCTGACATCTTTTTCCCAAATATACCATTCATATTGTAGAAGAACTAGCATTATAAACGAATGTACTCCTAAATATCAATATATATATATATATATATATATATATATATATATATATATATATATATATATATATTGGATTAGCTGTATTAGTCCAGTAGACAAAATGCCAGAGTATTGCAGTATGCAATGATACCTTTGTATTGGACCAAAATAATATTTTAAAGACAATCTTTTGAGACTTTTCCTCTCTTCCTCAGGTCTGAAGCAATACTGATTAATTTGATAGAGTTTAACACTTAAAACAACTCATGTTGGAGAAGGGAAGGGAGGGGGGAGGGGGTCATAAATAGCAGAAAATGTGCCTGAAAGTGAAAGGTGCAGGTTGGCTGAGAATAGCCAGAAAAGGCCCTTCTCCAACATCAGTTGTTTTAAGTGTTAAACTCTATTGGATTGATCAGTATTGCTTCTGCTTCAGACCTGAAGAAAAGAGGAAAACTCTCAAAAGCTTGTCTTTGAAATTTTATGCTAGTCCCATAAAAAAAGGTATCATTGCATACTGTATTTTGGCAATATATATATATATATATATATATATATATATATATATATATATATATATATATATATATATATATATATATATATATATAAAAAATGTTCATGCATTCTCGTATTTTTAAGCATTTGGTTTTAATTTTGGCTTTTTATTATTTGATTTATACATGTATTTAATTCCGTGTTTGTCCATTAATCAACAATTATGGTGTTTTGGGGTGCTAGGGCCAGAAAACTGAATTACAAACAACCAAACCGACTCATCTATTGGTTTTGTTTGCTTGCTTCGTCATTTGGTCATAAAGCTATTCAGAATTAGGGAATTTGGACAACTCTACGCCAACAACCCAAAATTTTGATGAATTACAATTCAGCTGAAAACAAGAGTGCAAGTCTACTGTCCAGGAAAATAGAAATTACATAGATAGTAAGGTTACAGTACTTTCATATCATGCAGTTTATAAAGAAAGTATAAAGAAAGTATAATAAAAGATAAGATACAACTGACTTTTTTCCATACATACAAATTCAGAAATTCCTTTATTGATGGGGACGAGCACATTTAAGTAATATGGGTTCACTTAAAAAAAACATAGTATAATTCTAAGCATAACCATTTTTTTTATTGTTATTTATTTTTTATTTTTAAGAAAATAATGACAAGGAAAAGCTTAACCCCCTTAAGGACTGAGCCAAATGTACTCGTTGTGAACAAAACAAAACGTAAACAAAACCTGGCATTTGAGCTACATGTCTGTCCAACCGTAATTCACCTCTTTCATATTAAATGCACCCACACTTATTATAATTTTATTCAGGGGAAACAGGGCTTTCATTTAATATCAAATATTTAGCTATGAAACATAATTTAATATGAAAAAAATGGGAGAAAATAAGAAATTTTGTTATTTTTTTAGTTCTACATGACATTTTAACTGTCAATATCATAATACTGTTTGCTTTTACTACAATAAAATACACATATTTGTATTCAGCAAAGTCTCACGTGTAAACCAGTACCCCCTATGTACAGGTTTTATGATGTTTTGGGAAGTTACAGGGTCAAATATAGCATGTTACATTTGAAATTGAAATTCGTAAGATTGGTTATGTTGCCTTTGAGACTGTATAGTAGCCCAGGAATGAAATTTACACCCATAATGGCATACCATTTGCAATAGTAGACAACCCAAGGTATTGCAAATGGGGTATGACCAGTCTTTTTTAGTAGCCATTTGGTCACAAACACTGGCCAAAGTTAGCGTTAATATTTGTGTGTGAAAAATGCAAAAAAACGTCAATTTTGGCCAGTGTTTGTAACTAAGTGGCTACCAAAAAAGACTGGACATACCCCATTTGCAATACCTTGGGTTGTCTACTATTGCAAATGGTATGCCATCATAGGGGTAATTTTAATTCTTGGGCTACCATAGAGTCTCAAAGGCAACGTAACCAATCTGGCAAATTTTAATGTGAAAAAAATGAAACACAAGCCTTATATTTGATGCTGTAACTTTTGAAAACACCATAAAACCTGTACATGAGGAGTACTGTTGTACTCGGGAGACTTCGCTGAACACAAATATTTGTGTTTCAAAACAGTAAAAAGTATCTCAGCAATAATATCGTCCGTGTAAGTGCTGCTTGTGTGTAAAAAATTCAAAATATGTCACTTTTACTGGCGATATCATCGTTGTAATACATTTTACTGTTTTGAAACAGTAATATTTGTGTTCAGCGAAGTCTCCCGATATATGGTAGAAGTATATATCCTTTTATAGGTCTGGCTATCTTGAACTCTTATTTTTCACTGTTTTAGGGGCTTTCTTGGATATCCCATGTGAATGAGATATAGTAGCCAATTGATGTTCTGCACATCTGTTTTGGGAATCTTTGATTTTGATATTTATTTGCTTTCTTCTGCTCAGGCATGTTTTGTGTACCTTTTAGCTAGTATCTAAATATATATTATATTTCCGTACAATTACATATAAAGCTTGAATATTACCGACTAACTAAAATGACACAATAGGCACCCAGACCAATTCGGCTAATTGAAGTGGTCTAGGTTCAGTGTCCTTGTCCCCCTTAATCCTGCAATGTAAATCATTGCAGTTTTAGAGAAACTGTAATAATTACATTATAGAACTAAAACTTCCACTAGAGGCACTTCATGGTGGCTAACTGACTTTTGCTCACGCTCGGCATGAGGACATTCAGCATCAGTTAAATCCCCATAAAGCATTATAGTACATGTGCATTACCCCATTGTTAAATTACATCAGAGAATGAGGAGTTCCAACCCAGTGCTGAGGGGGCATGAGGGAGTGGAGAGGTAGAGGGAACTATAGTATAAAGAATACAATGTTATATTTCTTATACAGTAGAATCCATTGAATGCTGTCATGATTTGATCAGGAAAACAAAAAACGAATATTACTGTCCTTATGTAAAGATTTTATGGTATCTTGGAAAGTTACAGGGTTAAATGTAGTGCTTGCAAATTAAAGGAACACTATAGGGACAGAAACACAAACATTTATGACCCTATAGTGTTAAAACCACCATCTAGCCCCCCTAGCCCTCCCTTACCTCCCTAAATATGGTAACATTTTACTTGTATTCAAGTCTGAAGCTGCTGCCTCTGCCCCTAAACTGCCTTTACGGTGCTTTGGAAAGTTAGAGTCAAATATAAGGCTTGCATTTTAGTTTTTTTCACATTGAAATTGGCCAGATTAGTAATGTTGCCTTTGAGACCATATGGTAGCCCAGGAATGAGAATTACCCCCTTGATGGCATATGATTTGCAAAAGTATACAACCCAAAGTATTGCAAGTGGGGTATGTCGAGTCTTTTTTAGTAGCCACTTTAGTAGTCACAAACACTGGCCAAAGTAAGCGTTCATCTTTGTTTTTGCATTTTTCTCCCCAAAACAAATATGAAAGCTAACTTTGGCCAGTGATTGTGACTAAGTGGCTACTAAAAATGACTGGACATTACCCATATTGAATACCCTGGGTTCTCTACTTTTGCAAATGGTATACCATCATGGGGGTAATTCTCATTGCTGGGCTACGATACAGTCTCAAGGGTAACATTACTAATCTGGCAAATTTCAATGTGTATAAACTGAAAAATTTAACATGCTATGTTTGACCCTAAAACTTTCCAAAACCATAAAACGTGTACATGGAAGTACTTTTGTACTCGTTAGATATAGCTGAATACAGATATGTACATTGTATTGCAGCAAAACAGTATTATGACATTTACAGTTAAAATGCAATGCAGAACTAAAAAAAAAATAACAAAATCTCTTAATGTCTCAATTTTGTTTACATTTTATTCATATTAAATTATTTTTCTTATATAAATATATGAAGTGAAATTAAAGCCCTATTTATCCTGAACAAAATGATGTATAAGTGTGGGTGCACTTAATATGAAAGAGGTGAATTATGGTTGAACAGACATAAAGCACAAATTCCAGGTTGTTTTTATGTTTTGTTATGATCAGAACTTACAATTGTCTCTGTCCTTAACCGGTTAAAAGGAACATGTTTTGAAAATTAGAATTTACTGCCTGTTTTTGTTAAAATAGAAAATGGTTTATACAACACAAATTACATTAGTTGATGACAATATTGACTTATACATACTATGGAGATCTTTTATTAATAATAATTATATTATATATGAACCTCCTGAAATTATACAGTGCTGTAATGAGGTAATAAACACATTGACCTTCAGAGAAATATTACATTAAATATAATTTATAACAAGAGTATTACAAAAAAACAACAATATATTTTCGAATTATGTTGAATATGTGTTGCACTGTAGATGCTGTTGATGCATATTGAATCTGACCTACTTTTTCTATTTTTCCATGTTTTACTTAATGTCTTTTTTATTATATATAATTTTATATGTGTATAGCCTTCTCCATTTATGCATTGATTTTAAATAATATATTAATGATTCTACTTGGTCACTTTGACTACAGTTAGACAGCTGCAGACATTGCATAGGAATTAACAAATCAAATGTTCTTTCAGAAGTAACATACAGAGAAAATAGATACTACATTCATAGTCAGATTTTCATTTTTAAAAGGCTATAATTTGCTGAGCACTACTTTACTAATTTCTGTAATGATTCTGTATAAATATAAACTGTTTGGCTCATGACATTATATGAAAATCCTGCATTTAAAAGTAGGTAATTCATTTCTATATCGTTACTGCACATTTTATATTTAGATTAGATCCACATTTTAACTAGCTCTAATGATGTGTGGTTATATTACTTTTATTCAATGTGCACTTAGAGACCTAGAGTTCATTGAAAATGCCAAACTGCCCATATCAGTGTGCAGTTTTGACAGCTTAGAGATTACATTGATAGCATATATAGAAATCCTTTTAAGATTTTTAATCCATATATTTTTGCAATCTGTTGTTCTGGAAAATCACAAAAGTTATTTTAAATCTAGAACCATGTAGAGGTGATCTGCAAATAAAATATAAAACCAAGAAAGAATGACATTTTTAATTTTACTGGTTCTATTTTGGAAAATGATCAAACGTCAAAATATATCAGCAGCTCAAATATTTCTATAAATGTTGTTAATATTATTTTGCTACTCATCTTTTGTTCTTTCTTTCTCTCTCTTTCTTTCTTTCTTTCTGTCTTTCTTTCTTTCTTTCTTTCTTTCTGTCTTTCTGTCTTTCTTTACATGAATATTATTAAAATTCCATGATCATGATTCATAACAATAGATTAATAGTAGCAATGACACATATAGTCATAAGAAAGATATAGCAACAAATATAACACAAATAACGCATGCGGTTGAAAAGATTGCCTTCAAAGGTTTACGACCTAGAGCATCATGTCACTATCTAGTCCTCATGGAGTATTAAAAGGCCAGCTTTTAAGTATATATGACATGAAAATATACTTAAGAAATATGGACAAGGAAGCTTGAATTAAATGTATTTTCAGAAAGTTTTTATATTATATATATATATATATATATATATATATATATATATATATATATAAAACCATCAGGCACATGTATATATAAAATTAAATAATGTATTCTCTTGATGTCAAATCTAAATAAAAAAAGTGTAAATGTAAAAATAATAAAATAATAATATATACATTTATGAATGAATGTGTTATGGATATTTTAACTCATTATTTAATCAGAATTGTGATACCAGATTAAGAGAGATGATATCTATGGTCTAGATATCACAGATAATTGGGTCTATTCTTTAAATACCACGTTATAGTAAGAACCTGTTTGTTAAATTTGGGTCTAAATATGTGAAATGGAAACATCCCCGGACTGGGTGTGATGAAGATTTTTTTAAATACAGCAAATGTGATAAACATTTTGCAAGTTAGCTTTAAAATTACCACAATTCACTGCTTAGTAAATAGATTCCCATGGATGCCACAAGAACCCTGACCAGTTCCTCTTCTCACACCACTGCCTTAATATTTTGGAAACAAAATAAAACTCTTCATCAAGTTCCCCTTTTTTTATCCCCCTCTCCAAGTTGTGAAACGTGCCGATATCTTCCCTTTTCTACACTCTACACTTTTGTCTTCTTCCTTAATTTTGTCAGCTTTATTTACTCTCACTGAACTTTTTGTTGTCCAGTTCATTGCTCTCTTTGCTTTTACCCTCTGCTGGAAACACTAGAGATTGGTCTAACTGGTCTGCATAGTGACCTCCAGTGAGCAGGAGCTTGGAGACATGCAGTTCTTACCTTACTCCATTCCTTTTTTAGAATTTATAGAAATGTCCACACCCAGATGTAGGATTAGATTATTATTATAAGTAATGAAAGTTCCACAGCATTGTATAACAGGTGGACTAACATACAAGTAGCCGCAACACGACAAGTTAGATACACAGGAACATAAGGTGTTGAGGACCCTAATAAAACAAGCTTACCTTCTAAGGTAGTGGGGATCAGGTAAAATTACACAAGAGGTAAGGGTAGGTTCTATTTGATGTAATAAAAAAAACTGTTGTTAGAAGAGTTTAAAAAGATTTTTAGATTATGTAGTTGTTTGAGAAAAAGTGGCGTTATTGAGGTGTAGGGAGGGATAGCTGATATACGTTTAATTGCTATGCTTTCTTGGAACGTAAGTTTTTATTGAGTTGTTTATGGATAAATTCACTTATACCATAAACTCAGTGCTCCGATCATGTAAATTACTTAACTTCAATCAATCTGCAGCCTCCCAGGATCGTTATCCACAACAAACGTATCTCATTTCTGTCTGTGGTTTTATAAATTCACTTATATAAAGAGAAACCTTTTGTTTGAAAAATAACTAAAAGATTTGTCAGTACAGGTAGTAACAGCACTACCCTGGGCTTAACGCTATCTAATACTATTAAGTAAATCAAAATCCAAAAGGTTTGAAGGAATAGGATTGAGATGTGTGTTTCTCTTTGTCAGTATGTGTGCGTAGCAGAGTATCTGTGTGCTTCAGTGTTTATGTGTATCTGTCTCATTATGTGTGTGGCATTGTATGTTTATATGTCTGTTTGTCCCAACATTCAAAACACCATTACTAAATACATACATAAATATACTAGTGCAATCAAACACCAACACTATACACAAATACAGCCCTGAAATCAAATGCCAATATTACACACAAAAGTATACCTGCATTCAGATGTCAGCACTACATACAAACAAGCCCCTGCATTTAAATGCAAAACGGCAAACTACGCACAAACACACCACTGCATTCAAACACTACAAATGTACATCTTTATTAAAATGCCAACATTACATAAAAACAGACAATTGCATTCAAATTGGCACAAAACATACAACACACACATATAATACAAACAAAGACATGCTTACATTCAAACGCACAGACACTTTTTACAAATGCAACCCTGCATGGATAGGAAAATGGTAAATCCCCATCTGGCAAAACATCATGTGAGTTGCACAACAGTTGAGGATCTACCTTTTGGCCACTCTGTTGCTAAAAGGGAACCCCCCAAAAATATTGCACTAGTTTTGCTCCATTCTCTTTCTCTGTACCACTGTACATGGCATTCTTTTCTACTCTATCTAGCACATTACTGGGAGTTATGGAGAGGGAAAAAAGACCTCCCTTTCTCTAGCTCTATAGCAACCTGCAAAACCTTATATTGTACAGATACTTTGGGTAACTTTACTTACTGGATGGAAGCACAATCACTATAGCAACACCAACCTAGAACAATTTAAATAATTTGAGGGCTACAACATCAAAAGGAAAAGAAAAAAAATAATTAAAATATGACATTTAAAATTAAAAAGTGGAGTCCTCATGAACCCCAATAATTCCCAGAAAGGGCCTGGGAAATGGTCCCTCCCCATCCTTCTCCCTATTGACAGGAAAGTGAAGAATAATGTAAGGGCCCAAAATTTCAAAAAGAAGCAAGGGGCACTGATTTTTGTGCATTAAGCTTTAATATACAGTGTATATACCCCAATAAATGCAAAACATTTATATAAAATATGAAGTATGTAGCTGGCATCAAATGATAAAACAAGAACTTCTTATAAAGATAAAATATGTCAATTTAAATAATGTTGCTGCTTCATATGTTTATTCATTTTATCAGTGAAAAAGCAATATGCCTTGTCTTCTAATATTTCATACAGATAATATAAAAGATTATTTGTAGTTGTATAAACAAGAACACCATACTCTATCACAAGTATGTTTCATAAGGAAAGGTTACATTGTGAATACAGAGGCCTCAGGGGTAGAGTATCAATGAGTTTGTTGCATTCAAGAGACACATTCATATCTTGAAAAAGTACATTCTCGCAGGAAACGCATTTATAAGCTATCCCTCTAGGCCTCTATAGATACATTGTAGTTTCTTCTTCTTTGTGTAGTTGTTTCACTGCTTGATGTTGATGTACTGTAAAGAGAAACAACAAACATATTTTGAACTTGAAACTGAGTGTTATTGACATGCAGTATGTATGTCTATAAGGATTTCAAAAGGTATTAAGTCATTATTACATGAACACTGGCACCAACATGGTGAGTGAATATTCAATAATTATTTTTGGGTACATGGAAGTATCTATCTGAAACATGTACACGTTATATGCACTAATATTGAGTAGTGTGGTCTCTTTGTTCTGTGTAATTTAAATAATCTAAAATTAGCATAAAAAAGTACAATTTGAATGATATACAATCTATGCAAACAAACAGTCAACAGGTTTCAATGCATCAAGCAAACATTTTGAGAATACGTGAATGTTGTGTATAGAAAGGATAATAATAATTTTACATTTGTGTATGTTATACTGACACACGTGAAAAAAAAAAAGAAATCCTATATTAGTCCCGGTAAAACACGTCATAATAAAATATAAATAAATAAACTGACCACCCGAGTTTGTTTGAACTCCTGTCTCTAGTTAACAAGAGAAACGAGATTATCCAATTTTGCCTATAAGCATTTTATGGATGAGAACAAATTGCTTATTCGCTGTAATTGTTTGTATTCAGTGTTTAGATGTCTAAGCTTGTCTTTTAGCAATTATGTAGCCACAACATGCATGCTTACATGTAAAATATTAGCAAAAAAACATCATCTATGCACTTTGGCATATCTCCCAGAAATAAGACTTAAAAGATATATCTTGTGATGAAGGTTTTACAGTTTTAACCATTATAAAAGTACTCAATTAAATATTTTGCTGTATTTTGTTGTGAAGCAATTATGCTTACATACAATAATATGATACTGTATAATCGAAAATATTTTACATTTTATAAAGAATATAACATGTAGTTCCAACTAGTCTTGTGATTCAGTGAGCTCTGCATTTTAGGTGATCATAAAAAAAACAATCTTATACTACAATATACAATTTAATAATGTACTTGAGAACCATAAAATCTAAAATTCACTTTGGCACATACATATAATAAAATAATATTTCACTCAAAAGTGCACACAAAGAAATATACATACTGCTGTAACTTTTCAACTGTTAAATATATATTACAGCACAATAAGAAACAATGTGTTACAATTTAAGTAGAATATATATGAAAGCAGGCTTCTGCACTCACCTGAACATGCATAAATGGGGTGCTGAGGGGGGACAATTTATACAATAGACAAGATCCAGCACACTCATTTATCCACTAAAGAGCAACTTCAATGTTGACAGATTTTATTCATTTTTTTTTTTTTAAACACATAATCTAGGCAAAAATAATGAGGGTTTAGCTACATTATATGATCATACATTGCATAAGCCTGCCACATGGGGTTCATTGACTTTGTGGCAGGCTTATGCAATGTATTCTCTTAGCAGAGTTAGGGTTTTCAATGTTTACTAAATAGACAATAGCAATTCTGCCAAAAAAATGCATCCCTTAGAATCAAATACTGCCTGATTCTCAGACAATTTACCTCTATAACTCCTAAGTAAAGGAGAAATAAAAACATACATTAGTTCTGTTTTTTTCCGAGGTGCAGAGGTCAGAAAAAAAAAAAAAAACAACAAAAATGTACCTGTAATTGTTGGACTACAGTGCTTTCATGCTCAATAAGATACTGGCTGATATTATCATACATCTGTTGTAATTAAACAGTGAAAAAAAGCACTTGTAAAAAGTCAGTTCTGCAGCTAATGAAAGGTATTTATTAGGACTAAATATTTGTGCACATTTTAGTAAATGTATCTTTTTCCAATGATTAATTATATGTATTAACAAGTATGCATGTTTGGATAAAGAGTTACCCTGTAAGTAACCACATTTGAGTATACCCATGCAATATCCCATTGACATCATTTTCTATCAAAAGAAAGAGGCATGCTTAAAATGTATTAAGTCAAAAGATAGTGAAGATAGAGCTCATCATAAAAATGGCTCACTTTCACTAGATTACCACCAGTTAAAAAATCATTCTAAAGTAGGAGAGAATCTGTAACATTTTATTTGAAAAGCGGTACAAATATGTCCACAAAAAACAAACAAATTTGTGAAAAGTGCCAAAAATGTGAAGTGTAAGGTATAAAAAGAAAGAGTGGGGAACCAGGTACAGTCTTAGATGTTCAAGTCTTGATACATGAAATATATTGATCTCATTATCCTTCACTGTAAAGTGTATCCATAATATATAGCAGAAACTGTTACTTCTAATTTGAAAAAATATGTAACAAGATCATGGGAACGCAAAGGCAAAATTTGAGGTCAGCAAATGAAAATAGGAGCACAAAACACAAATATAAATAGAAAGTTGAGGGGGTCAATAACTAGCAGTAAGTGACAGTAAAAAGAATCCCTATTGTGTTACTTATAGCAGAATCCAAGGATCTGTATACACTAATACACACACCACAGAATTGGAATAGACCCTCCCTATGGAGCCTCAATTAGACCCTAAAAAGGGTCCTGCTTACAAAAAAAGTGTTGTATATGCTCTCCACATGGCAGATCTAATATATTAGAACAGGGATGGGTTATGGTGAGTTCAAAAGCAAGTTTAAACGCTATGATAAACTCCCCAAATGAATACCGCACATCAAATGGATTATTTGTCAATTTAGACATCGACCAATATGAAAAGATTGAATCCAAACCTTTAATATGAAAGTATAAATCCAATATTAAATATATAGAGGGTAAGGGTAAAGAGCGGAAACGAATATAGGATACACAGGCAAGTGTATAGTTTAGCTCACTCCTTTAGGCTACCCACTGCTTCAAGGCAGTCCCCTATTAGATTTAAAGAAGTTCCCTGCTACACAACGTAAGGAAAAGAAAGTGATTACTGCATGAATATGAGCATTACTGTTGGTTTCCCATTCTAACTAGTAAAATAAAAAAGCAGAGTGGCACATTGGCACCTAGGCTTGATGCATGTTTCTGCATTCTAACAAGCCTTTCTCAAGAGCATATGAAACCTGAGCAAAAAGAGTGCTAATTTTTAAGGGGATTGTGTCCCTCCTCTCTCATGTACTGGCCAATCCACTTCTCTGGCATCGTAGGGGGAGGATCAAGCGCTAGGTCTGATTCCACCACATTGACATCAAAGGGGGTGGATCGAATGCTTGATCCTACTTTGCCATTATGTCTAGCGGGAGTGAGTTGGAAGACCCTAATTGACAGCACTCCAAATTGGTCATATTACAGAGTGGGAGAGACATAGTCTAGCACATATTTCACAGTAAATGGGTGATACAGATACACTATATACAAATCCTCCTCCAGATAAAGCGTAAGACTGCAGATGTTATGTTAACCGTTACTTTTTAAATATAAATATAAAAACCAAAGTATTTTAATACAAAGAGAGTCCCCACATATAGTAGACATGATCGAATCAGTAAGTATAAATATAGAGAATATGATGGATTATTTCATTCTGGTCAAGGCCGACAGGGGTTGAAGTCCCTCACATTTACTGGAGAGTGTGGAGAGTGTGATAGATGCTGAATTGCTTCACTAAAATTATATTCAATATTGTTTCTATTGAATATATTGTAGACTGTCCTAGACAAAGGACATATATGTCAGTAAGTAACCCCTAGTTTTAAAACATTAGGAGATAAAGAGACTAGGGATCCAAATACATAGAAATAGCATTGAATTGAAATACTTGAATTTAGTTACATACACCATACATTTAAAGGTATGTGTAAAATCCAGAGCCTCACATATACCTAACTGTTTGATCACAGGGGGAAATAATAAAACTTCATTTTTAATTTTTTTTGTCAGTCTTTCTTTTATTAAGGCATTACGGCATTGTACAGAAAGTAAAAAAGAAAAGAAGTCGATTTGTACATAGTAAAATTAGTGGTAAACAGTAGTGTAACAATATAATTGTGCGTCCCCAGTGGCCAACTATGATTTGCTGCAGCAAACATATATTGGTAAGGATTTAGCGTGGTGGTATTCACTACAGCCTTTGCTGTTTGGGTCATAGGGCAATACCTGTGTGTTTGAGTTTTAATGGGGCTGTGAAAGCCCTGGTTTATAATGCAGGGCCACTAAAGCTGAGAAGTAGGGCTGGATACTGCTTGTGAAATGTTTGTTGTAGCACCTGATGATGTGCTATGAGCCTATATGGCATCTAGTAGAGCGTGTATATGGCCTTGTGGCAGCGGTGTACTCGCAATATGTGGGAGACTGTCTGGCTCTTGCTTGAGGTACCCCTAACCAAGGAGGTTGTAGGGGGGATATGTGAGGCAGGCACAGAGCCAGACCCCTATCATGCGAAGCAGCTCCATTACCCACAGGGTTGAGGGTGGAAGATTCCCAACTGTGTTCTCCGACTCAATGGTACTCATGCAAACCAAAAATAAAACTTTGAAACAATATAAGGTTAAAACAACACGTAGGTCGTAGCACTTGGCTGCTTGTGTTTGCAGTGCCCTGGTTCTCAGTCATGTCCCCATGGCATCACCGGTAAGCGCTGTGATGTGAAAGGGACTACAGTGGCTGGGTCCCAGGCAGGGGCACTGTTGTGACCGTCTTGATCTCCATTAGGTGCAGGCAGTCCCAATGCCCTGAACACGGCTGGAGCTTCTTTGACTGAGGATAGGTTGTGAACCATCCCATTATGAACCACACTGAGGGATCTAGGTGTCGCCCAGCTGTAGGCTTTTCTGGCATTCATGAGCTGGCTTGTTACTGGGAGTAGTAAGCGTCTCAATTGCAGAGTGGATCTCGAGAGATCCTGGTAGAATGAGAGGCCGGTGCCCTTGAATAAGTAAGGCGTCTTGTCTCACAGTGCAGCTAGAAGTGCTCTTTTATCTTGTGCAAGGGTGCAGTCAATTAGAATGTCACTTTCAGCCAAACCTGGTGGCCTAGGTGATTTCAGGAGGTGTAGCATCTCATCGAACATGACCTATTTGGCTTGTGGCGGTGTTAATAGTGAGGCTGCCAGACGCCTCAGGTAATGTGGCAGTTCCTCCAATGTGACAGCTTCAGGCACCTCTTTGATTTTCAATTTGTTGCACTTGGATCGATCATCTAGCATGGCAATTTGTGTGGTGAAGGCTTGTTGGGCTTACTGTACTTCTTGAAGCGAGTCTCTCAAAGTAGACACTGCCTGTTTCACTTCTATGACGTCCTCTTCTGTGGCACAGACACCATCAGTCACCATCTGTAAGTCAGTCTGGATCACTTCAATATCAGCTGCTAAGGTCTGGCAAAAATCAGCAAGGAGGGTCTTAATGTCCTGCTTTGTTACCAGGGTTGAGAAATCTGGGTAGATTTGAGCTGCTTGCTCGGGGCCCTGTTGCTTGGGCTGAGGTTGAGCTACCTCCTGTGTGAGGGCCTCGGGTTCAGTTATGGGCGTGTGGGCCTCCTGGGCCTCCACCTTGTCTCTGGAGCAGGGACCCAATATCTTGGGAGTCGCAAGGCGTACCTGTCTGTAGTTTCTGGGATCAACTTCCCATTTCTGTTAGTGGGCTTAGTGTTGTGGCTTTGATGGTGTTTTACCTCGTGTCCAGGGATTGTGGCGTGCTCCACCACTCCTCGAGTCCAAGGCTTGGGGGAGGTGGTAAGTCGCAAGTCTTTTATTTCACCATTTTTGCCTTGATTGCTGGAAGAACAGCATGTATCAGGTCCGGATACCACTCAGGGGTAAGTCCTTGGGTTGTAGTCGTCGTATGAGCACTGATGCCCGTGATATTTAGAGGACTTTGGCAGTTTACCTAGGGAGCTTTAGGAAATTACGTCTGCTCTGGTCTGCGGTTAAGCCAGGCCCCTCGCATTTTTTTTGAGTGAAGGAGATCAAAGTTGGGTCACAGGAGGAAATAAAACTCCACATTTTTTTGAATGAAGGAGATCAAGATCACAGGGGGAAATGCTTAAAAAAAAAAAAAAAAAACTTTACATTTCTTACTCAAGTATAAAATACAAAAGCTCCAAAACTTCTAATGATAAGAAGTCTGTTTGTCAACATTCTGAGAATCAAATTGCTGATGCTGACATGACATATTTGTGATTTTGATGTTTTCTTGATTACATTCTTCATATCCAGTTGCTGACCTAACCTGTTTCCACTGTAGATATCATGCCAGATTGTTTCTTTTATTTACAATCTAATTTATTGCAAATGGAATAACACAGAACATTATTATGCATTACATTTAGAACAAGAAAGTCAAACAAAATACTATAAGTGCCAAAAATGGGTCACAAGAGAATACTGAGAACGGGCAGCAGCTGAAATAGCCTGCCCTTCGGTTGGTCCCCGCTCAGTTCTCAAGCTGATTTTTGCTCATCTTGTGCCATTACAGAGAGAACATATCTGAAGCATATCAGACTGGTCCCACCCATACGGGCAGTCCAGATCCGAAATGCCAGCAAGTTCTCTCTGCACGAGAGATACAGCAACCCTATAAGTGCATTTACACCTGCATTTATGTTATTTTATGTTTCTTGTTCACAATATCTCTTAAGGTCTTATAAGGAGCATAGAAATGTGAAGTCATAAGACACAAAGCCTATTAGCAAAGCCTATATTAGCTGGAGCCATATATAGGATAGCTACTGATATGATTTCAAAAAGGGGCATTGGTTAATGGTTGTGAACTTTAAAAAAGACACTGTATACACTTAAACTTTTGAAATTCATGTCTACTTATGATTATATATTTGTAGTTATTTTATTGAAATACAGTGTTGAGAAAATTACTTTGTTCAAAGCAATAGTAAATTGAAGAAATAAAAAATATGATCATATCGAAGAGGAACAGTAAAGAAATAGTAGATGGAATTCTGTTGAAACAGAAATGACACCACCCAAACTGCATTAAAAGTGCAGCTTAAGTCTATCAGCCATTATCTTCCTTCCATCTGGGGATACATATGAGTATCTCAGGCATGTGTAGGTGGAAGAACATCAGTCACAATCTTGTATAGCATCCCATCTTTCTGGACTAATAAAGTACAAAGAGCACCTGCTGTAGGGACATAAGATCTTAACATGTTTTCCTTGTTAAAGTCTATCTAATCTCAAGTCTGCCACATCCTACTTACTGGTTTTCAGTCTGCCCATCAAGGTTTATATCTTCTTATTCACTACTAACTGTTTACTGTTTTTTTTTGTTGAAGGCATATTTCCCTTCACATCTAAATAAGTCACTTTGCATGACATGATGGCTGAACGCAAATTTGCTGGTTCAGCTATATTCTTCTGCAAGGTTTAGCCTAAATCCAGTGGTGCATTTTGTTTTTTTGCTGCCTCAGGCATGACTAAACTTTGAGAGCCTCCTTATATAAATTGACCGCACTTCTTCCTGCCAAGGCCACACCTTTTCCTGTTCAAGACCCATCCCCTACTCTGTAAACCCCATCACTTTCTCTTTAGGAACAGCCTTTCCCTATTAGAGCTCTGGCTCTTCCTACCTAATCCTGTTTACTATGTAAACTCCACTCCTTTCTCTTTAGGCTCCACCTTTTTCTCTTAGAGCTCTGGCTCTTACTACTTAATTCTGTTTAGCACACACGCTCTCAATGGCCCATACATGCATGTATTGGCACACACTGTTTAACGAACACACACTTTCACTAAAAGACACACACTGACAGACACACACTCTAAGATAGACATACACTCACTGACATACACACACTCACTGACAGATATGTACACACTCACTGACAGACACACACCCTCACTGATTTGATACACTCTGTCAGACACACACACACACACATTCACAGACAGACACACAAACACTCACACTCATTGACAGATGCACACTTACAGACACACTCAAAGACACACATATACTCACTGACAGACACACTGACATGCACACACTCACTGACAAACACACACTAACACACACTCAATGAAAACCACACACACACATCACTGACAGACACAGATTCTCACTGATTCGACATACACTGACAGACACACACACACATTCACTAACAGACACATACACACTCCCTGACAGACACACTCTCAGACACCACACACACATTGACAGATACACACATACACTGACAGACACATATGCATAAACCGATAGACACACACATATATTGGCAGACACACAAGTCTTCCCAGTCTCCCTAACTTTGGGAGAGCTGGAGTGGATCCTTTCCCTGGGGTGCAGTGTGGCTGCTGTGACTCATCTTTTTGTCCTACTAACTCATGCACCATTTGGTGATGTCAGGACTGGAGTGATGCTATATTCCAACTCCAGATATCACTGCAGGTTGCGCAAGGGAGCAGAGCAAGAAGAGCACAGAGATCAGTGCTCCCTCACCTCCCGTCTACATTACGAACAGCCACCAGCCTCGGGGGCCCCTAAGAAGACCAGTAGACCAGCTCTTGGGCCCCCCCATGGCAGTCAGATACAGGGGGTCTGGTGAAAGTCGTGTCTGGGAGTCGGAGCGGGCATTTGGAGGGCAGAATCTTTTTACAAGGTACAAATGCCTTGTTAGCCTCAGGAAAGATACAGTGCTGCCTACATCTGTGCCATTTTGGATCTCAAATTTTGTAGTTAGTAGTGCCAAGAGGCATATGGCAAGTGAATTGCAAATTGCACCTTATAGCCAGTACTCTCTGTAGGGGAGATCAAAGCTTTGTTAAAGTGGGTGCAGAGGTAAGCCCAAGCCTCTGTTGCACATTTGGGTATCCAGACGATAAAAAAGGGCCACAGCTTATAGCTGCAATCCACATGGAACAGATGGTGTCAAAGAGAATTCTGGAAGGGGTGAATAATCACAGAAATCTATTGGATTCAGGAGATATTCTTGAAGCAGTGTAGAGTTTAGTCTACTCTTGTCTGCAGTCACATTCTACGATATCACCTGATTTGTCTCAGGGCATACACTTGCTGACCTACCGTATTCTTAATCACATATTCAGTCTAATGTGTATAATTATGTGATTTTATTAAAGACACGGAGGCGAGTATTGCATATCCCTTTCCTTACTGTACACCAATAGCACAAAGAATACAAAACAGATTGCATACATAATAAAATAGGTCACTCCCAGCCAAGTCCCAGTATAGCAGTAGGCACCACCCTCAGATGTCCCTCTTTCTTGAAGATGCGACACACCATAACAGAAAAAGTCAGCAAAACAGGAAACCAGAAGACATAATTCTTCAGCAAACTAAACGTAGAAGGTCATCATTGAGAACACAGGACCATTTAATCCACAACAGGAAACCGGTTTGGAACATCCAAGGAACAGCTCCAACAAGATAACGCTCACCCAAAGTAGATGAAAGAGACATCAACAGGACCGGATCATGCTGTGAAAACATAAAGAACAGGAGCCCAAGGGTTAAATTGGGTTAAATTGGTACCATAGACCGACATCAAGGCCAGAAGCATTATAGGCATTAATCTATATCTACATCTGGTATGATCTTCATATTCACGTAAACACGCTACCGGGTATAAAGCTGGCGTCAAAGGGAAAGTTGGATATGATACCTACTTAATAGAAGTCTTAGTATGTCTGCAAATATTGAAATCTACTATTTGATTAAATAAAACACCATTGAATTTATAAGACCGTGAGTGCAGCCTACATTTTCAATTTGCTTATACAAATATCCCTACTAGGACAGGCACCCGGCGAGCCTATTGGCTATTTACATGGAATATTGAGCATGCGTGCAAGGAAATTTGTATTATATATATGCAAATATTGAAAGTCACACCGTAGTGCATGATCTGACATCAAAATCCAAAGCACGTTTATCCCTTTTACGAAATGAGGCAAAAAAGACAAACCAATTTAGCTGACAACTGGCGTAATGAGAGATCCCAGTTAGAAGGCCAGGCAGAGAGAAAAAAACAGAACAACCCAAGAGGATGAATAACGCGGCGGGGGGATGCCAAGTGACGCAGGGTGATCCTCAGACGGAGGAGCGCCTTGCGAAGTTCCTTGCGAATTGTCCGAATCTTGGAGGATGGAAGGCTCAACGATTCCTCCTCCGATTCCCCAAGGAAACCCATAAATTCCATGTGCCTGGATAGATTCAGGCAGGATTCTTCCCAGTTGAGGATGAAACCTAGATGACTAAGCAGGTCCATGTCCATCCCAGATGGTGCATGAGGATGGAGCGCTCCTGAGTCATGATCTTGATGTCGTCCAGGTAGATGATTAGACGAATTCCTTGACTGCGGAGCCAGGCCATCACCGGGCACAGCAGCTTCATGAAGCACCTGGGTGCTGAGGACAGACCAAAAGGAAGACATGTAAAGCTCCAAACTCTGTCCTTCCAACAGAATCAAAGTAGATATTGAGAAGTTTCGGCTACCGGCACAGTCAAGTACGCGTCCTTCAAATCTAGTTTCACCAGCTAATCTCCATGCAGGAGTAGGTCCCTCAGAAGATGGATGTCCTTGAATGTAAAAACCCAAGGGCAGAGTACAGAATATTTGATAGAGTCCTGACCTCATCATCTGAGGAAAGGGATTTAGGTGTGATTATGTCTGATGACCTAAAGGTAGGCAGACAATGTAATAGGGGAGCAGGAAATGCTAGCAGAATGTTTGGTTGTATAGGGAGAGGTATTAGCAGTAGAAAGAGAGTGCTCCTGCCATTGTACAGAACACTGGTGAGACCTCACTTGTAGTGTTGTATGCAGTACTGGAGAAGGTATCTCCAGAAGGATATTGATACTTTAGAGAGAGTTCAGAGAAGGGCTACTAAACAGGTTCATGGATTGCAGGATAAAACTTGCAAGGAAAGGTTAAAGGAACTTAACATGTATAGCTTGGAGGAAACACGAGACATGAGGGATATGATAGAAACATTTAAATACATAAAGGGAATCAACACAGTAAAGGAGGAGACTATATTTAAAAGAAGAAAAACTACCACAACAAGAGGACATAGTCTTAAATTAGAGGGGCAAAGGTTTAAAAATAATATCAAGAAGTATTACTTTACTGAGAGGGTAGTGGATGCATGGAATAGCCTTCCAGTTGAAGTGGTAAAGGTTAACACAGTAAAGGAGTTTAAGCATGCGTGGGGTAGGCATAAGGCTATCCAAACTATAAGATAAGGCCAGGGACTAATGAAAATATTTAAAAAATTGGGAAGACTAGATGGGCCGAATGGTTCTTATCTGCCGTCACATTCCATGTTTCTATGTTTCTATCTTGAATTGGCGGTAGCAAACCATAGCATTGAGCTGGTGCAAGTTGATGACAGTGCACATTTGCCCACCTTTCTTTTTCACTAGGAATATATTGCTTAAGTTCCCTTCGGAGTCTAGAGGGGCCAGCTTGATTGCCTCCTTGAATCCAGTCTTTTGCGTGGGTACCAACCCAATTTAGCCAGAAACTGGGTCATCTTAGGGTCTACCTCTGGGATGTCACACACTTTGTTAGGCACTACAGGCCTGGGACACCCTGCCCTAGGTTTGTTGCGGGTCGCCTTGCTGAATGGGCGCCTTACCCAGTTCTCAAGTCATCTGACCACATGGTCCATGGGGAGCCACTCAGCCGACCTCGGATGGTGGAGCTCATCCAGATAGAATAAGGGATTGCGGAAGGAGCAGCACCCAGATCGCCTCCGGACATCCCCGTCTGAGCGGAGTAAAAGAGGTCAAGGCCCAACTCAGCGGAATCCCTCTCAGAGTCACTCACATACCAGCCTCCTCACTAGACCTGTTTTCTGACTTGAAGTCACTCACTTTTTGTGCTTTCGCACGTTTCCATCGCCGCACCCGATCTGTCTGGTGCATAAATGCTCTCTTGCATGGATTGGACACGATTTCTAGGGCGACCGAAGGTACGGCAGTCATAGGGGTTCTGGAGACAGAGGGGGAGGTATGTTTGGCTTTGCACAAAGCTTTCCTGGGTGCTACACCTGAAGCATCCATTGCCTGATTTGCGTGGCACACTGTGGAGCCAGTAAATGGAGTGTCCATCGGATGTGTGAGTAGGGCCTGTAAGATAATTTGAGACAGGGCTGATGACATGGACCCCATGGCCACCATAATGGCCTCTGTAACTGAGCGCCGTAGCGCTGAGGCTTGTGCACCCTCGTCGTGGCCAGACAGGTCCTCCAATGGGGGCGGGGAGCCCAAAGTAGCATGGGTCTCCCAAGGGCTTGTGGGGTATCCAACTCCCCAGTGATAGGTGAACAGGCAGGCACCCTAGGTTTAGGCATGATACAATGACCCACACCAAAGAGTTATAAATATACATTAACTGACACTCCAACAGCTGTAAAGTTATCACCCAAACTAAGCAAACCAGGGAAATAAGGTAAATAGGAGAGATCTCACCAGGGCCCAGACCAGCAGCAGTAACTACATGAGGCAGGCAAGGTAAAATGAAGGAGGGGGAGGAGAGACAAAACTGGAAGGAAACAGTCCTCAAAGCTTGTGAGACTCGCGGGAGGCAAAAAGCCTGTGAACGTGGCTAAAAACTATTACCGAACAGGTGCGTTCGGCTCGCGAACGAAACTCATTCGCGGGCCGAATGTGTCCAGTAAGTCAAAACCAGCAATTGTGTAAAAACAGCCGAACCTGTGGTTACAAGTCCGCAAATGCAAAATAGCATTCGCGAACCAAACGCAGCCATGAAACAAGCGGTTCAGGCATTCATTCAAGCAAAAGGCTGAACGTCAGCCCCACACTGGTCGAACGGAGCCAAACAGGGGGGCCAAAAAGGGTGCCAAAACAGTCCGAGACTTCCAGGGAGCCCCAGAAACAAATAGGGGCAACAAAAGAAAACAGAGCAGAACAAGGACAGCAGGTACGAAAACAGAAAAACAAAGTATAGATGAAAGAAAAATATAACAATGAGAAAGGATAGGGGTACAACAAAAGACCCTCAAAAACAGGTAAAAGTAGAGTCTTCAGCTGGTCTGGGACCCTGAATCTACCATAAACATAGTAAATACAAACTGAAAATACATGTAAATACATGCAAATACTAACAAATCATCAAATTAGCAAAAAACCCACAGAACAGAGAAAATTAGGTACTTATCTGACTGTGGAGCAGCAAAGAAAGAGGGAGATCTGAGGGTGGTGACTACTTTTATACTGGGACTTGGCTGGGAGTGGGCTATGTTATTATGTATGCATTATTTTTTCATTATGTTTTGTATCCTTTGCTGCTATTGGTGGACAGTAAAGAAAGGAATATACCAGGATATACCAGGTAACACATAAGCCAAAATCCTTTAGTCATTCATCAAAATGGGTAAGACCATGGAATATAGCTGTGTTACATGGTAAAATGTTTTTGAGCTTCCCAAATGGGAAGTGGCTATAAGAAAATGCTTATTCCCATCATCAGGGCAATAACTAAGAAGTTTCAGTTAACTGGAAATGTTATGAATCAACCTGGTAGAGGATGTGTCTTTACATTGTCTCAATGCACTGTGAAGAGGAAGGTTTGAGTGATGAAGAAATCTCAAGTGATCACAGCTGTAGAATTGTAGATGTTAGCTGCTTCTTGGGTGGTTTACTGACAACAAATTCAATGTCCTGCAATGGTCATCCCAGTCCCATTACTTTAACCCTGACTGCTCTTCAGTTCACCACTCAGAAAACCTTGAAATTTGAAGGGTCTGGAGAGATTCTGTATTGAGGAATGGTCTCAGACTTCTTGCCATGTATTTTTCAACCTCATCAGGCATTATAAAAGAAGAGAAAGCACAAAGTATTGAATAAAAGGGTGCTAATAATTGTGACACATACATTTAACAAATGTTTTTTTTATAAACCTATTTTGTTTTTGCAATTGTTTGATATCCATGAGAGCAGTGTATGTTTGTGTTTTTTTTACCAAAACACCAAAGGTTGAACAATAAAGACACTTTTTAACAGCCTTCTTTGTTCATATTTACCAGGGGTGCCCATAATGTTAGTGCAGGGCACTGTATGTACCTTTGTCTTGAACTGACTTCATCCAACCATTTCAATTGTTTTTTAATTAAATGTCAGTCAAGCCAATGAGCCATATGGTATTGAGTGCATAGTATATAATGGATGGATGACTAGATAGATAGATAGATAGATAGTATATATAAACATACTTATATATTGTTTTAAGCATCTTTTGTTTGTTAGCGTGGTTCTTTCATCAGCAGTAAAAATGTGATCCTATTTTTTATTCATTTTTTTATTTCTTGGCTTTGTATCTATGATTTATACTGACAACAAAAATTTTATTTTGATATTCATTTAAGATTTTCATTCAAATATTCTTATAGGCAATATGTTTATTAAAACCTGTGATGATATGCATGTTTATATTGATATACAGTTACAGCAATAACATGTTGAATGTTAGATTTCTGGGTTGATAACTTAAAGCTAATAATAAACATTAGCTAATCACACAAGCTTCTGAATTAGAATAGGTTACAACTAATAAAAACACAAACATGTGGTTTATAGAAAAAGTAGTGCAATTTAAAACATTGCTCATATCCGCCTTTACAAAAACACCAGATTTGGCCAACCTGGTGGTACATGGGGTACATGTCGTTATTGTCTCTCACTGTGACTACTGCAATCTGCTTCTTAGTGGATATGCATTCCCAGCTGGCCCTGTTACAGTCCATAATAAATGCACTTCCCATGCCTCCCCTTTCTGTCAGTCCTTACAGTGGTTTACCATAAGATATTCTGTTACTTGCTTACAAAGTGCTGCAAAATGATACTCCTACTTACCTATCCTCACTGATACAAAAGTATGTTCCATCCAGGCCCCTACACTCTGCCGAAGTTCCATGTCTATTGACTGTTCCTACTCGCACCTCAACTCCAAGACTTCTCTACAGCTGTGCCGTCCCTGTGGAACACCCTTTCCTGCTCTGTTAGACTCTCACCCAGTCTCATTAGCTTCAAAAGATCATTAAAAAATCCACTTCTTTAGGAAAGCATGCATATGAAACTGTTAATAGCCTTCCCTTCCAGCACCTTGGTAACTCATCCTGTTTCTCTCTTCCAACTGTGTCATCCAATAAAATAATCCATCACTATAAATTATTCTAGTAGCCTACTTTTTTTCACATACATGAAAAACATCCTACCTTTAACTCTTGTGTCACTTTACCCCACTCCCTCTAGAATGTAAGCTCGGTGGAGCAGGGCCGTTTTACCCTCTGTTCGTGTGTGTCCAGCTCATCTTGTTGCTGTTACATGTCTGTTAGTCCACCTATTGTACAGCGCTAGGAATTTGTTGGTGCTTTATAAATAATAATAACATACAGAAAGATGGTTCTTAGGAAATCTCGGCAGTCATCCAAGCTCTTAGATACAAATTATTGTTTTTGGATTAACTATGTACATTGGTAGTCTGTGGAGATTTTAAAATGTACCCTTACTTATGGAAAAGGTGGGTCAACAAACTATTATTACTAGCCACTGAGAAGGTTGCTCAGTGTGACACATGTGGGAGGTACCTCAAGCAGAAAATCATGTACACAGAAAAGGTACCCCTGCACATGATTAAAAAAATCATGCCACAAGCTACATAGCAACCCTTTATGAATATGCCTACTACATGTCAACCAATAACATTGTGAAGCTAGACAGTTTATGCAGTACTGCAATGCCATACATACTTGTATAAATACAGAAACAGCTTCCAGTTCATGTAAGGAAACTAGTGAAAACTATAATGAGCTTTTTGCTGAAACCTACATACATTTTAAAATAAAGATATGAAGCATTTAGTTTCAGAGATTCGAATGGAAGCTATATGTATAATACTTTCAATATATTCAAGTCAATAAAAGTAATGATATGACATAATCTTTCTAAACTGTAAAATGTCCCATTTGTTCAAAGTAAACAATAAGTTGAATTAAAGAAGAAAATCGATATATATATAAACTGATTCAAAGAAATATAAAATATTACTGTGGGGAGTAAAACCTACTGCATGTGCTTTTTAATATGATCTTTCTTCAAGGTCAAAATTACCATTACTGCGATACTAGTTTTATATTTTCAGCAAACTCATTAAGATATGTATGCGTTTTTATCCTAGGCTGTAAAGTATATAGAAATTTGCTGAGCTTACAGTATGCAGAACAAATTTTATATTATATAGAATGCCTTGACCAGCTCTTGAGGTCTTGTTACAGTTACATATTATTGCGGTATCAGCTACCTAACCAAAAGGCAGATATAATAATCAAGGATGGAAAGAAATAAAAATAGAGAAAGAAATACCTATAAAATGAAATTCATGACATGTCAATCATCCACTGGTTTGACAGAATGAGTCCAGTTTTTTTCTTTGTTTTCAAATGGATATGGCATTGCTAGAAGGAAGGCTTTTACTTCAAAGAAAGAAAGAAAAGCTATTTTCTTTTCTGACAAATTAAAAACAATTTAATAGGTGACAACTTTCTAAAGAGATATAGACTGGTATACAGGTTGAAATGACCATATTACAATTGTATTTTATAAATCAACTAAAGATTATGCTGTGAGAATATTGTTAAAAGGTCACTCTGGGTAACATCAGCTGACGCATCCTTACTAGGAGCTTATCAGTGGTGTGAATGAAACATAAAGCCTCAGACATTGAATGGAAGTACAGGGCAGAGTGATTTTACACTGGCTTCATTTTGTGGTCAAATCATTCATTAAATCTAACTAATTTAGGTAACTCAGCCCCCCTGACACCTCCTACACCATAACAACTTATTAAGTACTAAAGTCCAGAATGTGACTGTCACCAGAGGAGGGTGATGACATATAAGACTTGAATAGTGGTCCAAATTCGGAGTGGAACAGTAGAATGTCTGTACCACTTTTGTAAAAAAACAACTTGGTACTATAGAATTATAGCTGATTAGTAATGACTCCAGATTATTTTTAGAATTTGCTACTATTACCCATTTGGGTGACTTTCCAATATTGTGATACAATTTAATTAATTTGCTTGTGATTTTAAGCTTAGTATAGATCTGTAAGTATATTTTATCACTCATAAGATTTTTATGAATTGCATATAGGGTCCTTATTTATTCATTTAAGAGATACTACTTTGTTGACCTTTTTATTTTTTATTGTTATTTATCTATTTTGTTTTGTTATTTTATTTATTTAAATTTCATATATTCATATTCACCTGCCCCTGGAATTTGAGAATTTGATCAGGTTTTTCCTGATTGGTGTGTTTCTAATCCTACTTAATTGTAAACGATGTTGCTACTCAGATATATTTAGAAAAATCAGTTGACTAGATAGGCAACTGACAAATCCAATATAAGTATATATGTGTGTCTATATAAACACACGCACGCACACCATAAATAAAGATACCATGGGACCAAAAATATATACAGTACAATTATGTAACCCATTTGGATGCAGGACAATGTGATACACAGTAGGTAGAGCAACTGCTGTAACAAGTTTAAGATTGCATATTAATTTCTTGAAGGATTCATCACTGGCTATGCCTTGTACAGCTTTCCTTTATTGTCATATCCTTTATATTTTATCTCATATATTTTTAAAATCCCCTTTGTGTTCTCACATGCCCCTCATATGCTGTTACCTCCCTAAGTTATATGCCACCTAATGTGTTTTTTTTCATATTTACTACATCATATGTTGTTATGTTATCATATTGTTATCATTTATATTGCCTATATATTCTTATACAAATGTCATATTGCTTCCAATTATGTTGCGATCTTGTCTCTCATATTCCTCTCCTTATGCTGTCCAACACCTAACAAAGCACCTCCATATGCTGATACATTACCTCTTCCTTACCAACACATGCTGTCACATTTCCCCCACATTGTGCACTATATGTTGTCACATTGCCTCCCAAATGTTGAAAGACACAGTAAGATGCAAAGACACAAACAGAAACATGGTCATGCAAAGAGATGCACACATATACACCCAACTACTTACATATAAATAGATAGATAGATAGATAGATAGATAGATAGATAGATAGATAGATAGATGCATAAATTCATACATACAAATTTATCTATCTGGAGATTCTGTTTATTTTTTATGAGTGGATGGCTGCTCGGTTGGCCACTACTCTTTTTGCTGTTTGCTGCTTTTGCAAACAAAAAATTCCGTGCAATACACAATTCATTTGCAATAATGATAAATAATATTGGTATGTGAACACTTGCCTTTAACGAATATGTATATTTTCTGTTAGTAATGAAAGGGTTAACTTGGAGATACCTAGCAGTAAGGTCTATTTTTTCCATTTCACTTTAGGTAATCAGTATAAAGTCTAACTTTTTCATTGCAAATATTTTTCAATAATATCTTGTTCATTGCAAATATTTTTACAAATTATTTCTCAAGTAACCGTCATTGAATATGTTTTACCAGATGCACAGGGTAAACTGTTTTACAATTTTTTCTCCATGGAAAAGTCTATTCCCATTCCCATGAAATACACATGTACACGCATATAACGTACATAATGCACAAAACATATTACCCTTGCCACCAGGAGAGGGATAGCTTTTGGGTCATTAGGGGAAAGTGCATTTTTTGAGAATTATTGGATTTTCGTGTGGGTGGTCCTACTTACAAAGTGAAAGTGATATATGGCTTATGAATAAGACAAGCACTGTCCCATCTCAGACTATAGTTATTTATAAACAACTCCAGGGGTGCCATTTGTATTCAGTCCTATGGAACAAAAACGATCACAGTCTGACAGTGAACATCTGGAGAACAATTAAATTGTAGGTCACCAGCCCAAGCACAATCCTGCCTCCTGCCTCACTCCTACAGAATTCTGCTACTGTAATCCATAGAAAAATGGTGTGAGGTTGCAATCCACTGCATTCATTTTTATGTAAATGTTTGCATCTTACCAATTAAAATAGCACGTTGATACTTAACTTATTGATTCCATTGTATTCCATACCTCCCAACTCCAGCATCCAGAGTAAAGGTGTTAAGACAGTGACAAAGTTAGGTCATTGACATGTTCCAAAGGGGGCAGACTTGCTTTGAAAGGGGAGGCTGTCTGTCAATCATTAAAGGTCAGCCCGTTGATGGCAGACCCTGCATGGAGCACTGTCTCAGTCCTCCCTGCAGGGTCCTAGTGCCCTGATGCATTCATGGTATGCTTGTTGGGTACAGTTGGGAATGGTGAGACAACACATGAAAATTGGGACTGTCACAAATAAATTGGAATGGTTGGGAGGTATAGTATTTTGTGACTCTGATTCATTTATCTTAACTTAAAAGCGCTAGTTCAATAATTGGGTGTCTTAATGATTTCTGGGTTGTGCAACTATTCTCTTTGTGGATGTATTTATTAGCGGGCATGAGCTCAAGGAGTAAATTATTATATATAATATTCTTAAAAGCTGTCACATCATGACTATGTTTGAATAATTATGCTTATTAATCTTTAAATTCAAACAGATTTAATCATGTATTAATAATATGTTGCAGATTGACTAGATGTGATATCTTGATCCACATATGCTTTTAAAATTTACATCATTAACTTTAGCTAGCATTGCATTTATTTTAGAGAATTTGAGATGATTAATAGGCAAATAATAAAGTGTACAGTACAGTAGCACATTTAATAGGCAAATAATAAAGTGCACAGTACAGTGGCACATTTAAAAAAGTGTATAATTTACTGAGTAAAATTTAACCAAACAAATGATGATAAAAATATTGTACCATAACCACTACTAATTATGATGCGCTACTGTTAGCCTCTTTTAAACAAAACAAAACAAAAATGACACATTAGCGTGTGTCAATTGGATGATGCCAAGAATGTCAACAGTGATTCAGTGTGGATGAAACCTGCTAACCTCTAGAAATAGTTTGCACAATAAATGAGCAAGTTAAGCTTCCTCCTGATCAGTGATTTTACAATAATAAATAGTCTAATACTCAGGAATAGAAACATTTGTTTAATTGTATGCTAGCAATAGCCCCAATGATACAGAAAAAAATGCAAATCAACTGTGTCTCCTGTAAAACACACACAAAGAAAAACAGTTAGAACAAACAAGCATTTGAGAGAATGGCTGAATGTGTTTATTGCTTTAGAAACGGTATCTGCACATATTGTTGATATTCTGTTGCCCTTTCACAGCTGGCTTCATTGCGACTTAGAAACAAGGGTAGAGGTTATTTGTAAAATTCTGCGTTATACTTAGCCATGGTTAAATTAATGCCCATGGCAAAATAGAGATGGTCTGTAGTTAAACAGCATAGCAGTAGATTTCCTGTTATTTAATTGGAGATTGTACAGACCTAGTTTACTTGCCAACTGCTGTTTCAGTCTTTTTTATTTGACCTCTTTTCTTCAACATCTTTATCTATGATGGTTAGAGCACAGTACTCAATATGATTGTAGACATATAAACCACCCTATCTATAAAGAACTTAACTGAATCAAAAGTTACACTGCGAGAAATGAACATTAAGTGCAAAAAAAGTAGTTCAATGGGTGTAGCTCATTCTAAATAAAAACAATTTTATTTTTTTTAACTCAACCAAGATTTTTTTTTTATATTTTTGTATATAATATGTTGAATATTTATTAATCTGGTCCATAATTAACCCCATCAGGGCTGCCATCAGGGTGTAGCAGCTAGTACTCTGTTATGGAGCCCAGCTGTTACCAGAGGCTAGCTAATGTGATGTGGTTCAGTTGGGAGATAAACATTGTTTCCTTAGCCAGACTGCATTCCAGATGTGCAGTTCAGCAGTCCTTTTACCAAAGCATATGCTACAAAATTTAAGGAATTTATTGCATGGGAAGAAATTTCAAGGATGAACATTTGTATTTTCATATTATTAAATGGATTTTCTATATATAATGCATTAGAACACTGGAGATATCCTTTGAGTGAAGTGTCCCTTTAACCTGCAGGTTATTCATTTATAAGTTTAAATGATTAGCATGTAGGGCACACTGTGTAAGACACAGTCACATCCTAAAAACTGTTCCCTCACGTTAAGTTTGGTTGGGATGAATTATTGTAGTAAGTGGTTTTGCATTTGCACATCCATTTATTTAATCAAACAATATATGCCTATCTCTCCACTAGAGAGTGAGCTTACATGCACATGTTGTGACAGGGAATACCTGTTTGCTCTGGCACTAAATGATCATCATTTACAATAAAGATCTCAGGTTATTTGTCCATTTAATGTTTTCCATATTCTTTTCCTATGATATAAATATGTTTACTTCTAATATGCTAAATATTCAAACTCTGGAGAAGTCAACCAATGACCTGCAAAATGTTCACATGTAAAGTAAATTAAACTTTAAATAAAAGAAACACATATATTTAAAACCAAACAGCAAATTAAAAATAAATTAGACTACTGTTGATAAAATGATGATCAAGGTACATTCAAATGGAAGACAGACAGACAAACAAAGAGATAGATAGAAATGGTAAATGTGACTGTCACAGCACTATGGCATATTGTCCTTTAATGTAGTTTGTGTAGTGCATTAAGGACCTGCCGGCCTGGCAGTGATGGTATTGTCAATGTCAAAAGGGGTTAATCTGATTGTATGGAGGTCAAAAGGGGTTACATCTTTTGAAGCTGGGACCCCCCACTGAGGTCAGATGACAGAAGGGATAGTGTGAATGGCATAGGAATGTGAAAATGATTTTACCATATGGATGTGAATTAATCAAGGCTCTGCAGGGTATGAGATCCTACACTTTTAAAAGCCTGAATGTCTAGCTGGCTTCAGCCATTTGGCTGTACCTTGTAATTGATGAGTCAATCTCTGTGATATGTTAATGGCCATTAGCCTTGTCCCAGTATCATATCTAAAAGAAAAAAACATTAATATTTACTTACAGTATAATAATTAAGCCTTATTTTTGTTATATTTAAAATCTGACCAGCACAATCTTCTAATCAAGCCCAAACATGGGTTGTGTAACTTGACCATAGTGGAAGGAATTGTGATGTCCGCCATATTGGGTTGCAAGTATGGCGTGCAACATATATATAGAATAGGAAAATAATAACAAAGTTATAAATGCAAGTATTATTTCTGTGGCAGGTACATAAGAGAAGATAGAGCCAAATGTTTCCATATGGATTGATGGGGGTCTGGACACTATGGGATGGTCCCTTAGTGTCTCTATAGATACTCCTTAACTCCACCTCTGGATGAGGCATGGTAATCCACAGGGTATATCTCTAATGAAACTGAAGTATGCCTGGTACTTGCTTGGGGCCAGAATGTAATTTTGAAGTAAGTCACCATCTTCCTTGCCAGTGGCCCCCTGGACAGAAATTTACTTTTTTATTTTTATTATTATTATTTTATAGTAGTTTTACATGCAATAAAACACTTTTCCATTTTATGAGTGATAATAACATAACAGTGATATATCAACACATATAAGTCGGGGCACTGAAGGTGTCAACAGAAAACCACAACTTTAACAGGTACATATCTGTGTTTAGTGATGCAGAATGTGGCAAGGTTGTCGTGAGGGGGTAGACCTCGTCTTTTTCGTGTATGCGTATAATGATCAGGTTTGTCTTGTGTGCAGGCTATACGCCCTGTATATAGGGATAATTGTTATGAAGAGGCTATGTGTAAGGTGGGTGAAGGTACTTTATTGTGGGTGGTGTCAGGCACAGTCTTGAAGTAGGGTGTGTTTGTGACAGTGACTAGAAATAATTGACTTCATATCATATGATAAATAGCAGTATATTTTGTCTAATTAGTTGCTTGGATCAATTAGCATAGTTAGCAGTTGTTAATTCTGTAGGGATATGTATAAATGGACTATTTAATGAAGTATATGTTTTCCTTCTACATTACTAATTCTGCCCTTGTTTGCAGTCTAATTAAATTAATTACCTGATATTGTGCATATTGCAGACTAATTTAAAGGGCAACAAGAATAAACATGAGCAATCACAACAAAATATATACAGGACAGTATAAGCCACGTAAAGAGAAATAAAATATTAATGAGATAAATGTGTTGATGTTAATAAGAAGAGCAAAATGAAATAACAATCTGACTCCTGTGTTTAAAATGTTAGTATTGAGTCAGAATTCAGTGCTTAACATTTTCTCTTTAGCAGTAGACCTAGGATCAGTCCTTACAGCACATCAACAGTTCAGAATTTCAACATTTCTCAGATCTCTTCCTACATGAATACTAACAAAGAACTGGACCATTGGTGTGTCTTGAGAACTGGGTTTTGATGAGTGGTCTACAGTATGCCTTTGCAGCACATGAAAATAAAAAAGATGAACTGGATCATTCACTAAAGTGTTGAATTCAAAAGCATAGCTTAACTGGACATTGTTTTCCAGTTGGGTTAATTACAGGGTTATTAATTGTACACATTGTCTTAACCCCCGGACCCAACCCTTGGGTGTGGGTAGGCAATTTAAAATGAATATTAAAGAGGTAAAGACATGATGTCCTCCACCGGCTACCTTCTGTTTGTGATGTGTGGGGCCCTAATTATAACAATAAAATATAGCACTTCACCAGCCTCCAGATTCATCTAATTAATTAAATAATGGGGTTGGACATGATATTGTCAATCCCTCCAAATCCCTCCAAATAGTAGTATGTATACCTGTCCCCCCCAAAGGATCCCAAATCCCTTTGTTTCTCTACTAAAAAAATAATATTCTACCCCTTCAGCCTAATAATAGAGATGTCGCGAACCGTTCGCGAACTTCCCGCGAACATGGATGTTCAACATGGATGTTCAACATGGATGTTCAACATGGATGCTGTCCAGGAGGTGGGAGGGTCTGGGAGGGAGTGTCTGCTGGAGATTGGCCAGGATGTGTCAGCTGACCGGAGCTCGCCGCGAACCGCACTGGGAAACATTTATGCTGAACAGGGGCCCGGTCTAGTGTCACAGTGACTGGGCCCCTGTAATTTTGGCTGGCTGGGAGGAATTGATGAGGTAAGCTAACAGGAGGGTGGCTTGAGATATAAAATTAATATCAGATGTATGTTTGTGTGTCAGGGTGTGTGTGAGTGTGTCAGGGTATGTGTGAGTGTGTTTCAGGGTGTGCATCTGTGTGAATGTCAGTGTGCTTCTGTGTAAGTGTGTGTTTATGTGTGTGCACACATCTTTTTGTCAGGATGTGCATCTGTGTGTCAGGGTGTGTGTTTTTATGACAATGTGTATACCTGTGTCGTGGTGTGCGCGTGTGTCAGTGTTGGTATGTGTCAGGGTGCGTGTGTCTGTGTGTCAGAGTGTTTGTGTGTGTATATGTTGGTGTATGCATGCGTTAAGGTGTGTGTATGTTTCAGTGTGTGTTTGTGTCAGTGTGTATCTATTTGTGTGTACTTGTGTATTTGTGCATATTTTCCATATATTTATATGTATCTGTGTGTTAATGTGCATGTATATCTGTGTAAGTATGTATGTATGTAGTAATGTATGTGCATACATCGAAGAAGTCAAACACCAGCACAATATACAAACACATTTCTGCGATCTGATGCAAACATTACATACAAACACACCCCTGCATTCAAACTCCAAAAAGGATATACAAACACACACCTTCAAACACAAATATTTCACATAAATGTACATCCGCATTTAAAAGTGAACATTACATTCAAACACATGCCTGCAATCAAACGCAAACATTTCATACAAACACACCCCTGCAATAAAACACTAAAACTATATACAAGCACCTCTTCAAACACCAGCACTATACATTGCACTATAGCACCGGTAAATGCAGCAAGTGCTGTACAGATATACAACCTAGAAATTTCTACTTGGTGCGCCTTGGAAGAATATTGAAATATTAAGAGAGCCTTGAACCTAAAGCTTTTGGGAACCACTGGCATAGCCTATAAAGGACTTTTCCCACTATCAGAGTTTAGTCTGTAGTTAACCCTCCAAGAGTGAATATTGATTCATTTTATTGTAGCATGCTTTAATATTTTTTTGTGTGATATATATGGTATTGGAGACCCATAGCTACTGGTGGTGGGGGCAAGGCAGGTGAACATACTGCTATTTAGAGTACTTTAATCCTCTTTGAATTCAATTAGAATCTCCAACATTTGTTACTATAGTTAATAACCCTATGCGTGAATGCACGCGCTGGAACATGGTATTAACAGAAGGATGAGCACACATTATGGAAAAAAGATTTAGTCTTGCACTCTTCAGCATATTGATGTGTTTTTAGCTGAAAGTCTAATATAAAAACCAGCTACAATCACTGTCTAACTTAACAGTTTAAAAGCATCACTGGAGGTGGGTTTATAAGAACTGTCACTATAACAACTGTTACCAAGAAGATGATGGATACCCACAGTAGCGTTTCTTCTTGGCTAAAGGAGAAGGGTTAGCTTTGCGATTGTTGATGCTCTCAACCTGTGAGGGGCTGCCCTACTAGCCATTACCAGCCCTGTAATGCAGTAATGAATGGAAGTGTAGAGGCAACAGTGGATTTACTCTGTTGCCAAATGGTTTTACTGCTGAAGGTAAAAAGGTGCCCAAACGTGATATAATACATTTAATTAGGCAGCAGGCAATGGTTTTGGTTGCAAGAAAATTATTTATGACGGGTGTAATCAAAGGCTGGTAATTTAGTTAGTAGGATTTTGGTGGTACAGGACATAGGACAAAGGTGGGTATTTAGTTATGAGGCATATGAATGAGGATGCAATAAAACATAATAAAGTGAAGGAGCTGTGATGGAAGACTATGGAAAATATATCTTTTATGGTAAGGAAAGGCTATGACTAGATGTCATAATAAATTTAATAGGAAGAATATAAATGCAGATGTAAATTTGAAATGAGAAATATGGCTGAGACTGGAAGTTCAAGGCCAAGGTAGGTGTTACTTGGGGAAGAAAAGAATATTAGTGAAGTTTAATGGCTGTGATATTCCGTACTTAACTTTGGACAAAGATAAAGTATTGGTTGCAGGGTAGAATATAGCTGTAGGAAGTGAAATATAAGTGGAATTGAAAGTGAAGTGAGAAAATTGTCATGGGGTAAGCACTGTGAGTATGCCTGTAAAATATGTGGCCTATGGCTAATAATAGGTAGTGTTTCACAATCAGCAACAGGTCGTTATTTTTTTTTATAAAGGATCTGTTACAATTTTACTTAATTGATATTTTCTATAAGCAATTGATTTTAAACTAGAATAAACATGTATAGAAAATAGTATATTACTGAAAATATAAAACTTTGCTCTTGTTCTTGATTGTATTTTAGTTATATAATTGGTTGTTAGTCTATCATAAAATGCTCTATATTTTACCACAAAGTGTCATCTTTCACGTTTTGCCCTTATAGACATTGCAAGTATTTAATTGAGAGGTTGAAAGTAATGAGGGTGCCAAATGATATGTTGATATCACAAACAATGAATGAGTCCCAAGAAGAAGTGGCACTTCCTTATGTCAGTGATAGAGTAAAAAGTCTTTGAAGAACATCTTTTGAATAAGTGGCCACTCTATAGGTTATCACAACAGTAATGATACATGCACATTTTATGAAGGGGCTTCTATGAGACCCAGTGAGGGCAAAAACCTTAAAGTGGTTTCAGCATGTCATCAATGGTTGGGACAGGGGGAGATCATTTGCATTCATCAGATGCATTTCTCAACTGGAAAGGGAATCCATTTTCCTGGCACTGCAGGTCCCCTCTCCCTCCCACCACCCATCCCTGGTTGCTGAAGGGGTGAAAACCCCTTCAGTGACTTACCTGAGACCCCCGCCGATGTCCCCCAGCAGTGGTTTCGGGTCGCTGCCGCGCCTCCCCTTCATTACGTCAGCCGGCGGGGGAGACTGATCCCACCAGCTGGCTGAGGAGACCTAATGCGCATGCGCGGCAATGCCACGCCTGCACATTATAGCTCTCCATAGGAAAGCATTGAAAATGCTTTTTAATGCTTTCCTATGGGGAACTGAGCGACGCTGGAGGTCCTCACACAGCGTGAGGATGTCCAGCGACGCTCTAGCACAGAAAACCTGTGCTATGAAGCAGGAAGTGCCCTCTAGTGGCTGTCTAGTAGAGGAGGAGTTAACCCTGCAATGAAAATGAAAACTGCAATAATTACAATTATGAAAACTGCAATAATTACACTTGCAGGGTTAAGGGTAGTGGGGGTTGGCACCCAGACCACTCCAATGGGCAGAAGTGGTCTGGGTGCCTGGAGTGTCCCTTTAAACACCAACACTATACACAAAAGCATACCTGCATTTAAAAACAAACACTACATACAAACACACCTCTGTATTTAAATGTAAATACTACACACAAGTATACCCCTACACCTTGGTACTCTCTGCAAGGTTCAATATGGCTCTGGAATAAGACACATGTGACAGAGAGGAGTGTAACTATATTTGGCCTAGACTCCAAAATATATTTATATATAAAGCCAAGAGGGCTGCACTCACCTGACCATGTATACATTATAAGGGCCACTTTATACAACATACAAGATCCAGCACACTCACTCACTCACTAAATGACAATGCCCAATCTCACAGAATGTAGTCGTTTTTTTAAAAAACACCTAAGCTAGTCAAAAATAAGAGGGGTTTAGTTACAGTATATGATCATACATTGCATAAGAATAAGCATTAATATAAATCTTTGATGTGACATATAAGCCCTATTTCTCCTGAACAGAGTGATGTATAATAAGTGTGGCTTCACACAATATGAAAGAGGTACAGTTAGGTCTTGAAATATTTGGACACTGTCACAATTTTCATAATTTCACTTCCATTGATAGCTCCTTTGACCACATGTTGTGAGTTTACAATAGCTTCCAAATGCAAATGCCACACCTAGAGTCAACTCCACACCTTTTAGCTGCTTAGTTGATGAAGAAATAATGAAGGGATAGCATACAATGGCAATAAGATAGTTTTTTTTAATTAACTGTCCAATTACCTTTGGTCCCTTCAAAAAGAGGGGGCGACATATTGAAGTGCTGTAATTCCTATTTAGTTGTGAATACCATCAAATTAAAGCTGAGACTGCACTTTAAAAGCTAGCAGAAAAAGTATCACACACTAAGGTTCAAAATATGCCTTTTGAAATACCCATGGAGTAGTTGGAATATATACCATGCTAAAATACTCCAAAATGGGAGCTGGACACAGCATAAAATTCAAAGTTAGAAAAAAAAACTGGAATGGCTGTGTCTCAAATGTGCCCCTTCAATATCCACATATACCTGGCAAAGGTACATACGTGGGTATTGCTGTACTCAGACGACATAGTGAACAACATATGAAGTATTATACAGTAATAGCACACATAAGGTTTGCAAAATATACTGTGGAAACTCGCTTTGAGTGTCAACAAGGAAGAAAAATGCTTGGTACAAGCTAGCGTAAACATGATCCCACACTAAGTTTAAAAATATGCCTTTTGAAATACCCTGGGATGTCTTCTTTAAGAAATGGTATGCTTTATGGTGTAGCTGGAATATGTAGCCTGCTCAAGTGCTTCAAAGGACACAGACACATCAAAACCCTCCATGAAAATTCACACTTAAAAACCTGAACATGTCATATCTCTTTTAGAGCACTGTAACTGTAAAAAATAGTGTCTAGGTCATACATTGTGCATATTGTTTTACTCGGAAGATGTAACTGAGCATAGTTTGGGGGATTTTATGACAGTGGTACATATCAAGTGTAAGAAATATTCAGCAAAAATGCATGTATGTAAAAAGGCAATTTTTTCCCCCTCACCACAAACATTGACATAAATTGGTAAATAAAAATGGTGACAAGTTAAGGCACAATACACGCCATATAAGATACCCCTGGGTGTCTACTTTATCAAATGGAAGCCGTTTGCTTCACATTGAAATTGCATTTTAGTCCCATTATTTTGTTTTTATTTTCAAAATAAGCTGAAATCCTATACATATTATGTGCTCTATAAATCAAGACAAATAAATGATTTTTTTAAATTACTTTTTCTAAGCTGGACATATTATGCACACACTATTATATATATATATTTTCTGGCTAATCATGGCAGCATATTCACATGGGTTAGCTCCTCCCCTTACAGCCGATAAGACAGGAATAAAACAAAACCTTTAAAAGGAGTATCCCTGCATAGGTCCCTCAGTCTTTTTCCTGTCCTACAAACCTTGGGATGTGAGCATTTTTGCTCCCTTTACGCATGGATATGTAGGTTTTTTCTCTTCATTACTTTATTGTTTTTGCTATGGTGCCTTTATACTGTGGTGTGTTTATATTATGGTACTTTTACACTGTGATTCCTTTAAACTGGCGTGCATTATGCCGCTGTGCCTTTAAACTGTGGTGCATTATACAGCTGTGCCTTATGCTGTAATGCCTTTAAACTGTGATGCATTTCAACTATAATACCTTTAAACTGTGGTGCATTATGCAGCTGTTCCTTCAGCTGTAATATCTTTAAACTGTGGTGCATTATGCAGCCAAATGTTTGTAGTGAATGCAGAGAGAATGTTTGAGGAAAGTGACTGCAGTGTGTATAGTGGATGTAGTGTGTGTGTATATTGAATGCAGTGTACATGTTTGCGTAGTGGATGCTGTGTGTGTGTTCGTGTAGTAGGTGTGTTTGTATGCTGAGCAAGGGCTGTGGGGCGGGGGGTGTTTTTTTATTTTTATAACATTTATTCCCCCCTCTCTGGCCTGGATTCCCTGGGGGTCATATGGCTTAGTTGGTTGTACAGCAAAGAGGGGCCCAGCAGTCTCCACCTTCCCCCTCCGGCAGCCAGTCCTCTCCTGTTACCAGCCCGGCATGTATTGTGTGCCTTGCAGAGCGCTGTTATAGCAGCCCACGGCGGCTTGTGAGAGTGCGGAGGTGGAGATTACTGTGTCCTGGGCCACTCTCTGATGCTATTGTTATTTAGCGCTTACTCTCTCCTTTTGTTGTGTGTATATATATATATATATATATATATATATATAATCATACATTTGGTAATGGGGTATAGGGCCCGGACACACGGTGGATTATAAACACAGAGGCAAGGAGTCCAAGCATGCATACAACTTTAGCCAACTTTTACTGTTTACTATATTTATTTGATTTTTATGGAAGAAACATTTAATTTGGCACTGATTAATTTGGCACTGACTAATATGAAATAAATGCATTGTCCACTCTACAAATGAAACACACACACAAAACCCCACACATTTACACACACACACACATATATATATATATATACATATATATATATATATATATATATATATATATAATAAAATCATTAAAAAACAATCACCCAAAATGGTTTGTGTAGTAATAATTTTGCTTGTATGACTGAAATTTTTTAACATATCACACAAAAAGTTGACTGTAAACTCACTCAATAACACAATAAGGCTCAGCAGTAAATGGGTTAAATAAAGCTTTCAAAAAGTCATGAATATATCAAAGCAGACATTTAGGTTAATTTGAAAATTAGTTTACATCAATTAGGGCTGTGCCTAAGGGTCATGGTGTCTATATAATTCCATCATTATTATAACATTAAACAATATATTCCTAATAGCTGTCAGTTAAAATAAAATAAATTCGTAGTTTCCATATGTTTCTGCACATATCCAATTTATGTATTTTTGAAAAACTTCTCATGAATCATCTATTATATCTTAGAGAATAGTAACCATATTACAATTTAATGGGATATAAGAATAAAACATCTGCCAAGTGTACCCAAGCACAATGTTATTTTTACTTTTAAATAAAAACTGTGTTTTTTCATAAAGATCATCCAAGGTGACATGGTGGTGTCCTAGGTGAGTGAAGATATGTGTCATGGGAGATGGGACTCCTCGTATGTGTTCCCTTAATTAAACTTTGTATCGTCTTATGTTTCCCTACATTCGAATGGAATTGTTCCTTTCTGTTTGGTTACCGAACAGATTCTGTGGGGTCACCTTGTTCACAAATCATTTTTAGGCTTGGTTGGCAGATTGTGCATGTCCCATTCTAAATATGATAAAAATGAGGCTTGATTTAATAATCTGTGGATAGGTATTAATGTCTATTTTGGATATAATGTTGGAACACAAGGCTTGTTCATATTAAATGACTCCTTATCTAAGAGGGAATCAAGACATATAGCAAATGAGAGAGTTAGTTTATACTGAAACCAGACTTCCAGGCCACTTATGTGTGACTTCTCACAACTTACAGAGTAGCTCTGATGGGGTCCCAGCTTCAAAGAGGAATTTAGGTTGTAAGCTCTGACCTGCCAATCATTCAAATTAACCCCTCTTGAAATTGACAATACCACCTCTACCAGGCAGTCACTTCATATTTGCACGAACATAACTTTCATTTTAATGATTCGATCTGAGCGCTTTTTGGATATGTTGTGCACTCAGGTCGGGGCTATTTGGGAGTATAATTTTTGGGGGTTCCAATGCTGTTGTCATGGCTTTTTGTAATATGTAAAATATTATGTAAGTTTTACTATTTTACTTTAGGTGAAATATTTGTGAGAAATGCATCTCAGAGCCAGCAAATTATTTAATGCTTGTTTTATGTTGATTTTACTTTATTTTACTTGTTTTAATAATTATATATCTGATGCCTATTGAATAGTGATAGATTGGATGGATGGATGGATGGATAGATAGATAACATGATGTTATAGAATATAAAAATGCATTGCATCTTTTTATTTATAGCATAATATGATTTGATATCTGTAGAACATATCACTAGGGTTGTACTTAGAATCTATTGGTGAGAATCTATAATACTTTGTCAAGTTTAGTATGCTTGAAGACCAATTTTAGAGGTGAGAGAACAGTTCATTGCAGAGCAGATTTCAATGCTTTGAACCAGTTACACCAAATGAATGACTTTAGATAGATAAACAGATAGATTGATATACATTGATTGCAGATAGATGTAAGTATACATAGGTGTTTAAAGTAAGGCCTATATATATTTAACTAATGAGCAAGCAAGTGGATAACTTTGGAATATAAAATATTATATTATACCACATATACCTCCTTTTCTTCACTGCATTATATTCCTTGCTTACATGGGGAAAATTAGATAATGAAGATCGAGAAACTTTGGAGAGAGAAAGAGGACAATTTTCCAAGTTTACTTAATACCTAATGTTCATTTCACCCATTTGTATATCATATGTATGTATTTTAACAGTATCGCACAATGACTTGTTAGTTTTGCATTTTCTTTGTATATTATATTAAGAAAAAATGAATTGTTATTTACTTACATTGTTACATGAAAGCCTTGTGTCCATCAAGTTCAGTCTTTCTCACACTTGTTTCTATTGTTAAACCAAAAGAAGACAAAAAAAAAAAAACAGTTTTGAGTGCTTTTCATGTTTGTAAGAAACTAGGAAAGCATTCCTTCTCTATCCAGAATGGCAGTCAGATCTCTCTTTGGATCAAGAAGCTGTTGACCCACATATTAAATAATATATCCCTGAATATTATGTTTTTGCAAGATTTCATCGAGACACTGTTTAAAAATCTGTAACACCCATTTCCATTGCCTTAGACTAAATATCCTTTCTTCCAGTCTAACTAGGTGACATTTTATCCTATGTATGGTACTATTAATGAATAGGTTTCCATACAGTGGTTTGTATTAGCTCAAATATATTTGTATAATGTTATGATATCCTCTTTGAGGTGCCAGTTTTCTGAACTAAGTAGATATTACTTTGCTAACCTTTCTTCTAAAATCTTCCATTCCCCTTATTAATTTTGTAGTTTGCCTCTTTTTCTTGTGCCCTAATATCCTTCTTTAGAACAGGTGTTCAAAATTGCACGGCATATTCAATATGTGGCCTTACCACTGATTTATAAAGAACCAAAACTATATTTTATTCCATAGGATTAATGCACTATTTTCAATGTATGGAGTGACACATGTTTTGGTTAATTTCATAGATGTTCACAAGGCAGCCTCAGACTAGTTAGTTTGAAATGCAACGTTGAACTATAAAAAGCTTTTGAGAGTTTAGTCAATGTTGTAACAAGTGAACTGCATGCATTATTCTAAAAATATAATAAAAAAATAAAAAAAGAAAGCAATTAAGAAATAAGTATTATCACAAGCTTCCTGGAAATGAAAGAATGTAAACTTGTATCTTCATTTAAAATCAGCCTGCATTTCAATGAGATTCTCTCAAGTGAATTTTTATGATGAGCATTATAATAGTTATTTACCTAAGCTGCATAATTTTAATATTCAGTAAGATGCCTCACCTTTCTAAGCATCACTAGTAAGTCTTACAATACAACAATATATATATAATATATTTTACATTATGTTTCTGAAGTAATTGGTTCATCTAATGTAGAATTATAGACATCTTGTTTTTATAGTTACATTTTGATTAAGGAACATACTTTTGTATGTTTCTTGAACATGAAAACCTAAAATATAATTGAACTATTACTATAATATTTCACATTACAGTACTTAAAAATGTAAAAGTACATCTACACTATTCATTATGAACTGAATTTTAGTTTATGCAAAATGAATTACATAATATTATTTACATATGTAATCAATTAATATTCAGACTGGTTATGACTAATTCTTTTTCAATGCATTCTATAAATAATGCATTGAAATATACACTATACAAAAACATTAGATTAAAAAATATATTTTAAGGTCAAAGATTTACTATAAATTCTAGGGCTTTTCATTTTCAGCAATGAGCTGTGCCCATACGAGAACATAATTCAGCTTATCATTTGTACATCTGTATTTGGACTGACACAATTTTTGTCACATACATACTGTTTTTGTGACACAAAAGCCAAATAAATCTATTTAAGTCCTTAAGTCCTTACTCTAACTACAAAATCCCCTTAAATGTACTCTAAACTTTTTCTTTAACCCTCATCCTAATCTCCATCCCTAACCTAAATCACTATTTACCCTAAATCAAAGAAGTGGTTTTAGCAGAGGCCCCTGTGCTCTGCCGAAGACCTACGTCTATCCTCCGTCCATACTTCCACATCTGATGCTCGCCTCCAAGACTTATCCAGGGCTGCACCTTTTCTGTGGAACTCCCTTCCCTTCTCCATTAGATTTTCTACAAGTCTCCACTCCTTCAAAAAATCTTTGAAAGCATATAATTTAAACTGTTAGCAGGTCTTTACCCCCCCCCCCATGACTCCTCTCCTGAATCTGTCAAAAATAACCTACTAAGTTCTCAGTGAATACTTTCTAGCAACCTATTTCATTACCCATATTTATAACCTTTGTGTCACTATACCCTACTCCCTCTAGCATGTAAGCTCATTGAGCAGGGCCCTCAACCCCTCTGTTCCTTTGCATCCATTTGTCTCGTTACAAATACATGTCTGTTAGTCCATCCATTGTACAGCACTACGGACTTTGCTGGCACTATATAAATAATAAAATAATAATAATAATAATAATAATCAGAGTTTGTACAGATGTTTAAACAGCAACTAGACGCATACTTGCAAAAACATAACATTCAAGCATATCATTGTTCACCTGTAGGGTAATAGTTTCTTGATCCAAGGATAAATCTGCCATTCTGGGGTCAAGAAGGAATTTTTTCCTAGTTTGTTTCAAAATTGGAAGTGCTTCTAATGGTTGTTTTTTCCCTTCTTTTGGATCAACAGCAAAAGACAGATTTTAGGAAGGCTGAACTTGAAGGATGCATGTCTCTTTTCAGCCTTAGTAACTTTGTAACTATGTGCAAGCTATAACTGCTGTTAGTAGCCTCAATTTTATATTTTTGCATAATCTTTTCAAATTACTATATTTTTCTGTGTATAAGACGCGTCCATGAATAAGACAACCCCTATTTTTGAGGCCAAAATTAGGAAATAAATATTTTAAACATCAAATATAACAACTTTTATAATTTTGAAGTGACTTCTGAGGAGAACAACCCACTTCTGATTCTGATGCCTTCCCTGAGCTATGGTACTCTGTGAAGTTCATTGCTCCATAGTGCATGCTGCGAGACTACAGCTCCCACAATACAGCAGGTGGTGTGAGGGCATGCTGGAACATTACAGCAGTATTCTCTCTGCTCCCTGATCCCTATTTCCTCCACCATAAATATAAATTGGAAAGCAGACCCACCTGAAATGGAGCATACCGTAATATGGCTGCTCCTTTTATGGTGTGGCATGTCTCTGGAGCTCCGTTGGTGGTAAGTAGTGATGTCCCGAACTGTTCGCCGAACGGTTCGCGAACGGTTCACCACGGACTCATCGTTGAGTAAACTTTGAGCCTGTACCTCAAAGTCAGCAGACACATTCCAGCCAATCAGCAGCAGACCCTCCCTCCCAGACCCTCTCATCTCCTGGACAGCTCACTAAGAATGCAGCTTCACAATGGATGCTGTCCAGGAGGTGGGTGGGCCTGGGAGGGAGGGTCTGCTTCTGATTGGCTGGAATGTGTCTGCTGACTGTGAGGTACAGGGTCAAAGTTTACTCAATGTTGAGTCCGCGGTGAACCGTTCGGCGAACAGTTCGGGACATCACTAGTGGTAAGTGCTGATGTCAACTGCAGCTCCCACGCATATAGAGACCTCTTCCTCCTTGCCACAGCATTCAAAAGTCTACAGGCCCGACTTCATGTCACTCTGGGCCAATGACCATGACCCAGATAGGATAGGATCATGATCCAGGTCTAATTGGGAGCAAGCGCAACATGGTCTGAGATTATGGGATGGCAGGATCTTACTCCATCTTCAGTTTTTCTACAGATCTGCTCTCACTATGGGGCTGCGGGGCTGGGGGCCCAGTTATGTGTGTGGGCTGTGGCACACTGAAATTAGGCAGGCACCCTCTGGGCTTAAGCCCCGCGTACAAGTGTTTTTTTAACCCCTGTAGTAGCATTTGGTGTATAAAATAATCCCCAATTTTAGACTAATTTTATTTAGAAAAAAACATAGTCGTAAACATGGAAAAATACGGTCTTTAATATTTTTGGATGTCTAAAATTATATATACACATATTCACAAAACTAACCTTCTAATCTAACCTAACTTTAACCATTAACCCACAATTCAACACATACCATTGCCAAGCTCCCAATCTTATACCTAAACTCCCTAGATAAAATTAACCCTAACATCCTATCCAATAGTTTTTCCTTCATATATTAATCTTAAATCCCCTTATCATAAACATAGAAAAACTCTGCTCCATGTCCACAAATCTTAATATTAAATACCCTAACCCTAACACTCACAAACCTAACTTATACCCCGTTAAACTTTAAATCACATTTTTCTAATCACCCAGCAATTTTTTTGTCAAATATTAACCCTAAATCTCCTTCCCTAAATACTTTCTAGCTCTTTCCTTTAGGAGAACTATTAATAGTATAGCAGAGTTGTTAAACACTGAATCCCGGGTGGTCCAATGCAGAGAAAGCACTCAATGTGTCTAATTGTCTGAAACACAAAGTTTATTAGTCCCCCTTTGCTATTTTGGTATTTGGTCAACCTAACCTAGGTTTCCATTTATGACATCATACCTTAGCTGCACTTTGATTAACCAGAAAGCAGTGAGGGAGTACTTCAAGTCTTTGTGTGAAAGAAGTACTATATTCTCTTTGCACAAAGACTATAGTACTTCCTTGTAACAGCACTTGGCATTTGTGCAGATTTTTTGAACTCCTCAACCTACCCCCTGACTGAGAGCGTCAGAATGAAGCATTATGGAGAAAGTTGTTTCTCTTCTGGATAAAAATCATTCATGAAGTAAAAAAGGAAGTTAATGGGAACTTATAGACTATTAAATACCATATTTCAATGACACACAAAATGTATACAAATCCAAGGTCAGTATTAAATAATTATTACAGGAAAGGTGTTCGGTAGTTTAGATAGTTTAAACCTGATACAGCCATTTTGTATGCTAGGAAGCCTTTTTTTAAATTTTATCACTCAAGAACATCAACAAACAGGAACACAATAGGACACTATGCAAAATTAAGGTCAGCATTAAATAATTATTACAGGACAGAGTTAGTGTAATAAGGAAATGGCAACATAGGAAATAATGCAAAGATTGGAAGTATGAATTTAATTTAGGCATCAATTTATTTGTATATTTTTCAGTTCAAAACATGTGAGATAAATGTATAATGTTAAAAGGTAAACATGTTTATCTACATTATGCAAGCTTAAGATATTTGAATATGCTATAATATTTTGCCTTTTCCCCTTTTATTATTAAAATTACTTAAAATTATAAGCAATATAATATATTTTTGTTTATGTCAGGTTTCATTATATGGTTTAGCTGATATTAAATAGTCATGCCATGGTGTAAAAAATACTCATAAAAGTGTTCGCACAGTTTGGTTTCTACATACCATTAAAATTATAATTATGTCATTGAGTTATTTCTCACATATACTTCAAATATTTTTTATATGCATATTTAATTGAAATTAATCATGTGAAGCAGAAACTGGGGAAATATCTTATCTCTTTAATGAACTATACTTCATCCTAATAAAAAAACTATTTTATATAGTTTTAGACCCCTTGGGACATTATATTTAATATATAATTGTAATAAGTCATAAAGCTTATTACTTCCTTAAGTCAATGTCCTTTTTAAATCTCAAAGCAGTGCTTGTTTTATTATAATTAAGAGAACTGTATCTACCTTGATAATTCTAGAAAGGTACTCTAATAATGTTCCCTTTAAGTAGCAAAAAATATAGTATTTGTAATAGAGTAGGTCGGAAACCACAACATGTGAAAGCAAATCATATAACAAAATGATGGTGAAGAATACACTGATACATGTGTTGAATAGTCTATAAATTACATGCCCAGGCAATTCCTTTCCATGGGTTTTATGTTATTTAAGAGGAGTAAAGAAAAAAAAACTGCTTTAATTTAATTTAACATTTAATCTGTTCTGCTATTACAGTTGTGAGCAACCTTAATGCAAGTTCCAAAACAAAACCCTGAGAAAAAAAAATCCCTTATAGTAGCATATTAACTTGCTGAAATGTTGCTAATCTTATAGCTAGTGGGCTAATTTAATTACTGAGAAAATCTTCTAATAACTACCTAAATGTCAATGGAAGCCTTGGACTGTGCCCAACTGGAGAGAGAGCTTTACAACTGTAACTTCGATAACAAGCCTTAAGAGTGAACAAATAAAAAGTAAAACGTGATAAAGTGTGTGAGTGCTGGCTTAAAAGAAGAAGCCGATGGGTCACAAAATAAATATGGAAACTGGCTCCTATGCAATATATAGAGTTAAAAATCTCAGTAAATATTGCAGCATACACTATGCACTCCTTGCAAATTTGTAACAAAAAAACCCAAATTGCAATGTGATGAGATAAATGTTTTGCCACAGTAGCTTAGGTAACAAGGACTATTAAGATAGTATATTTCTAAGCTAGGTGGCAAACATTTATCTCATCAATTTATTTTTTGTTACAAAATTGCAGGGAAGGAACACATGTATGCTGAAATACCTACTAAGATTTTTAAGACTACATCTTTAATAGAAGCCAATTTAAGTATCTTTGTTCTCTGACCTATTAGCTTCCTTTTTTAAGCCAACACTGGTGATGTCCCGAACGGTTCGCCGAACGGTTCGCGAACGGTTCGCCACGAATGTTTCGCCACGGACTCATCATTGAGTAAACTTTGACCCTGTACCTCACAGTCAGCAGACACATTCCAGCCAATCAGCAGCAGACCCTCCCTCCTAGACCCTCCCACCTCCTGGACAGCATCCATTTTACATTCATTGTGAAGCTGCATTCTTAGTGAGCTGTCCAGGAGGTGGGAGGGTCTGGAAGGGAGGGTCTGCTGCTGATTGGCTGGAATGTGTCTGCTGACTGTGAGGTACAGGGTCAAAGTTTACTCAATGATGAGTCCGCGGCAAACCGTTCACGGCGAACCGTTCGCAAACCGTTCGGGACATCACTAGCCAACACACGCACTTAATCACTTTTCACTATTTATTTATTTATTTGTTCGCTCATTTTTTGTTTTGAGGTTTGTCTTTTCCGTTTTGTAATTTTTATTCAGTAAGGATTTACATAAAGTGATTGTTTGTTACCATAAAGAATTACATTATATTGATAGTAATTTCTTTGAAGGCTGGCCCATAGTAGGGGCTTGTCTTCATTAGTTTCTATTGTTAATAACATAATAATCTGCCTGTCACAGAGACAATATAGTTGCCCAAGAAACTTTACAAAGTAATCCCATGGAATTCTAGAAACCAAATATAAAGAAACAGTGAGTCGCAAAAAAATAGAAAGTAAATTATTACCTGTTACATTTATTACACACATTTTTATTTTAAGACAAACATGTTAGACACAGTAATGCAACCCAAAATATTAAACACTGGTGGTGGCATCATCATCATATACAATGTAAGAAAAGGGTTGTGTTTTAGTTTCAATTAATGATACATTCTATCCGCCTAGGTGGCGTCCTGTAAGTTGTCTGTATTAGCACCAACTAAATCCCATTTGCTTAATTTAAAGCATAAGTGTGATTGATATAGATGTTTGATTATGATGCATATATGAATGAGAATCAATCCTTTACCATATAATTCATTGATTTAATTGTGATATATAGAATACATTCTATTGGTAATACAAGGTTTGTGTTAAATGTATGTGGATGTATTTAAAATACAATTGACTGGATATTTCTTGTAACCTTGGTAAATATATGATTTCTAGAATTTCTTTTCCATAGCTTCATAGCTAACATATGTAACATTTATTTAAAACAATGCATGCATAGCTCACATACATGGTTTTATGGAATCCCCTTGTCTTGCAGTACTGATCAGAAGACTCCATTTCTGGTCAAGGGGTCTTACCTTATTCTATAAAACCCAGTCCATCTATGTTTACATCATTTTCAAACTTGTACTTATCCAAGGGTCAGGAAACCTGCTTTCATCCTTTTTTTATTTATTTGTTTTTTAATAAAGCTAACATCGTTCCTCTATATATTCTAACATTGGAGTTGGGTTGGAGGTAATATCTCTTTATTATGTGGTCTAGAGGGTGAAGTATGCAGGCTTTGCCTTCAGCATATGCAGGTAATTATCACTTCTGGTCCCACACACCTACACAAATTAGAGCACTGAGAAGGTACTATTGCTTGATAAACTGATATGTTTTTGTTAATAAATACTAACTGATTACACCTACTAACTGAATACACCTACATTCAGGTGCAGGATCAGTTAGGGAGATATTATGATCTCTACTTGCCACTGGAGCAATCCATTAGTTCTTGTGAATTTTCAAATGCCAGAAGAATGCGAATACAACACACTTATATATGTATAATATCTACGTACAGTTCATACAGTTGCCTGGTAATACCATCTGTATGACAGAGAGAATTGCAGGCTGCCAAAGTTGTCAGCACATGTCTCGTCTCATAATGGATACCTAGAACAATTTTGGCCTTGATTAAATTTGAGTTGGTGGACTTAATCAGGAGTTTATTGACTCCTGATTAATTTATTAGATATTTTAAAAAAAGGCTTATGAAAAGCCAATAAATATACTTATACACTTTACAGTGAAAATATTGGCTTAGGTGATTTAATTCCATTGATTGGGCATATATTGGATATTGGATACGACAACTAAAAGTTGTTAATAAATGTGTTTTTATGTATAAAAGCTTGAAACAATACTTAAATCCACACATAAGAAAATTAAAAGTCTAGGGGGGTCAAGATGACCCTATATTAATATAAAGGAAACACACACAAACAGTGATACAAACTAACACACAGTGATCCATACTGACACACATACTTCAAAAATACACACTAAACACACAAAAAATAAACCCCCTAATATACACATACTCTAAGAATCAGTAACATTTATTTGAAATACCTTGGTGCCACTGCTCACTGAGCCCACCTTGCTCCTTGAAATGGTCTGTGCTCAGCTCCTGCCTGAAACTCTGCTTAAACTGTTGAATTCTACAGCTCCCATCCAGCAGAAGGGGGAATTGGAAGCACAGTCCTGCTCTGATAGCAAACAATAAAACACAGAGAAGCTCCTTCCCAGCAACCTGCCTCCAGTTCTCTGACAGGCCAGAAGACCAGCGTTGGCTGCCCTGCTGTGCCTGACTGCCAGGTCACATGCTTCCTGTGTGTGCAGGCTGTGTGTGCAGGCTGCACTTACTCTAGGCTCCTGCCGGCTGCTCCTTATGTTTCACTCACGAGCAGCATTGATAGTTCACTCTCCAGCTCTTGCTGCTCGCGAATGGATAAATTAAAATGCCAACCTATAGCTGATAAGGGACCTTCACTCACCAGGCGCCCAATGTGAGTGAGTGTGTGTACTGGGTGGGGGGGCAGGGGGGGAAGATAGACTGCTGATGTACTGTGCGACCCCAAGTGCCAAGGCCCACCGAGAAATTTTTCATGGTATCATGGTGGGCCAATCTGGACCTGATTGAAAGCCTTTACAAAACCATGCGACCACCAAGGAATATGCTCCCTTGTTACAGGTTTAAAACAGAGAGGGGATAATATTCTTGAAAAAGTAAATAATATTAAAAAAAAAATTAAAAACTGCTCCCTTCAAACTCTCCTCCCCAAAAATCTCCCTATCCTACCACACAAAGTCTCTCTCTCTCACACACACACATACGCACACACACACACACACAAACATACGCACACACACACACACTCATTGAAACACATATCACTACACCCACCCCCACAAAAACAATGCATCACTTGTACACGCAGAAACACATAATGCATTCATGCACACACACACACAATGCATCCCTTACATACACACATAAACCCACAATTAATCCCTTACACACTACGCACAAAGAAACGCACATTCAATGTTTTAAAATAATCTGCTGTATTTACAGCACTATGTGCAGAGGCCAAAAAATGATCTTCTTTGGCATAATCAGTTTCTTTTCTGGAATGGTTGGGAGGTAGGTAATAATCAGACTGCCAATTGAAATTATTGGAGAGAGACAAATAAAACTAGAGCTCTAGCTCTATTAATCCCATTGTTACATCAGTCCTGCTGTTTTACATACAGATGAGGAGTTAATAGTGCACAGTAATATGTTTTTGAAATAAGGTCCTTCTTAATGATTATTAATCAAATATGGAGTAATAAATATTAAGGGTTCTCAATGAAGTTAAAAGTCAGTATAGAAGTTTTTAATTATACGGTTAAATTTAGGTATGGTTCTTAGCTGCAAATAAAAGAATTACATAATTAGGCTCACTGCCAAGAAGATTAATCGTGACTTGGAAGGAAGATAAATTCACCCAATTGTGCAGTGAAATAAATTAAAGTCAGGAGCTGCTTCAAACAATTTTAACCAATGATATATGTTCAAAAAGAGGTTTACAGAACTATAGTTTACAGCGTAGCTTAAAACATTTGATTTATTTGTGAAGACGGAAGATATGAACTCATAATGAACAGCATAACTGCACATCTCAATTATTTTAATTACATTTTTTTTTAATTTATATATTTTAGAAAGTTTAGCACAAACTCTTTAATTTTCATGTGAGACTGGACTTTAATCCTGGTCTATAGTACAGTTGTCTTGCATGTGTAAAATGGTCTGACAAGAGACCAATCAATCTGTTCATTTCAGATATGCCATTCTGCTTCTGTAGCAAGTCTGTCATGACTGAATGCACGTGTCCCATCATTTTAGACATGTTGATCATCTGATTACTAATGATGTCTTTCATTTCTTTACTGTATTTGCTTGCATTCTGTTATTCTCTGTACATTATCTTGTTTGATTTGAGAAGCTGTCATTGGATATGGAGGCATCCTGGATCTCTCCTGACTCTTCTGAAAGCAGTTGCCTAAAACAGAAAGTGAAGTGCCAATAAGTAAGGTTGTTAGATGCGGCCAGTGCAGAGGATATGTTATGTGAGGGCTACTGATGTGTCTATTGGGGTTGCAGACTGTAGAGAGGTGGGTGCAGCTGTTACAAAGGTTGGCAAGTTGTCTCTTTCTGTGGCCTGGGAGGAGGCTGGAGAAATGCTGGCTTTCCCATTCCTTTTTTTAGTTAAACTGCACTGTCTATTACTTGCCAATGACTAGAGGAGTGGAACAGAAATTGCAGGCAGGGAGAGTTTTGGCTGTTATAACTATACCGTCCCCAGACTGTGACAGTGGTTCATATTTGTGTTACAATGAGCTGGTAGCTGCATATTAGTATGCAGTAGTAACTGAAAGATTTGCAGACCATGGAATAATACTGTCTTGCACCATCTTTGGTGTCTCTGCATCTCCATTGCTGCCTGTTGCTGTTCCAGTTTTCAAAAGTTTACTGGTGTTGCAGCCACTAAACATGTGCATTCATTTTCAGAAGAATGGAAAAATTAAAAGAAATTCATTTTAATAAACAAACAAAGAAATCACTATATATTGCACGTGTAGTAAAGAACACCAACCCCAAAAAAGTGTACCTCACACACACCTTATATTAACAAACAAAAACACATATATATATACCAAAAAGATATATAAAAGAATGTTATAACTACTATATAATACACATATATAATACATATAATATATATATATACACACAAAAAAAATGAAAATCCTTTGAATAAATATTATAACCAGGTGCTAAATCTAAAAAGAAAAAGAAACTGTTTATGGTGAAGTAAGTAATATTAGAACCAGAGAACTGGGAGTATAGACTATATAGTTTATGTTTATATTTAGATTTAACACCTGGTTATAATATTTATTCATCCTGATCTTTTGTGTGTGTATATATATATATAGTCTCCCGAGTGTATTATATATGTGTATCATAAAGAAAATATAGCGCACATTGTATTATTAAATTGAAATAAAATAATAGGATATATAGTCACTTGGTTGAGAACAAAAGATGGTTTTGCTCAGTCCATGATGCTCCACCGTCAGGGAAACCAGGAAGGTACAAATAGTAGTAAAATATAAACTTTATTATAAAAGTAATACTAAAAACAATTAAATAGGAAACAATAGATAGGTTCTTTCAAGTGTATTACGGCTAATAGACCTTCACTGCTTATATACCAGAGTACGTTTTAAAAATTTTGAAAATATCATAGGTTATGTGACCTATTTAAATTAACTATATCACAAATGAAAATACTTAAAAAATCACTCTGGCTCTATCTTACTTTTCCCCCAGAGCTGTAGTCATCTTGCTACTCACATCTATCTGCTGGCCTGGCTCTTATAACACTTGTTTTACATTTTTTTCTTCTTACTCTACCTCCTACATGCTTCCCTAATATTGTGCTGCCTTCTGTCCACATTCTGTAGCCATGGTTGCACTGGTCACATAGTGCAGACCATGGTGCCATCTTACTACACCATCCAGTCTTTTACATATTATTTTAAGGTCAAACTTCCTAATTTTGTCGTCTCCACTGTACATCAGCAACCAGATAAGAGATACTCTGGCTTGAGTGCTTAAGCTAATTTCCATCTCTCTCTCTCTTTCTCTCTCTCTCTCTCTCTTTCTCTCTCTCTCTCTCTCTCTCTAGATAGATAGATACATACACATATTGTTGATACAGGGCAAGGGCTCCTTACATGTGTAGTTGTTATCTCCGCTGATGGAGGCCCTTAGCAGTCATAGATAGAGTCTTAATTACTGGCAACATCCTCAATTCATGCAGGTCATAGTTCTCACCAGATATAGTAGAGAATTTGTATTTATTTTTTATTTCAAGCTGCCCAAGCCTGGCTTCCCATCCTTAAATTCTAATGTAGATTGCTTGTAGAGAAACTAACAGCTTCGGACAATGCAAACTAAAGAAAAATCTTTTTGCACAAATCTTTTTAACCAAACCAAATTTTCTTGCTATGCAAGTACAGTACAATTGGTGTAAATACGTGTATATTGGTGAAATTACTGTCCGGTGAAATACAGGGATTCATCTGATGCTAATTGTGGCTTCATTGTAAGAGTTTCTATAACTGTAGTGATGTGCTGTGATGGTCCAGCTTTTCTGAGTTTCTGGTCCAGCTGTAGTAATGTGCTTGCTAGTGCTGTAGGAAGGCAAAAAGAAAAAGGAACCAGTACTCAACTGTTTAATTACCAGATCACATATTTCCAGTATATTTCTATACATTATGAATAAATGAGCACTTAATCTTGTCAATACTATAGGGCAATCTAAACTTACTACTAACATTTCTAAGCCTATTTTCAAAATTATTCAGTTTAACTAGTAAATACGAAGGAATATTTAGGGGCATTATGCAAAAGAGATAAAATTCTATCCTAGTTCTGACCAACTACTACATTTAATAGTATATATATGGAGAAAGAGAGAAAAAGAGAGAGCGACATAAAACTAGCAATGAAAGAGAAGAACAGTTTGGTAAAACTTTATAAAGTGTTTGGTAAGTATTTTTTTATTAATAAATATTTATTGATTTTTAGAAGTATATAAAGAAAAAGACAAACAATCATGTCATCAGAATACAATATTGACACCCCAACATCCGTACAAAACCCAGAACTCTTGTTTATCAAGTCAAACATTGGTCAGTCTGCTTTAAAATTCAATAATTCAAAATCATTGACCAAAATGACAAAACAAACAAAAACACGATGGACTTTAGTCAGGAAAGACAGTAATAAATGCAGAAGGGGTTCACAGTTCAGATCTCAAAAATACATATCATACAAAACCATATTTTGTATCCTATACCACTAATGCAAAATCCCATGGAGGGGGGAGAGAGGTAGAGAGATGAAGGGAGAGCATTGCAAGATGCTAATAGAGACTGATATAGATCCATTCAGGAGATTCCCTCATTTTTATATACTTATACTTCTTGGATAAAAGTATTCCATATTTCCCATCCATATTTAATCATATGCAGAGGCTCCATCTCCATCTTTAATTGAAAATAGATTTGTGCTTTTAATATTGCACATATTGGGGACTCCGTCTGTTTCCAGAATTTTACAATAATTTTTTTTTTGCTGCTATAAGGATATGAGTAGCCATATATTCATTTTTTTGCAACAATTTAGGCCAGTCAAGATGTAATAAAGCAATTTGGGGAGAAAATATCATATGAGAACCCATGAGAGTCCCTAATACATTATATGTTAATTCCCCAAAAAGATTTAATTTCTGACAGTTCCACCAAATATGGGTATAGGAACCTTCTAGTTGGTTACATCGCCAGTATAGAGAAGAATATGTGGGGAACATCTTATAGAGTTTCTTTGGGACCTAGTTCCAATTAGTTAATATTTTATACTATAACTCAATGTATATATTTCTTGACTTTTGGTATAATCTTATACCAGTCCAATATTTGGATCTTTATTTCAAGATCACTTTTCTAATTATTTATAACACTAATAACTGGGTCTATTATAGATGGATCATCCTCATCAAAAATGGTACTTTTCATCAAAGTTCTAACATTACCTTCATATTTCATTAAACACTCCAATCCTATGTTTTCGTTATCTTTTTTGCATATAAAATTACTCAGATAGCTTTTCATTCTAAGATAGCAAAAAATGTCCTTTGAAGGAAGATGGAATTCAAGAGCTATTTCATGAAAAGATTTCATATGAGGGCCATTTAAGATATCTGTTAAAACATGTATACCATTCTTTTTCCATGTAGATAAATTAATTTCTTCCATATTGTATTCTAGAAGGCTTATACTACTCTTAAATCTTATACTATTATCCCATGATAAACTATGTTCTGTCTTAAATCTGGACCAAAACATTATAGTTTGATAAGTGAAATGATGTTTCCCACCTTTGTTGCCAGATATCCTATCCATACCCAATTTTTTGGGATCAATCCACAGTAAAAGGGAAAGATCCGATACTTCCAACATAAATTTTTCAATATCATACCAAGAATCTTTAGATTCTGTTTTAAACCATTTAGCAATATGTTTAAGAATAGCAGCATCATGATATTTTTTAATATTGGAAATTGCTAGTCCACCCTTATCTATGCTTTTCTCTAATATCTTTTTTTTTTTATTCTTGGCTTTTACCTTTTAGATATATATTGAGAAAAGATTCTCTGTATTTTGAGTAAATTTGATCTGTGTAAACATGTGGGTATCACCCCAAAAAGATAGTTCCATATTGGTTTTATGATGTTAATCCATCCCAGCCATGAAAGTTCCAAAGGCTTCCAATCATTCAGCGATCTGGTAGTTTGATTCAACAGTGTCTCCCAATTTGCCTTAATTAAATTATTTGCCTCAGAAGTAAGAATTATACATTGGTATGTATTTTTAAATGAACTTTGTTGCATGGTTGAAATTATAGACATGGAAAGTCACTAAATAAAATGTGTATGATCATAACACATTAATCTTTCACCAGCACGGCAAGTAAATAAATACATACATAAATAAACATGTGACTTTCTTTATTTGTTTAATAATTTTAATTATATACCTAGAAAGAAGTAACTTGCTTGATTTTGCCTAATTTAAAACAGCCAGTTTTCCTCCACTTTAAAACAACTTTAGTCAAATGACTTTGAAGTAAAATATTTTTCGACATGTTAATTCAATCACACAACTTTTCTTCACAACTGTTTCATTTATAATAAGTGTATGACATATATTTCTATACCTACATTCTGCAGTAAGTGGTTGGAGAAAGAATCTATGTAGATTGAGCTGGAAATGCATAACTTTGTTGTATTCAATATTTAAGTTACAGAATCAAGATCAATAATTTTAATCAGAAAAAAAAAATGATTATATGAATGCATAAAAATAAATTAAAATCTCATTATTTCAAGAAATATGCTGGTAATGGAACAAACTAGAGCTAAAAAGTAATTTGTTGCAACTGGCAAGTTAATCATAAATAAATTATACTGAATATGTACATAATTCATTGTCATTATTTTTTCATAACAACTTGGGTCAACATTTGATATAAGGCCTATTTGTTTAATTAAACAAAAACAAAATTTGGTAATTATGAAAAATTTAAATGTGCTTCTAAAATTAATCTTCCATGGAGCATGATCATTTTGCAATAAGTGTACTATCGAATAAAATATCAAATTCCAACCCCATTTTTATTTTTTAAAATAATGCTTTTTGTAGAATGGTAAATTTAAAAAAATACGTGAAAGTTTCTCCCAACATTCTTTGCTTTTCATTTGATTGTTACTTTATGATTTGTCAAAGTATACCCAGTGAGAATTATCCATCTTTATTTAGGACCATATTTCTAACAATACATTACTGCTATGAATCTTTACACTCCTAAAGAGACTGTAAATAGTAGTTTTGTTTCAAGCTCCCTCCCACAGGAGATGTTGCTTGCCCATACTGTAACCCTTCCTAAGTCACCTACAATTTGTAAAAATTTCAGACCAATTTAGCTATTAAATAAAAAAACAAAATTATATGCAAATTGTTTTGGCAGCTCATATACCCTCCAATATTTCATGACTCAGGCTTTACATCAGGACATCAATGTTCTGACAATATATTGTACATGTATAGGATGTTTCTGCAATGGTATATTGTACTCATGGTATATTGTATCTCAATAAACTACAATTTAAAAATAATATATATATATATATTTTTATATATATATATATATATATATATATATATATATATATATATATATACATATTGTTTAAAAGCTTGTATATGAATTCATATTATAAAATAACATTTTTTATATATCATTTTGATCCATCCACATACTTATCAATCATCTGTCTATAAGTTTTTATAAATTGGCTGTCTAAAAGTGTTATATTTCTAGCTATAAATGTAAGGTACATGACTTTTTCAAAAAATTTATCAAGATGAAATTTGATATAATGTACTTTAGATCTGTGTGCACTTCATTTTTTGTTGACCTAATTTGTTCTGACAATTTTGATTTGCACCCTGGAAATGCATACACTACATGGACAAAAATAAAAAAACACAATAGTGGTGGATCTGCTAGGAAAAATTAGAAAAAAAAGCACAACATAGTGCTTAACTGTGTTGATACAATTGACCACTAACACCTTGAATGACAAGTACAAGCTTAAACTTGTCATTCAAAGTGTTAGTGGTCAATTGTATCTAACACTGATTTTATAGCAACACAGTTAAGCACAGTATTGTGCATTTCTTCTCATTTTTCCAAGCAGATCCACCCCTATTGTGTTTTTGTATTTATGTTTGAAGATTGAGGAAGTTCTCGAGGTAGAGTTTTTCTGCATAAGATAATTTTGATTCTAAATTTTTATTTACACTGTTTCACTGTTCAAGGGTTGTGAATTTAATTTTGTATATTTCTACATGTCTACACTATATGGACAAAAGTATTGGGACACACCTCTTAATTTTTGAATTTAGTGGTTTCAATCAGATGCATTGCCACAGATGTATAAATGAGAAAAAAAGCAGACATGTAGACATGTATATTTCTACATGTCTACACTATATGGACAAAAGTATTGGGACACACCTCTTAATTTTTGAATTCAGTGATTTCAATCAGATGCATTGCCACAGATGTATAAGCCATGCAGTCTGCACTTACAAACATTTGTGAAAAAAATAGTCATTCTGTAGAGCTCAGTGAATTCAAGCATGGTACTGTGTTAGGATGTCACCTTAATAATATGTACGTTTGTGGAATTTTATCCCTGTTAGATATTCCACATTGAACTGTAAGAGGTATTATTAGAAGGTGGAAGCATCTAGGAACAGCAGCAACTCTTGCCATGAAGTGGAATCACATTAACCCCATCCAATACTGTCACTCATCTCAAGCAGCCATACCACACTCACCCTATCACATAAACCACCTAATCCTGTCACACTCACCTCCACTCACCCTGTCACACTCTATCCTAGAACCGAGCTACACTCACCCCCAATCCTGTCACACTCTTCCCCAACCATGTCACACTCACCATGTCACATTAATGTCTCTAATCCTGTCACACTCTGACACACTCACCCTGTCATATTAGACCTCTTTAATCCTGTCACACTCCCTCCTCCAACCCTACCACATATACCTACAAGCCTGCCACATTCATGATGTGGCATTAACACCAGTAATCCTGTCACACTCTGCCACACTCACCCTTTCACATGAAGCACCATTAGTCCTCCCCCTAGCCCTTTCACACTCCCTCATACAGCGATGAAACATTCCCCCCTACTGTGATACTCAACCACCTATCCATGTCACATTCACCCTATCACATTCCCTATTGCCCTATTATCAACTTCCATAATTCGGTCACACTCCCTCCTTCAACCCTGTCACACTCACCCTCCCTCATTCTGTCACACTCACCTGCTAAACCTGTCTCATTCACCCCCAGCCCTGTCACACTCACCCTGCCACGGTTATTTGTTTACTCACTCTGTCATAGACACCCTCTGAAGACAGTCATACATACACAGTCATGAAACATAGATTTGCAAAAAACACAAAGGCTACAGATAATCCCCCTTACACACAACACACCACAAGCAGCTACCCCACAAATAGCTCTTAGCCAAACACAGCCCTCATAGATATGCATTGAAGCAATGCATCTCTATGAGTAAAATTCAGTGTCTCTATGCAAAGGGTGAAGACACTAAATGTCAGTACTGCACACTGCTCCAGGAGACACCTCTGGTAGCTATCTGACGAGTGGCCAGTGGAGGTATCCTTAGGCTGTAATGTAAACACTGCCTTTTCTCTGAAAAGACAGTGTTTACTGCAAAAAAACCTGAACTAATGATTATACTCACCAGAACAAAGCTGTAGTTGTTTTTGGTGATTATAGTGTCCCATTAATATTTTTTAAATATTATTGATATGTAAGATGGATGACATTGTTTTCTTATCTATAACTTTCTTATTTAGTAAATTATTTTTGTTTTTCATAACCCCTTCACACCGACACTTATGTATACACGACTGCCAGACTATGCAACCCTACCACACATATGTGTAAATTATGTCACAACAACAGTCAGAGAGCTTACAACGCAGTGGAACTGAGCAAGTAGATGAATACAAAGACAAACTCTCTATATCCAGTGCAGCAAGTTACCATTCAATATAACTATAGCTTCTAATACACACACAGTGCAACATGTAATTTTTTTTTCCCACAATGTGTGTTAGTGGGGCCTCATGTTTAAGCTTCCCTTATGGCCGCACAAAGTCTAGATGTACCACTGCATATGATGTATATAAACATATTATGATGACTTGGTGTTACCCTACCCTACCCTTTTCTTTTGTACACCTTTCCCCTTTTGTGAATCCTCAAAAATGACTTAAAGGTTAAAAAATGTAATATATTGATATTGTTATGTAGTTTATACATATGATATATTTTTTATATGTTAACAAGTTGAAACATTAATTTTGAAAGTTTATTCAAAAATATTAGCACATTTGGAAAGCTTATCCAACAATAAGAAATGAAGGCCAGTATTTGAAACGTTGATGTCTTATATGTTACATTATAGAACCTAAAATAATTAGTTATTTTGTATTATAAGAAGTACTAATAATCACTTCTCTCTATTTCAAAGGAAACCTACCTAAAATTAACCATTGTTTGAACTCCTAGCTTTTGCATAGTCATAGACCTTAGCAAAAGGGCATTAACTATCATGTTCGCAGCTGCACATCACATGCCAAATGTTACACAGGAAGAACATTCACCAGCTGTCATGTTTGGACCTGCAGATTACTTATGATGTCAGGAAGGAAGTGCGTTCACTGTGTTGAATTTAAACAGCTGCATGTTGGTTCAGTCATGTGACAGAGACAGCAATATTGATAAAATGTGATGTTCACAGTTAACTTAAAGGGACACCGTAGGCACTGTATCCGCTTCATCTCATTAAACTGGTTATAGTGTCTGGAGTCCCCTTGTGCCATCATTTCTTTCAGCATTAAACAGTTTTTAATGTTGTAATGTTTTAATGCTAAACAAGAGACCACCGCAGTCCATCCCCTCTGTGCTGCTTTGGCTAATAAGGAAGTATTACCCTGAGCAGCAATGGGCAGCTGTGATTGGCTGAGAGTGTCAGCTGACTGCTTTTAGCCTGTCAGAGTTCCAACTGATGGTATGAATGGGTATGACAACAAGGAAGTGTGTAATCTCTGCCTTAGCTACACATACAGAAGGGGCCGGACTGTGGGTGGCCAGGGACTCTTATTTTGTGGCATACTGCACAAACATGGTGCAACACTGAATGGAGGGACAATGCCAGGGTACTCCAGCCACTATAACCAATTCAAAGAGACAAAGTGGTTATAGTGACTACAGTGTCCCTTTAAGAAATCATATAGACAGCAGGTGTCTAGTGCTTACCATGTGTCTGAGAAGGAGTTTTGTCAGTGGGCTGAGAAGGAGTTAGTCAAAAGTAATAATTCCAGTGCCATATAAAAAAAATGCCAGTGATCAAAAGGTGTTACACAAACTCAGTATTGGTGTACACGTGTTACAAATTATTATGCAAATTATATTTTTCTCATTTACCTAAATAACTGATGTAGCATAATTGTCATGTTATCAACTATTAAGAGTACAATTCAAATTTTATTGAACAAACCTCCTAATGATAACAGTATTTTTTAAACATAAAACCATGTAATGCACTGTTCCAAATTATTACGCACTGTAAGTTTCAAAACACCTTATAGGTTGTAAAGAACTGAAATTTGTTGTGTTTGCAGCATATTTACTGAAATTAAAAGCTATTTCTATTAAACTTATAACAACATTTTAACTGTTTAAACATTTTAACAGGTCACATTACATTTTAACATAGGGCCCCTTATTTGATAGCAGCTTCACACGTCTTGCATCCATTGAACTTGTGAGTTTTTGGACAGTTTCTGCTTGAATTTGTTTGCAATATGTCAGAATAGCCTCCCAGAGCTGCTGTTTGGATGTAAACTGCCTCCCACACTCATAGATCTTTTGCTTGAGGATGCTCCAAAGGTTCTCAATAGGATTGAGGTCAGGGGAGGATGGAGGCCACACCATGACTTTCTCTCCTTTTATCCCCATAGCAGCAATTGATGCAGGAGTATTCTTTGCAACATGAGATGGTGCATTGTCATGCATGAAGATGATTTTATTATGGAAAGCATAGTTCTTCCTTCTGTATCAGGGAAGAAAGTGGTCAGTCAGAAACTCCACATACTTTGCAGAGGTCATCTTTACACCTTCGGGGACCAGCTCTCTTCCCATGATTCCGGCCCAAAACATGACTCCACCACCACCTTGCTGACGTTGCAGCCTTGTTGGAACAGGGTGGCCGTCCACCAGCCATCCACTACTTCATCCATCTGTACAATCCAGGGTTGCACCGCACTCATCAGTGAACAGGACTGTTTGAAAATTAGTCTTCATGTATTTTTCTGCCCAATGCAGCCATTTTTTGCTTGTGAGCATTGGTTAGTGGTGGCCGAATAAAAGGTTTATGTACAGTTGCAAGACTCTGAAGGACTCTACACCTTGATGTCCGTGGAACTCCAGAGGCACCAGCAGCTTCAAATCTCTGTTTGCTGCTATATAATGGTATTTTAGCAGCTGCTCTCTTGATCCGATGCATGGATATGGCAGAAATTTTCCTCAATGTGCCTTTAGCTGCACTTACCCGTCTGTGCTCCGAATCAGCCACAAATTTCTTAATAGTGTGATGATCATGCTTACGTTTTCGTGAAATATCTAATGTTTTCATACCTCGTCCCAGGCATTGAACTATTTCACTCTTTTCTGCAGCAGAGAGATCCTTTTTCTTTCCCATGTTGCATGAAAATGGTGCTCTGCTTAATAATGTGGAACACCCTCCTTTAGTAGTTTTTCCTTAAATTGGGCTCACCTGGCAATCTAATTATCACAGGTGTCCGAGATTGTTTTCGGTGATCAAAAGAGCCCTGCGACACAATGCCATCCATGAGTTAAACTGAAAAACAAAATATTTAATCTTTATGTCACTTAAATAGAATTTGCATAATAATTTGGAAAAGGGTGTATACAAGACTGGTATTTGTCCAGCCCACTAAATTTGTCTGAACATTTTTAGAGTTCCTCAATACCTCACTCACCTGACCAGAAATGGCAATGATCTTCTAGGATGAAGAACACATTAATTCAACAACAATATTAAATATAATAATTTAAAGTAGTTACTTTATTTATGAACATCTTTTTTTATACCGGTGTTCCAAAAATGATTGAAATGAACCATTTTGGGAGAAGTTTTTTTTTTCAATTCTAAGTGATCTCCTGTAGGTGGACCTCATGCCGGATCCAAGTTTAGACTGATATAAAAGTAACAAATAGTTTTTTGAAGATTCCATATCATTTATGCACATTATGTAAATATACACTGCAAAATAATAGAGGGGCCCACACTGCTCAACAACTCCACAACAAAATTATATAATTTCTTAACTGAAAAAATAACAATTCAGCAAAATGGCTGCATGGACCGGCATACTAACTTCTAGGAGGCATGAACTTCACATCACATCCACCAAAATTACCCCCTTCTTCACTTCACAATGAAAATACATAACAATATAGCAATTATTTTACACTTCTCTGCAATGTATGTTACAAATTTAATGCCTGCCCAATTAATTTTCTGTGATCTCCCCTGCTGGCCTTGGCCCATGGCCACCGCGGCCAACCGGGCATTTGCCCGGTGTGCCCGATGGCCAGTCCGGGCCTGCTTGTCAACAAGGTGGAATTGCATCCCTTTCAATAATGCTTGACTTACTTGGGAAACACCCAATTTATGTCATTGTGATGAACCTGTGTTGTGCTTTTAAAGATGATGAAGACACATACTTAGTATGAGAATGATAGGGTTAAAATAGTATCTATGTTCTACACTGGTTTTCCTCACTGTTTTCTAAAAGAGTCACAGTGACAGGCCACAGTCAGTAGGAATACCACAGTTACCACATATCTTTGTTGCCTACCAGTTTAGCTAATTTCTTCCTACAGAAAACATATAATTTAAGCATATAATACATATTATTAAGGTTTTGAAAGTGTAAATACTGTCCATGGGAGAGGGGCTTCCTATATGTCAATTGGGGTGAAACACCCCCTATTAGTATGTACTATCCATGTGAAACATGTCTCAAACTTGTAACATACCACATTGCCATAGAAACAGATGGAGTAGTATAAACAAAAGTGACCCCAAGGCACTACAAAATGGACTTCATCTCAAGCCACGTGTGACTCATGAGCCACACAAAGAGGATCTATGTTATAATGGATTATACGTCTGTTTTTTTGAATGCTAAAATTTGCAGTGCAGCACTTTAAAATTGGTGCTAGATACAAAAGGAAATAGTTACATCGTTAGGTCAGCTAACAGCAGAACAACTATATCTAGATACATCATTTTACGTCATTTTACGTATTGTTCCTAGAAGATATTGACCCTGGCAAACAAGGTACCCCAAAGGGGAAGCAAACGCCTCTTAGATCTTTGCCCTGCTTGTCGTCAGCTTGGTTGTACTGCAACTTGATTTCCTTTGTTTTCTATCAAGATTAAGTCTCTTAGTTTATTGAATCCTAATGAGGAAAAAACATCTTGTTATATTGGGGCAGTCTCTGTCATCCCCTTTTTAGAGAATTCACAGAATGTATTTACTATCTTTCAATATAACACATTATTCTAGGATTATACAGTTAAATGATCTCACTTTGCAATTACTCCTGGGTCTTAGACTCAGTTTTCCAATATGGTTGTACAAAAAAATAGAGTATTTATAGAAATGTTTTGTATAATATTAATATTGTCTAACATAAATATTAAGATTTACTTTTAGTGCTATGTGTTATGATTCGTGTGTGTTCATGAGTAGTGATGTCCCGAACGGTTCGCCGAACGGTTCGCCGAATGGTTCGCGAACGGTTCGCTGCGAACGGTTCGCCACGGACTCATCATTGAGTAAACTTTGACCCTGTACCTCACAGTCAGCAGACACATTCCAGCCAATCAGCAGGAGACCCTCCCTCCCAGACCCTCCACCTCCTGGACAGCATCCATTTTGAAGCTGCATTCTTAGTGAGCTGTCCAGGAGGTGGGAGGGTCTGGGAAGGAGGGTCTGCTGCTGATTGGCTGGAATGTGTCTGCTGACTGTGAGGTACAGGGTCAAAGTTTACTCAATGATGAGTCCGTGGCGAACTGTTCGCGACCCGTTCGGCAAACCGTTCAGGACATCATTATTCATGAGTATAATAAAGTTCTTTGTTATTGCTGTGACGGTCACCCCTGGGTAGTCGGGGTATTTACCGCCTAGATGTCCTTTTCCCTAAGCTGGAAGGGTGCTGTAGAGCCCTAAAACGACATTCCAGTCTATTGCTGTGATAAGTAAGTCCCTTAGAGCTCTGAGAAGAGCTAGTGATTACAGCAGGTATGGCATTTCCCTACAACACGAGACAAGGCTGCGAGTTGACGGTAAGAAGATCTGAAGGTTTATTGGTACAACTTGGATTTATATACAATTCCTAAGGCCAGAGGCACACCCTCTGGACCTGATGGGGCACCGAATTACAAAATGTACAGACCAATAAAAACAATGTACAGTGGCTGGCACTCTCACATACTGCACACAACCCCTCCCCTCTGCTTGGGAGATAATTGAGCAAGATACTGTAAGTAACTCAATTATCCCCAAGCAGAAAAACTACATTTTACCCAAAGTATAGAAAACACCCCAAAACACCACATATCCCCACAAATCCCCTGATAGCCCTGATCTGGGTGACCAACATATCCCAAAATCACCCAGATCAGAGCAGAGGTTCAGAAATTCCTGGAAGTCTCTTTTGGCCAATGATTAAAATGTACTTCAAATAGTCGAATGGGACTATTCGTGCACAAAGTCAGGGTTGAAGTGTGTCCAGTAGTTTACTTTTACCGATCGGCACTCTGTTCATGGGGATTTAGTCAAACTTAGTTGGAGGTGGAAGTTCCAGCGCTGTTCGTGCCATCGAGTGTCCGATTTTAGTTCCATGAACTCTACGGCAAAACCCTGCATACCGCGTTCGACTAAACAAGATGACCGCCACCACGTGTTCGGCTATACGAACAGCGACCACCCAGCCATTCGTTAATTATGCTGCAGTTAACCATAAATTATGTGAGGTTAACAAGCAGCACACTTACAATTATGGGTGGTCTGTTCTTTCGACATAAATTTCGGTACACAAACAACATGGAGAAATAGCTTTGGGTGTTTGGGTTCGATAGACAAAAAGGGGGAAAAAAACAATATAACCACTGGGAATAAGAGAGGGCTCCTGTTACAATTGCCTTGTTTCATTAACACTCCCCAAATATTAGGGGTGTGCATGGACAACAAATTTGGTTCAGTTCGGAAATTGGACCAATGGCAATGTCTCTTTTACCCATTTATGGTCTACATACTGCTGAGATATTTACACCTCTTTAAGCATCCTATAAGTGGGGATTGTACCGCTCTATGCTATTAATACTAGAGCTGGTATTAAGCCCTATAAATGTGAGTAGGACCATATTCGACCCTGCAATTTATACCAATTTTTATAAGAAATCTGCACTGTTATCCTCTCTCTGTTTCCACATACGGATTCCCACAAGTTGTCCCTATCCGGCTCTTCTTAGCACACAGTCTTCCCTACACACTGCTGGCTATCTTTCTGGCAAGTTGTGCATTTTGACTTTTTCTTTCTACTATTTGATTGTTATTTGTTACCATCACCCTTGTTATTGGACTCTTTTTTTTAAAATAATTTTTTTATGTATTGTTTTATTTTTTTCAGTATCTTTTTACTTAGTTTGTTATCAGGCGCAACACCCTGACAGCCTGATTTATATACTATTCCACCTCAATGACTCTGTGTACCTTCATTGGCCAAGTGTCAGTGACAAAATCACCATTAATTGGCTGTCCTCTAACATCAATCACAAATATTTGATCATTTCATTGGACAGGGAATAGTGAAACCGGATTGGGCAAGCAAGCATTACATTGCACAAAAGTAATTAGCTTATTGGTCAAGATTCCTGCCATCATTCACGTAAATTTCCCTCCCTCTTGTTTTGCCACTTTTCAGAAATCATAATCACTTCAGATCTTCGGAACTTCCGAACGACCGAACTTTGTCACTTTGGCGCTTCGGAACCTCGGCACTTCAGACTTTCGTAAGCCTCTGAATGTCCGAATGGCATGAAATTTGTATGAATGTACATTCGGAACAAAACTAATTGCACATGTCTACCAAATATTACTGAGACTCTGGAAGATGGATTTCAGTCAACTTGTTATTCAGCCTCAAGCACATATCTGCTTCACTAGCTGATTCTTCAGTAACAACTCACCATGGTTACCACCTTTCACACAGAGACCTCAACACTCCAGGGGGGCGTTTTGCTGTTCTTTAAGATGCATTCATAGCAACACTATATTTAAAGGTTTAATATTTTTTTTTTAATATATATTTTGTTTTTTCTAATCATCTGATATTTTAGTTTATTTTTTAGTCCAAAATGTCTAATTTGCAAAGTCCTGGGGAATTCAAGATACATGTAAAAGAAACATTCCCATTGCTACTAATTAAGCCCTCCCTCTTTCCTCCCACTGAAGTTGATTTAATATTTTCTCTCACCTGTCTTTGGTGTACAGTAACTCTACTCTTCTTCCATATATGTAATTAAATGACTTATTGTGTGTTTGATCTCTCTGGTAAATAACTTTCCCTGTGATGTCCCATGCACCAAGAGCTATAATATATCAGTCTCATCCTATCCTTACAATTTCTACATTATACCAGAAGAATCATCAGAAGCAATTCAACTAAAAATGTCTCTCATAACTAAATTACATTAATGTTTTTAGTGTAACCAAAACAATTATTTTGTCAAAAAAATATTATTAATAATAACAATTTAAATCATTATATTTATTTTTCTTGCGCTATTCACTTTTTGCAGACAAGGCCCTTGAAATGTTTAAAATTCTTTTAGCATTTCATTATTCACACAACGTTAGTTATGCTAGATTCATTTTTCTAGATTACATTTTGCAAGGCTTAAATTCATAATTACTCAGCTTAAAGAAAATGCTGTGGAAACATGTTCATAGAACTTTTAAAAATAATACATTTAAAGGGACACTATGGGCACCCAGACCACTTCATCTCATGGAAGTGGTCTGGGTGCAGTGTCCCTGTCCCCTTAACCCTGTAATGTAAAATATTAAATGTGTATATCACAGGATTAAAACTGATTCTAGTGGTTATCTATCAGACAGCCACCTGTGCTTCCTGCAGTTTCATAGAGTCTAACTCCATGAAATTACACTGGTCGTCCTCAAGCTTTGCATAAGGACATCCAGCTTCTTGAAAAATCCAATAGTAAAGCACTGACTTGCTTTCCAACTGGGATTTCCAAAGGTGTTCATGGCAAGCCAACATATTGCCGACAGAAAAAGTGGAGATGGAGAAGGAAAGAGGTAGGTGTTTAAAATACAGTTTTGTATTCCCAATGCTATAGTGTTCCTTTAAATAAGCATACCCTTTACCTTTTATGTTTTGACTTTGCTAGATGCATATGAATTAAAAAAGAAGAGTATTTGAACAAAAGGCAAAATATATTTCAATATGAACCAATAAGGCTTGCAGTTCAGTTTTGCTTTTGACTTTTCATTTTTCCATAATTCAAAATTGTTTAACGTTCTGTCACCAAATTTTTGAAAAAGGGTCAATCCATTTATATCTACTTTGTCCTGATGGAAAAGTAATTTTGCAATTATTGTTGAAAGTCTCTATTCTGCAAGCAGACAAACTAGAATGCATGCAATGTGCCTATGTGCTGACATAAATGAACACTTCATCAAATTACACAGTCTCATGAGCAGGCACAATTCCTCAATTCAGTAATGTTTCATGCTCTACTGCATTGTCTCTCCGCTCTACCCAGCTGCACAACCAAAGCCGTAATTCAACAGATAAGTGCCTGATGGGAGTTACACAGTATAATGTCTGTCAAATACATCTAATGATAGGAGATGGTATGTGAAAAGGTTAGCACTGAAATTTATATTTGAACTTTTTTCTATTTCCAATTGGATGAGTTTTTAAGAAAAAAATAAAAAAAATACAATAAGCATTTGAATTAGAACAAAAGAAGCAATAAAGCACACTAAGGTAAAGGCAATATACCTATTTTTATAATACATGAGAATTTATAAATTGTCTTGGGAAATGGCCATCAATTCAGGTAAAATACATTTCACATATATTTTCACTTTTAATGGACTTGCCGCTCGCTTGTTAGTACACCATGTGAAATAAAAAATTTAATGTATTTTAACAAGCTAATAATTAGTGTTCAGTTATATTCACTGTAGTTATAACAGCTTCTTATTCACATCATCATCTCAATAGTGCATAATGGGAATTTATGTTTATCTCTCGTATTAAACATATGTTTGATTGAATGTACAAGCCCATACTGATCATAAAAGTATGAGCAAACATTTGACTTCTCTACAAGCCCACACTGATCATAAAAGTATGAGCAAATAGTCAACTTCTCTGACTGTGTGAAGCAAGTTTGCTAACAGGTTTATTTATGAAGGAAGAATTCAAAGTGAATTATAATACAATTACAATTAATTATATAGTGATAACACATTCCTATGTACAATAGGTAAACATGACAAACATATAATTTTTACAAACACATATGACATATGGGAACAGTAGGTTAAGAGGATCCTGTACAAACACGTTTACAGTCTAAAGCATGGGTCGTCAACCTGATCCTTACCGTGGGCGGTAGGGATTTCGGCGGCTAAATCCTCCTTTTTAAGAGGATTTCTCCTTTTTAGAGTGGGCGGGCAGGAGCGAGCGGCTTGGGGCGCAAGATTTCAGTGACAGGCAGGAGGGAAGCGCTCCCTCCTGCCAGGCCACCTTCTGGACCCCCCAGTGCGGCAGAGTTCTAATCCGAGGTGGCGAGGGAGCTCTAACCTCTCTACTCTGCTCCCTCGCATGATGTTTGCTGATGCCACGGGAGCCGAAATATGACGTCATATTCCGTCTCCTGGCATCAGTAGACAGCCCGCGAGGGAGCAGAGCAGAGAGGTTAGAACTCCATTGCCGCCTTGGATTAGAACTCTGCCGCCCTCCGAAGTGAAGCCCCACTGGACCCCAGGGACAGATCCACACCAGCTCGGCTGAGTGGACATTTAATATTAATAATTTGTGTGTCTGTAAGTGTATGTGGGAGTGTGCATGTGTGTGTCTGTAAGTATATGTGTGTGTGTCTGTAAGTTTATGTGTGAGTGTGTGTATGTTTGTCTGTATGTGTTTCTCTGTGAGTGAGTGTGTGTGTGTCTGTAAGTGTATGTGTTTGTCTGTGAGTATGTATGTGTGTGTCTGTAAGTGTATGTGTGAGTGTGTATGTGTATGTTTGTAAGTATATGTGTGTGTCTGTAAGTGTATGTGTGAGTGTGTGTATGTAAGTGTATGTGTGAGTGTGTTTGTGTGTGTGTGTATATGTGTGTCTGTAAGTGTATGTGTGAGTGTGTTTGTGTGTGTGTGTATATGTGTGTCTGTAAGGATATGTGTGTGTGTGTCTGTAAGTGTATGTGTGAGTGTGTGTATGTTTGTCTGTGTGTTTCTCTGTGTGTGTTTGTAAGTGCATGTGTGTGTTTGTCTGGGACAGTGTGTCTGTAAGTGTATGTGTGAGTTTGTATGTGTGTGTCTGTAAGTATATGTGTGTGTGTGTGTGTCTGTAAGTGTATGTGTGAGTGTGTGTATGTTTTTCTGTGTGTATGTGTTTCTGTGTGTGTGTGTTTTTGTCTGTAAGTGTATGTGTGTGTTTTTCTGTGACTGTGTGCCTGTAAGTGTATGTGTGAGTGTGTGTGTATGTGTGTATGTTTGTCTGTCTGTATGTGTTTCTCTGTGAGTGTGTGTGTCTGTAAGTGTATGTGTGTGTGTTAGTCTGTGAGTGTGTGTGTCTGTAAGTGTATGTGTGAGTGAGTGTGTATGTGTATGTCTGTAAGTATATGTGTGTGTCTGTAAGTGTATGTGTGAGTGTGTGTATGTAAGTGTATGTGTGAGTGTGTTTGTCTGTGTGCGGATGTGTATGTGTGTGTCTGTAAGTATATGTGTGAGTGTGTCTCTAAGTGTATTTGTGAGTGTGTGTATGTTTGTCTGTGTGTTTCTCTGTGTGTGTCTGTAAGTGTATGTGTGTGTTTGTCTGTGACTGTGTGTCTGTAAGTGTATGTGTGAGTGTGTATGTGTGTGTCTGTAAGTATATGTGTGTGTGTGTGTGTGAGTGTATGTGTGAGTATGTCTGTGTTTATGTGTTTCTGTGTGTGTGTGTGTGTCTGTAAGTGTATGTGTGTGTTTTTCTGTGACTGTGTGTCTGTAAGTGCATGTGTGAGTGTGTATGTGTGTGTGTCTGTAGGTGTATGTGTGAGTGTATGTATGTTTGTCTGTGTGTATGTGTTTCTCTGTGAGTGTGTATGTGTGAGTGTGTTTGTATGTGAGTGTGTGTGTCTGTAAGTGTATGTGTGTGTGTTTTTCTGTGAGTGTGTGTGTCTGTAAGTGTATGTGTGAGTGTGTATTTATGTTTCTGTAAGTATATGTGTGTGTGTCTGTAAGTATATGTGTGTGTGTGTGTGTATTTGTGAGTGTGTGTATGTTTGTCTGTGTGTATGTGTTTCTCTGTGAGTGTGTATGTGTGTGTGTGTCTGTCTGTAAGTGTATGTGTGTGTGTTTGACTGTGAGTGTGTGTGTGTGTCTGTAAGTGTATGTGTATGTGTGTGTGTGTGTGTGTATGTGTGAGTGTGTGTATGTTTGTCTGTGTGTATGTGTTTCTCTGTGAGTGTGTATGTGTGTGTGTGTCTGTAAGTGTGTGTGTGTGTGTTTGACTGTGAGTGTGTGTGTCTGTAAGTGTATGTGTGTGTGTTTGACTGTGAGTGTGTGTGTCTGTAAGTGTATGTGAGTGTGTGTGTATGTGTTTGTCTGTGAGCAGAGTTCTTGTAGAATAGAAGAAAGAAGGTGCAGAGTATTTGTAGAATAGGAGAAAGAAAGAGCAGAGTACTTGTAAAAAGGAGAAAGAAGAAGCAGAGTACTTGTAAAAAGGAGAAAGAAGGAGTAGAGTACTTGTGAAAAAGGAAAAGGAGAGAATTGTTGTTGGCTAATAATAGTAAGTGGGCTACCTAGCACAGCCTTCCTACTGAACATTGCTATAAGGAAGGTTAAAAAATAGAAAAAAGTGGAAAAAAAGGTGGGGAGGGGAATTGAGGAGGGGCGCTGATGCACAGATGAGAAATCATATTATGAGCAAACAGAGAAATCGTCTGAATGTCACCGAAAGAGGAGACCTTCGTTTGTTCCTTACGAAAATCGAAACAGATATCAAATATTTAGTCTCGCAGCATCAACCTCAAGGATCTCATTAATCACTAGTAAAGGTAATTTCAGTACATTTATTTTTTTTAAAACACCCTCCTTTCTAAAAAATATTCTGCACTTGCGCGAAAACTGGTTGGCGGTAAGGAAATTTTTCCATCAAGAAAGATGCATTAGTGGGCGGTAGGTAGAAAAAGGTTGACTACCACTGGTCTAAAGAAAACTAAAAGAAATCACTGTATACAATATACTATTGCAAAATTACAAGTACTTCCCTAAAAAAGCATTTCAGTTTCAGATGACCAATTTCTGATGGAATGCAGGCGCTATACATGTCCAAGGTGTGTAACGCACGCATCATTCACATTGTGACTATAGGCTATTCAAAGAAATATGACGTAGCGAAAATGGAAATGGAAGGAGTCCTTGTTGTCCCCAGTGGAACACACACTGTAATCAGATGCAATGAGTTAATCAAACAAGCCAGCTATTAAAGGGGGGTCAAGGATAGAGCAACACATATGCCTGGATAAGTCTTTCTGGATGAAACTTGTTGGGTGACTGTACCTTGCTGGTATTTTAGTTTTATTTTGTTTTAAATTGTTTTTATTTGTATTTGCTGCTACCGGTTGCAAATTTTGGCCTTGGTGGCCTGTTATCCATTTCTGTGGGATCCATTACATCTGTTGGTAACTGGGATCATCCTTGCTTTAGGTGCACTTGCAGTGGAAATCTGCCAATTTCATCCTTTTTTCTTGTAAAGTGCATTTGCTTATTGAATTTGAATTTGATATACAGTATTGCACTAATGTTTTTTTTTTCTGTTCCCTATTTTATAAGACATCTATAAATTATGACATCTATTAAAGAAAGATATCTTCATCTTAAAGTATTTTATATCCATATTGTGAGTGATTTCCTTCGCCTGTTCTCCCTTTTCTATGCCAATATCAGTCCATACTGAATTACACTATATCCAGCTTTTGTTTTCTCTACTAGATTATTTTTATATATTTATTTTTACATCGGTATTTCCTGCCTTACCAGATTGTACTTTCTGTTTTATACAGTATTTATTCACTTTTGTGTGTTTATATACTTATAACGCTCTCTTTCTTAATATTCTTTACATATATTATTTGTGTTTACAACCTAAAGAATTCATAGTGACTTAACATTGAGGTCAATATAGATGAACTGTGAAAATTCTCAGTAATGCTTCCAGTTTCACTACTATGAGTTTACATTTAAAATTTCCTTTGATTTCTCTCTGAATTCCCTATAACCCCGTAAAAAATACAATATCTTCATTGCTAAGAGATAGGCAAGCAGAGATTAAGAGATGATGACAAATAAGACAGATGGATGTGTAGATAGATAGATAGATAGCATGACTCGTAGAATGTAAAAATACATTGGATCTTGGTTGTATTTAGAATCCATTGCTGAGAAGCTATAATACTTTAGCATGCTTGAAGACCAATTCTAGAGGCGAGAGAACAGTTCATTGTAAAGTAGATTTCAGATGCTTTGAACCAGTTACATCAATGAATGACTCGATATAACATGGTATAAAACATAGCATATGTTTTAGGTGCTCTGCATATATGAACATATAGTTTTTAAATTTGATTGTCTACCCTCCATACACTATTTAGAATCAAGTTAGTTTAAAACAAATGGGGATTTTGAAGACAGCAGCTTAAACCTGGCTAATACTTGTTGTTTATTTATAGTTAAGTATAGAAAAAAACAATGTAAACTATAAATTATATTGAACCAACTGAAAGGACTGACAGCCCTGCTTATTGCCTTTTTAGCAAAGCTAGTTGATAGCTTGAAAAGAGTGCTATGGGAAAAATTATTTTAAAGAAAGAGATCCTTCCTGTTCAGTAGGATTATTGGAGAAGACTGCAATTGCTCCAGGACTTTTTTATTAAAAATCCAATAGTTGGTTTCAATCCATATAAAAAATTAACATTTCTAGGAAAACACCCTTGTGTGTCTACAATGTGAAATAACCGTGAATGTTGGCATTATGGAGAAACATTCTCACCTCATCACGATACCTTACTAATTTTGTACTGTAATACAACTTACTCATTTTGTACTGTAATATAACATTCTTTCATATGTATGCAATATTGCAGCATACTTTGCAAACACAATGCTTAATGGTCTGAAATCAGTGATAAATAGATTTAACATTAAGAAGCCAAGGAGCCATTGTCATCTCTTCATTACAATAACAGTACTTTATAACAACCACTGTATTAGTTGACAGCTTGGACATGCTACATGTGTGCTGCACTGAGATACACATGCTTTACTTGTTTTCTTATTGAATAGGATTCTGGGAGACTTTGCATTCCACAGACCATGAATTATTGAAAAGAGGAAAGTTCTGTGCAATCATGAAAGGATTACTGCAACTGTTTTTTGGGGGGATTTTATATTTTATTAAGTTACCCCATATTATGTTAAATAAAAACCTTATATAAAAACCTTTAAATATAGCTTAAAACCTACTTAGAATCTGGCACAAAGTTATCCCTTATCTGTTTCACAATGTTGTTGTCACTGCGCACCGTCCTTTGTTGTTGTTTGATCTAACCAAATGTGGGAGGGCTGCACGTAATAAAGTTAGTGAAGCGGAAAGACGGAGGATGGCACAGAGGGAGGGTTCAATGTGTGAACACCAAGTCAAAGGGAAGCGGGGAGTACTGTATTGAGGGAGGACTCATTGTGCTAATACTAAGTGAAGGGGGAGGAGGGAGGGCTGCATTGAGGGAAGGTCTCAATGTGCTAACACTAGGGTGAGATGGCTTCACAGTGCAGGTTTCCTCACAGTGCTGCCTGCAAATGAAGAAAAGTATAACATTCATCGACAGTGCACAGTGCGTGCTGATGACAGATGTATTTTTTGTACAGAAATAACGTTATGCCGTCCTCAACAGAGTTCCGGGCTACACGAGTCATGTGTGCAACAAGACTCCGGTCCAAAAGATGTAGATTTCTATGTATAGGCAGCGTTTCAAGAGGAAATGCTGAATATACAGATTGCTTGCTCCATGACCACTGGAGTTGGAGTAATTATTTAATCATCATCCTACACTATGTACTAGTAATAGGGCAAATGGCAAACCAATCATACGACTGCCTCTTTGTTTAGTGCTGTTCATTTCCTTGTTGTTTTTTTAATGTTTTTTTTTAATTAACTGATTACTTTATATTGAAAAGCAAACTTGCTATTTTTCAGTTTTTGCTATAATTTATTTCAATGTAATTGATTTGGGCAGTGTTAGTTGCTACCCCTATACACTTATTTAGCGTCTTTAATTGTCTTTCAAAGCTAAGGGATAAGAGGGAAAAAATTGCTAAATACCAATATAACATTAGTGTTTTTGAAGACTCTGAAATGGGTGTTGATTCTAGGTAATAGCAATATCTTGGCTTGACTCTCAAAACCAGCTGCCTATATATTTGTTGTGGTTATATAGAGATGGTGAGATGCAAAAGTATATGGGGTATTAAGGAGGAAATGTATGTCATCCTAAAAGACATGCATGCAGTCATCCCAAATATTATTTATTTATAAAAATATTTTACCAAGAAGGATACATTGAGATTTCTCTTGTTTTCAAGTATGTCCTGGGTTCACAAAACATTGCATTGATACAATAGGGTACAATAAAATACAGAACCAATATTAATACACAATATATACAAAATTTAACACAGAACAGATAGGAAATATATAATAAATAACATAATAATGGGCCCCAATGCATGTGAAATATGTTTTATTTTCAGCTGTATAGTAAATAATATTATATTTTATATTACTATTTTGTCAAAATCTAGGATAATGTGGTTATATTTATCACAGCTGATATGTGTGTGTGTTTGTGTGTATATAAAATAGGTTACATGTAATGTGTTACTCAAATGGATGGTTAGATATAATAACACTTTTCCTTTTTCCTTATTTCAACATGTATTATATTTGGATTGCTTTTTGCTATGTATCCATTGAAACTTTTTGCTTTGTACACCCTTACTTCTCAACCAAACATGATTGCTTGGCTAATGCACTAGTGAGTTAAAACCCAAACACTGTGTGTCACGAACACATCCTACTCCAAGAGTGTGGTGGTGAAAGGGTTAAAGTTCACTATTTGTCTGCACTAGACTGGAAATAATGACAAAATTTCCCTTTTCACACCACTCACACTTAAAATAGTAATAGTTATATTATTATGCTTAACACTGCCACCACCAAGACAATTTATAAATGGGGTGCCTTAGTCCCCCAGGTAAATCAATAATAAAACCCACCAAATATTACTTAGTACAATATTTAAGGAATTGCAAAAATACTAACTAGGCTCTTCAGGTAATGTGATTCTTAACCAGACAAAGGCAGAATTGAATAAATGAATGTTTATTATGAGCAAAAAATAGTCACAGTGCATATAAAAATATATGATAAACAAATTACTTACACCAACAGGTAAAAACAAAAATAATAAAATACAGAAGTCCTAATTACTCACTTAGGTTTTCAAAGTACAACTTCTGCCCAGGAGGTCTCTGCCAAGGAAAGATAGTGACTCACTTAGAATTAGATTCAGATTCTGACCCCCAAGCAAGTACACCAAGACCTTTCAATATCACTTGTTATATACCCTTTAGATTCATCTCACGTCCCCAGTCTTCCCAGAGGTGGAGATAAGGCATACCTATAGACACAATAAGTAGCCACTCCCTTGTGTTCCAGAAAACAACAAGCCAAATATAGACTTTTGGTTTTATCTCCTCTACTATACTTGCCACAGAAATAATAATTGCCTCTATGAATTTGTTACCATTTTCCCATTTCAGGGGTATATCACATGACTTACATGCGCCCTAATACAGCAGACATCACAACCCCTGCCACCCGGTTTAATGTGTATAAGTGGTGTTTAGACTTGATTAAAAGGTTGCTCTTGCCCCATTCTAAATATAATAAAAATGATGCGTAATTATTCATCTGTGGGTAATTATTGTTTCTCTTGGATATGATACTAAAACATACTGATCTTCATGAAACTAATACCATTACTATATCAAAGGATTGAACTATCCATTGATAGTTTCAAGCCATATGGTCAAAATCAGTTAGTTTACATTGATACTAGACATACTGGCGGCTTAAGTGTAAAATGTCTCACCTTAAGTGTAAAATGTCTCACCTTGCAGAAACAGGGCAACCTGTTTCACACCTTGCAGAAGCCCCTTTTGATCAAAAGATTTTTTTCTGCCATTTGTCCTCTAGCCAGGGGTCCAATTATTGATGCACTGCACAAGTTATATTAAATAGCCATGTTCCATAGTGCAATAATAAATTAGGTACCCTTGCTGTGACACTGTGCACTTTCCATTTAAAGTTTATTTCTTTATGTAATTGGTCCATCTCAATAGCTAAAGAGGTGACAGGAGCTGGAGAATCAGTCTGGCTTCTATTTCCACTATTTACTACTTCTGTTTTCCCATTCATAGGAAGAGAGGATGGGGTGTTTGGTAGTACCAGTCATATCAGGAGTCTGGGTCATAGATGTGGCCCACGTGTAATATAATTGCGCCACATTATATAGCATATGCAATTTTATTGTGTGAGGATAGTGTGCTGCCTCTTATAGTCAGGTACTCTTGCTCATTTTTAAATGTAGATGTTTTTAAATGTTTTGACCTTCTTCCTGCTGGCAGGTGGATTGTATGAATGAGCAATTTTGTTGTAAGGTTGTTCAAATAAAACAAAAGCAGCACCAGATCTAGAATTCCAAAATGTATCAACTGTCTGGGCATGGTTTTAGGATGTAAGTCTTGTGAAAAAGTGACTTCTCTTTTTCACTGTTTTTCTGATGCCAGATGTGAACTAACCAGGGCAGTGGATGTTCTTTGCAATGGCTAACATTCTAACTCAGATGACTTTAGTGAACAGTCAACATGGAGATTTTTCTTAAATTTAGCTTTTCATCTGACTTTAAATACACTGATATCAGACTGATCCACGGTTAGAACTTTGTAACTTAACCCAAATGCATTTTTTTAATGCCAATTCATACAGCTGTGTATTGTCTCCCGGAGTCTTCTGAGTAAATAAAACACCCACAAATCCAACGTTTTCAAATGTGTATGATAGACAAATTGAATTTTACATTTGTCAAACAGTTATCTAAACTCCTGTTTGTTTGGTTTTATTTTCTAATTAATTTGTTGTAAAATGACATTGTAAACATTCATGTTATACTTTCTTAACAAAAAGAACATAAAGAACTCAATGTTGATGTTGGTTTTTAAACCTAAGAGCCTTAATAAACAACTGAATTACACTACAGTAATAATGCCATTACGTGAGGAATGTCAGCAGTCGTAGCATTCACTAGAATTGATTTGGTGTGTTGGTTTAATAGATGCAGGTCATGACATACAATCAAAGAAAAGTAATCAATTACATTTTGAAATGCCTCCTTCCAAATGTTCTTTATAAGGTTCAACTGTTTTCCAACATCTCTCTCTGGACACAATTTTCTGCACAATAAAACTATGAAATAAATACATAACAAGTAAAAGAAAAATATATAAAAGATATATAACTTCAGACCAGAAACAGACCATTATTTCTATAAAATACTAAATTATGTCTTTATTTTATTATTAAGCATTGGTTTGCGCAGAGTATTAAAGAACATATATTCACTAATCTATTGTTGTAATACTTTATTTTATTTAGTTTTATAAATGTTGACATTAATGTGAGTGTAAAGTATATGACTGATGTATTACATATTGTATACTTAATAGATATCAGGTGTCAAACAGCTGCTGTGTGTTCACAAAGATCGTGCTAGTAGGGTATATATTGAAAGAGTCACTTCAATTTAGTTTTTCTTTCACTGAATGGGTAATACATTATAAAGATAATACATTAATAAAAAATTAAAAAGCTAAAAAATAAAATCCCTTTCAGCAAATCTCCTCAACTCAAGTCAATTTCTACCTTGAAGCATTTTGACATGTCTTGGTCTATTCATGTATACCTTTAAAACGTATTGAATAGGGAAGCACATGTGCATAATCTAACGTGTATTCTGTCTGTGTTTCTGCGATAGGAAAGAATAGAGCCCCCCTGTGGAAAATCATAAAGCCATCAATGACTTTAGTACAGGTTATTGATGGCAACTGTAAAAGCTCATAAGGTAAATAGACCAACAAAAATACAGGGATAGAGAGAAAGAAAGGGAGAGGGAGAGAGAGAGAGGGGGGAGAGAAAGGGGGAGAATGAAGGAGAATGGAATGAGAGAGAAAGATTGAGAGAGGGTTTGATAGAGAGAGAGAGATTTAAATAATCTGTGTGATTACATAAATTGGTTTAAAAATAAGTAAACATGTTTCTGTAATGGAACATATTTAAAAATCCATGAATATATTTTTTTGCTCTCCATCCCACCAGACCTTTAGAAGTGGAATTATTGTACCACATATTATAATGATGTATTATCAATGGTTGAGTTGTAGCTGGTCATGCTGCATGCATAAGCACTGACTGATTTCATCTCTCCCAACAAAATGTTTTGCCATAGGCAAGTTAAAGTAATAATTAATCATGATGGTGTGTAAAATATGCCATGCACCAGCGGGCATTCAGTCAGTTAGCAGCAGAAGCTAATTTTATAAAAAAAAAAAATTAAAAAAGAATATTGCAAATGCTCTGAAGACTCTGGCATGGCAGATTCACTTAGAAATCAATTGCAAGTGATGCTTCTTCTTGAGAATCCAAAATATGTTTCATGTAAGCAATTTGTTAATGACTTTCTGCATTACATTTCTTGGTAATCAGAAGTGATCAAATGGACTGGCAGGGTGTACAGGCTTTCTTATCTCTGAGAAATAAAGTTGAACTTCAAAGCTCAGTGTTGTACCGACTTAGGTACATTTGTCACTAGCAGTTTGAGCTAATAACAAATAGAACATTTTAGTTTTAGTCTAGTTCTAGTATTATGGGGGAATTTGAGTTTTGTCCATTTGTGGCATTTGAGATGGGACAAATTTCATCCATACAATTGTTTTGGGAAAAACATTTTAGATAAACCACAATGGCAAGAAAATGTGCCTATTACTGTAGTACACTGGCACATTTTCACATAATTTATTTAATAAACAGAAGTGTGAAGAAACAGTCAATAGAAGGAATAAAGAAGGAGCAGTAAAAAACTGTAAATAAAAAAATATATTTTCTCCCTCTTCTAGGATGGTATATATACCTTATTCTTGGGTCCTCTTCCAGAGGACTGGGAGTCAGAGTATTTGACCTGTTTCTAGAATTGCACTCTTCTGAAAAGCCATCTCAGATGTCCTACCTGGAATCTGTTGATGCCACTCCCCCAACTTGGAGGTCACAGCCCCGAGCGCTTCTATCACAACTGGGACTACTATTGTCTTCAGTTTCCACATGCTTTCTTACTCATCTTTCAGTCCTTGGTATGCATCCATCTTCAGTCCTTCTTCCTGATGTTATACTCACTTGGTATTGCCACATTCACCACAACTGCAGTATTTTGTTTCTTGTCTATCACCCAGACGTAAGGCTGGTTAGCCAATACTTGCTTGTCTGTCTGGATCTGAAAGCCCTACCAGATCATAGCCCTGTCATTCTCATCTACCCTTTATGGTATCTCCCAATTGGACTTTGACAGTTCCACCTCATATTCTGTACAGACTTGTTTGTGCCTCTCAGTGTGTGCTGTTCCTGCTAACATCTTGCACCCAACTACTGTGTGCTGAAGTGCCTCAGAGGTCTCTTTGCACAGTCTGCACCTTAGGAATTGCCTGGTTTGGTAGACACCTGCTTCTGTTGATCTGTGTTTATATGATTAGTGCCTCAGTGCTCTCTTTTTGTCCTGCCTTTTGCAACCACTGGTACGAATTTGTAATGTGAGCCACATCCACCATCTGCAGATGGTATACCACATGAAGAGGTTAGTCTTGCCATGAAACATCCTCCTTATCTGCACCCTCTATCTGATGTTGTCTCAGATTTCCCTTAGCAGTTCATCTTTGGGAACCATCTTCATGATGTATTTGTGGATGCTCTGTGTTTAATCCAGGACTGTGGCCTTTACATTCATCAGGACCTAACCTGTTTACTTCTGACTACTGTACAGTTTCTGGGTGATGGATTTTGTGTTGAATACTCCATCCATAGTTTCTGGGTCTTGACATCCATGGTGACTAGTCCTTGGCCAGGCTATTATTCCAGTTGGGTTCCTGATACCTGATAGGCATATGTGTTGATGGCTGGGATCTTGTTCTTGCCATTGATATGGGACTTTAGGACCTGTCTGACTCTTTGGAGGTACTTGGATGTTGCTATCCTCCTTGCCTCTTCCTCATGGTTGCCATGTGTTTGTGGTACCCCAGGACCTTGTAGTTGGTCTCTACATATTCTAATTGGCCTTCTGATATTTTAACCCCTTCTGTCCAAAATATCTTTCCGCTTTTTGCTATCATCCACCCACACTTCTCTAGACCAAACAACATTTCGATGTCCTTGCTGTTTATCCTAGTTAGGTGGATCAGTGAGTCAATCTACTGCTCATTTTTGGCATACAGCTTGATGCTGTCCATGTAGAGTAGGTGGCTGATGGTAGCTCCAGTCTTGAAATTGTATCCAGAAATTGGATACAATTTCTCGAGGATATGGCTAAGGGGGTTCAGGACTATGCACTTCAGGTGAAGTCTGCAGGGGAAAGAGGGGGGAATGGAGAGTCTGCAGGGGAAGAAGGGGTGGAGAGTCTACAGGGGAGGGGGTATAAATTGAGGGTCTGCAGGGAAAGGCCGTCTGCAGGGGAAGGGGGAGAAATAGAGGGGCTGCAGGGGAAGGGAGATAAAGAAATGGAGGGGCTGCAAGGGGGGAGAAATGGAGGGGCTGCAGGGAAAGGGTCGGGTAGAGAGAAATTGAGAAACTGCAGGGGAGGGGAGGATGGAGAGAAATGGAGAGGCTGCAAGGGGGGAGAGAGACACATGGGTGGGCAAGAGTGGAGGGGGAAAAGACACTTTGGAGACACTTGGAGTGGCTTGTGGGTAAAATGAGAAACATATATATATGTATGTGTGTAAGTGTATATACTGCTCCTTCTCATTTCCCTCTATTAGTCAATTCAATCTTTTTTTTTTATTATTTAATTTCTTTTTATTGAAGAGTTTTGAGTATAAAAAGATTTATGCATAACACAAGTTTGCATTAGGAATATCCATCATGTACAATGGGTAATGATACATCTGTGGTATACCATTTGAATTTTTTTTTCGCATATATTATTCCACAACAATATTCCTTTAAAGAAATGTGAGGGAGAGGAGGGGGGTGGTAGAGGGTGGGGGAAGAGGAAGGAGGGGAGGAAGAGGAGAGAAAGGAGGGGGGGACAGGGGAATAACCAAATGAAACAAATTAACATTGTTCATCCATCCAACAGGTAATCTTACATGAGTCAGAGCTTACTCTAAACATTTCGCCCACTTACCTAACCTTCCTAATTGTAGAGGTGGGGGTTAAGCACGTATTATGGCTATAACCCATTTCTTGACTTTAAGATTGTCATGCTTAACCCAATAGGCCAGCTCTGGCTTCCTTGATTTCTATTAGCATTGTTGTTCTGTGCATTTAATTATTCTATTTGTCATTCACGTATGTTATCCATGGTTGCCAGATTTCTATAAACCTATCTGTCTTCCCCAAGGATGACCATCTTAGTTCTTCCATTACTCTAAAGTGTTCTAACTTCGAGACCCATTCCCTGTGTCCTATGTGTTTTGTGTTTTTCCAATTAGTCGCTATTACTGATTTAGCCGCCGCCAACATAAACAACAGGAGTGAGTATTTAAATTTCTGTATAGGAATGATCTTAAGTGGATGCAATGCCACCACATGTGGCCTATTTCCCTGTTTTCCTCACCGCATTGCCAACACCGTGAGGACTCGTCTTTTTGGAACCTGTGTAGTCATGCGGTGTTCTATACCATGTCGATAGGGTTTTATAATTAATCTTGTGTAAGGAGACACTGGGATGGGAGTAAAAGGTCTTGTTAAAAATCCGTTCCCATTCCCTATCGCTTAACATACAGTTTAGGTGTTTTTCCCATTTGCGTGTAAACCATGACAGGCCATGATGTATGTGTATCTGCATTATTTCCATACATTTGGATATTGCCTGCGCCACTAGTGTTATACTCATGCACATTTGTTCAAATTTGGTAATTTCTCTGAGAGACCCTTCGGGGATGTGAAGAGATTTTAGAAAGTGGGTCATTTGAAAAAACAGGAATTTTTGGGTTAAGGTGTGTGTAGTCGTCTGTGTTATGTCTGCCAGCGTTAATGGTCCTTGGGTATTCCATACACTATCTAAAGGTATGTATGGTGAGTTTTCCATCCTGATGGTTATTGGGAGTGGGATACCTTTGATTCCTATCGGAAACCTCAAGTTATGAGAGATAGGGTATATTGGTGATAAGCCTGGGGATATGTTGGGGAGATGAGCTATCTTCTTCCACACATTTATTGTGGCATCAATAGTGTAGCGGGTAGGTGTATGGTAATCCATGGAACTCATGTATGGGCTTCCAGGGGGGTATGTGATATTGCTTGTTCTATAGTGACCCACCGTTTGGTTGGAGGTTGACATGACCACTCTATTATTCTTGCCATGTGTATAGAGTAGTAATAGTGAAGAACGTCTGGTAGCCCTACTCCCCCTCTTTGTTTGGGTCACGTAAGTATATGGTAGGAAATACAGGGTCTTTTTCCAGCCCTGATGTATCTAGTAAAGAGTGCTTTGATAGTGTTGAAAAACTTTTGTGGAATCCTTATAGGGATTTTGTTCATTAGGTAAAGTATGCGAGGAAGAATATTCATGGAGATAACTTTTACCCTTCCCAACCATCTGAAGTGTGGTTTGTCCCATTTATGGAGATCATTTTGAATCGTGTTCAATATCTGAGGAAAATTTGCTTGATATGTGTCTTTTATATTGTTTGTAATATTTATTCCCAGATATTTAATGGATGTTGTATTGCCGTCTGCCCTCATTTTGGGTATGTAGGTGCGTTGTTGTTGCTCTTAAAGTGCAGAGGCTAAGAGTCTTCCACCTCTATTACCATGTGTGAAATATCTCTGTTTGGAGCACAACATAGCTTTTTTAGTTGTGTCATTTAACAATATTTTCAATTCTGATATTAGGGACGTTAGCTTAATAAATTCTGATTCCGAAAGAGATTTTTGTGGGATTCTTCTAATGTTTTAATATTTTGAATTAATCATTTCATAGTTTTGGATTTCTCCCATTTCAGGTGGGACCCCCATTTGATTAATTCCCCTCTGATTACGCATTTATGGGCCTCCCATTGTATAGTGGATGAAGTGTCTGGAGTCTTATTGGATTCAAAGTATTGGTGGATGGATGTTTCCATTGCTTTCCGTATCATTGTATTCAGTAATAGGTGGGGGTTAATCTTCCATTGGTATTTTGTCGTGGGTACTGTAGGTATAGATACCCATAAGTGTATGGGAGCATGGTCGTACCATGTGATATTGCTGATAGTTGCTTTCCGTATAAGAGGTCTTTATGTGTTGTAAGAAAAAAGTCAATGCGTGTGTATGTATGATTCGGGTTAGAGTAGAATGAGTAGTCTTTCGTCTTAGGGTTTAGTACCCTCCAACAGTCTATGTGTTGGTTGTCCCAAAGTATCTTTCTCATCTGAGATCTTGCTGAAGTTAGATGTGCTGGACATTGTGATGTACTGTCCCATTGGGAGTCCAATGACATATTAAAGTCCCCTCCTATAATAATTATACCCTCTGCGGACTTTCTGACTTTCGTCATTATAAGTCTCAGGGTGGCACATTGGTGAGTGTTTGGTAGATATAAGTTAACTAGCGTGATCGGAGTGTTTCCTATGTGTCCTATAAGAATGATATATCGTCCCGAGTCATCAGATATCTGTTGCGTCAAAGTGAAAGGGACTTGGGCTCCTATCAGAATTGCCACTCTTTCTAGATTTCTTAAGACCGAAGTTACTATAGAAACTCAATGGGAATTGCTTATGCTGTAATTTTGGAGCTTCCTTGCCTCTAAAATGGGTCTCTTGTAAACATACAATGTCTGCTTTCATTTTATGAAAATCCCTCATTGCCATGTGTCTTTTTTTCTGGCGAATTAAGACCTTTAACATTATATAAGATTATCCGTAGTTGTTTGTCCATATTATCTTCTTTTCAGTCAGGGAGGTCAGGTGAATTCAAGTCGGTGACTTTACGCAAGGAATAGCTCACTTTCTTATCCTGAACAATGTAAACCAAAAGTGTATAACTATTTACAATAATCAATTTATAAAATTGCTACTGGTAGCAATACGTTTAGACGCAGCAGCGTCAGTAGAGGAGTCGGTGTGTGTCCCTTTTTCTCCTTCTCAGAGAGGAGTTGGGAAAAATAAACTGTATTTTGTGCAATGATGAGATTTTTACACCACTCTATCCCAACTGAGTTGGGTGGGGGGGTGAGGTGTTGCTGATAATTTCTTGCACTCTAGTTGGGTGCATTTACTTCACTTAAATATAGTGTCTAAATTGTATAGTATGTCGTGTGGGTTGTTATTTAACAGCGCTTCTGCTCTCCCGGCGCCCAATTTATTGAGTGTCCATAATGTGGTATTTGACCCGGATACTCTAGATGGAATGTGGTATCCTTGTTGTCTAATCTGTGAATAAGCATTCAGATTTGTGCATTGGTGGAATATCACCGTCTCGAAGTGTATTGTGTCTCTACACCTCTGTCTATTTTAGGGGCATCTACAATAGTCTACCACATGTAAGTCACATATATTGCATAGTAACATATCACAATGTTCATAACAGTTTTAAGTTTAACATTACATTTTTTTTTAATATTATATTATGTATACTTTTGTCTCACTGCCTCCCCATCGTCTGAAAGTATGTTGCGATGGCTCTTTATGATCCCTGCATGTTGGTCAGGTGTTACTGCGTGGTGTAGGATGTTCCCATGCACCCCAATTCCCTCAGCCTGTTCCCCAACAAGCAACCTCATCATTGATTAGGTTGTCCTCTACCCCAAGGGACATTCCTCCAGCATGGGAGGGTTATAGTAAATACTCTGTGCTGCGGAGCTTCCCCATCGATGGGGGGGGGGCTCCGGGACAAGGTCTCCTGTCCCCGATATATAAGGGAGCATGCAGGGGATCAAGGGGGGCTACGTGAGGGGCAGTGTGGTTGTTTAACATCTATAGATTACTTTCCCCTATTGATACGATACCCATAATGAATAATCGTCCAGTTTTGCAAACTGAATCTGAATGCGATTTGTTGCCACTTAAAGTCCATGTACCGATTGTCTCAAGTTATGGCATTTGAGGCTCTCTTCTTGGTCTTATATCCTGCTGTTGTGTGGACAGTCTGGGCATAGATCTCTTGGAGCCGGTGGGAGATCGTCTGCGCTGCCTCTGGGGTTGCGATGGAACTGTTTGTTGTGGATGATCTGCATACCAATCCGGAATGTTCACTTGGAGTAAGCCAAGTCTGCGGAGAAACTCTGGGACATCTGCCGCTGATTGTAGGGCAGTTGAATCTCCATCCTTAGTCGCCGTCAGTGAAAAAGGGTATCCCCAGATACCTAATATTGCATTCTTGTAGCAGTCCAGTTATGGGGCGCAAGGATCTCCGGCCTTGTAAGGTAGTCCAGGTCAAATCCGGACACAGTTGTAGTTGTACATTTCCCTGTGTCATAGCTGGGGAGTCTTTGGAGAGTTTCAGAATCTTTTCTTTTAATGTAAAATAATGCACCCTACATATGACATCCCTTGGTTTATCTTGTGGGAGGCCCTTCGGCCTTGGGCCTTAGGGCTCTGTGGGCCAGATCTAGCAGAACTAGTGTGTCCGTGGGCCTTTGGAGGATGTTATTAAATAATGCCTGCAATTTAGTCCGCAGGTCCTCGGAGGCCTCTTGTGCCTCGGGTAGGCCTCTCAAGCGTAAATTATTCCTCCGACTCCTATTGTCTAGTTCTTCATAATTTCTTGCCATATTAACATACTTCAGATCCATTGCCTCTTGTCTCTTTTCTAGTGCTTTCATTGCAGCTATCGTTTGCAGGTTCTCGTCCTCCAATTCCCCTACTCTTTGTTCCACCTGGTGCACGTCTCTGACAATGTCAGTAATCTTTTCTTGCATCGATTCCTCCAGCTTTGCCAGCATAGATGCAAGGTCTGTCTTGGAGGGTAAGTTCTGTAGTATCTCCTTAATTTCCATGTCTTTGCTTATGGTAGACTGCTCCGAGGATGTCGGGCTTAGGGGAGGTGAGTCAGAGTCTTGTGGGGCCGCCGCCATATTGCTGTCCTCGTTGTGCATCAGGGCCTTTACTTTCTCTCGGAAGTACCTGTCCAGGTCTCCCGATTTTTTGCTTGAGGCTTGTTCCAGATTGTCCTGGGGGGCTATGGATTTATTTTTGTTCCCCATCTGGGAGTTTTAGTGCGTTTTAACCGGGTCTGTGCTGTGTAGGCCCCGGGAGCTTACCAGCTATGCAACCACTCACATGGAGTATCAGGACACGCCCTCAATTCAATCTTAAATTGTGAATTAAGTAAAATATTGTGTGACTGTCTCCTAACCCTCAATCATCATTTTTTAACACCACTGATGGAAAACTCCATTGTTTCTCCTGTTTCATGATTCATCCATATGGAGATTAAGAGTTTGGCATTTTGAATGAACTAACAATCATCCAACATTAAGGAACATAGCTTTACAGTATGTCCACTTAGTTATAATATTTTCTACAAGCTCATAGCACTGAGGCAGTGAAAACCACTCGCAAAATTAACTATTGCTTGCAAAATAGTAAAATTAGTACTTTATGTATTAAATACAAATAATATACAAGGCAATAATGAGTCATGATAACAGTATCAAGGTATTGTCAGGGATCCATCTCACTTAAATATGAAAGAAAAGGAGAAATAAAACATAATTCTGCTCTCTCCTTGTTTCATTACACCTATTTCAACTGCAATCCTTTTACAGTCTTGTTGTCAGTGATTTACATTGGTACATTTGTGAGTTGCAAGTATTGCTACCTTTTTAATGTCAGTGGTAAAATACAGATGCTTCAATGCCCAAATATCTTTGCAGAATACTTTAGATAAGCTTGATGGTTCCTCCTTTTTCTCCACATGACTACTGCTCGTCCCCGGGAAGGGAAATACAGTTGTCATGCTAGAGTCAGGATACATGGGGACAAAGCAATGTTGTAATTTAACAGACACATATTTAAGATACTGGGAAGACTAGTCTCAACAGCAGCTTACCAGAGCACAGAGTTTGTTTCCTTATTAACGTGACTTGTAGATGTAGTTCCACAGCAGACAGAGACAAGGTGTGAAAGCTATCACCACATCATCATGTGAAAGCTATGATGCAATATATTTATGTATAATCAGAAATTGTGCTTAATGTATACCATAATTTCTCAATAATTAGAGCTGGTATATTCCACATTCAAACAATTTTAAATATACTGCTAACATACTTATGTGCTGTACCCAACCACACAAAATAAAATTAAGCAAAAAAACAAATAAAAGTGGAGCAGTGATAAAATGTGAAGCAAACTGACAAAAAGCAGTGTTTAGGTGAGAAGAACCAAAGGAGCAGTCTTCAATGTAGAGAATGCTGTATTTACACTTATTGAGCAGCAGATATTTATGTATAATGCTGGGGTATAAAGAGTATAACATTTTTTTTTTTTTTTTTTTTTTTTAATGTGTTTTATTTAAGTGTGTTTTTCAGCATTCAAATAACACAGGATACAAATCAAATGAGGGTTACAGAAGAAAAAAGGGGAAGGGGGGAGGGAGGCAGCTTGCATAGAACATCACGTACAGTACAATGTCATTAAGCAAATCTTGATATTAGGTCAAATGGAAAGTTATCAGTTGGACCAATATGTGACAGAATAATAGTGGAAATACATGAAGACAACCTGATATCAGACACATTACATTAGAACACTTAGCACAGAGAGTTGGATTGGGAAAGCCCGGGGGGGATTGGGGACCGATTATGAGCCCTGAGGAGGAGGCTCGCCCTTCCTATAGTCTATCCAGACCTGCCATCGTGATCTGTATTTAGATTGGCTGTTGGTCAGCCGGCTAGCCATGCGTTCGTATGTATGAGTTGAGTCTAGCCTGCCTAAGATTTCTGACAGCGTTGGTGACAAAGAGGACTTCCATCTGTGCGCGATGGCAGTTTTGGTGGCCATTAAGCAGTGAATCGTGAATACAACCATTTCTTTAGGGAGGGTATCTGGGAAGATATGTAAGAGGAAACATTCTGGCGTCAAAGGTACTGTTACACCCAGAATTTTGTATAGAAGTGCATGTATTTCCTGCCATAGCGCAGTGATATGTGTGCAAGACCAGAATATATGGAGGAGGGACCCCTCACAGTTGTGGCATCTCCAACATCGGTCATCGGATCCCGGATAGATGTGGGCCAATTTAGTGGGGACTGGGTACCAGCGCATCGTTAGTTTGCAGTATGTTTCCCATTGGTTAAGGCTATGGGAAGCCTGTTTGGTTAATCTTTGGGCGTTATGCCACATTTCTATTGGGATATGCGTTCCTAGATCTGATTCCCATTTGGACATGTACGATGATTTGGACGGCTTATTATGGAGCAATAATATGTTGTAGCATAAGGATAAAGCTTTGGTTTTCGGTAGTTTGCCCATGCACTTAAGGATAAACGGCGAAAAGTGGTCGGGTTCCCCCATGGTAATCCTACAGTCCAGGATAATATTTTTTAATCTGAGGTAGGAGAATAATTCTCGTGGAGAGATATGGAATTCCCGGATTAAGTCTGGGAAAGGCTTGATGCCATCTGTGGTCATTAATGAGCGGACATGGTTAATCCCCTGTTTAAGCCAATTGTCTAAATGGATGTCTGACGTTCGCGCAGCCAGGACCTGGAGTGGGGCTGCCAGGAGCAGGTCATTGTTTCTGAGAAATAGTGATGTGGTTCGCTTCCAGTTAAGGAGGAGCGAGACCGTAGTGGGTAACAAGGATTTGGTTTTGGTTTTGGGGAGTTTTGACGCTGCCCATAGAGACATAGGAATTGAGCCATTGGGTGTGCAGGCGTTTTCCAGCGCCAACCACACCGGGGGAGAAGGGCGTTCAAGGATCGTGAGGCCTTGGGCCAGCAATGACGCCTTGTAGTAAAGGTTAATGTTGGGAACACCCAAACCCCCTTTTGTAAACGGGCGCCAGAGTGATTTTTGCGCTATTCTGGGGGGTTTCCGTTTCCAGATATGAGCGTTTATCATGGCCTGAAAGTTCTTTAAAATAGGATTAGGGATTGTAATGGGGAGGGTGCGGAATAAGTATAAGATATGCGGGAGAATCATCATTTTTACAGTGTGGATGCGTCCTAACCAGGAGATCTCTTTCTCCTCCCATGTCTTAAGTTGTTGTTCTAGTCTGTGAATAAGTGGTAAGTGGTTTTCCTGCACTATTGCTGCATGTCTTGAGGGCAGCTTTATGCCCAAATATGAGATGGAGGAGTTCCGCCATTCGAAGGGATATAGTGATTTCAGAGGGGAGAGGGATGCGTGTGACATCCCTATCGCCAACGCTTGTGTCTTTTTGGCGTTGTTTTTATAGAACGAAACCTTGCCATAGTTCCCCAAAAGGGTTATCAAGTTCGGTAGCGATTTCTCCGGGCGTGTTAAAAATAGGAGAACATCGTCTGCGAATAGTGCTATTTTTTGGTTCCCTATGGGGGTGCCTAGGCCTTCAATCGTTACGTCATTTTTTATATGTCTAACCAGAGGTTCCATACAAATTATAAAGATTAATGGGGAGAGGGGGCAGCCCTGTCTAGATCCATTTGAAATTTGAAAAGGTTGAGAAAGAAACCCAGAGTTAAAAATTCTGGCAGCTGGATTAGCGTATAGGGCCATGATCCCTGTCAGAAAGTCTGATGGGATGCCTACTGCGGACAGGACAGCCTTCATATAAGTCCAATTTAGGCGGTCGAACGCTTTCTCCGCGTCTAGGGCTAACAATATGCCGCTTTGGTTAGATTTTTGGGCCCAGGAGATTAGGTTCAGAAAGTGTCGTGTATTGTCCCCCGGTTGTCTGTTCGGAACAAACCCTGCCTGCTCTGGGGAGACCAGATCTTGCAGGAAGGGTTGAAGGCGATTGGCTAGTAGTTTGGCAAAGAGTTTTGTGTCTGCGTTCAGCAGGGATATAGGCCTCAAATTGGCGCATTCAGTGGGAGGTTTGCCCGGTTTGGGGAGTGTAACGATGTGGGCAAGCAACATCTCATCTGGCATGGTTCCTGAGTCTTTAAAGGAGTTAAAAAGGGCTGTGAGGTGTGGCGTGAGCTGTGTTTCAAATGTGGAGTAAAAGTGGTTAGAGAAACCGTCTGGTCCTGGAGCTTTATGTTTAGGTAATTTGTGTATTGCATTTCGTACTTCTTCTTCCGTGAATTTGGCCGACAGGGTTGCACTTTGTTGTGCGGTCAAGCGAGGTAATGTAGCCTCTGTCAAAAAAGTGGTTATTTCCGATTCGGATGGCTGATGTAGTGTTTTGTCCTGTGTAAGATTGTAAAGACCCTTATAGAAGATTGCCAATTCATTCACGATGTCTTGCAGGTTGAATAATTTTGAACCAGTGGTTGATGTCATGTATGGGAGTTTGGATTGAATGTATCGGGATTTTAATCGATTAGCGAGCAATTTGCCCGCCTTGTTCCCTTGCATATAGTGGGTGAGCTTCAGTTTGCGGAGCTGACGCTCCATACCCATCAGGGACAGTTCAAGTAGTCTTTCCCTCACCTTTTCAATTTTGCGGGATACAGTTTTGGTTGGTTTAAGTTTATTGGCTTGGTCTAGTGTTTTAAGTTGGGAGAGTAGATTATCTGATTCAGTAATGGCGGTCTTTTTATTTATTGCGCCCGCTTGGATTAAAAGGCCTCGTAATACGGCTTTGAGGGCTAACCATTTAGTATCTATGCGGGTGGGATCAGATTGGTGGGTTTCGAAGAACGATACTATACTGGCCCGAATTTTTGTGGCAGTGTCCTCGTTATCTATGAGGGATTCATTCAGGCGCCAAGTGCTGCGCCCACGTGAGGGGTACAAAGCCCTGAACGTAGTGATTACTGGCGCGTGATCGGACCATGTCCGGTCACCTATTTGCACCTCTGTTAGATTGGGTACCGTAGACTTATCTACCCAGCACATATCTATACGGGAGTATGTGTGGTGTACTCGTGAAAAATAGGTGTAGTTTGTCTCTGTCGGATAGAGGGTGCGCCAAGAATCATAAAAATCGTATGTATGGAGCAATGTACTGAGGGTAGTGCTCATAGTGCTAGCGTGTTGTAGGGGATGCTTGCCATCGATGCGCTTAATATCCAATTCGGGGTCTAACGTGCAGTTCAGGTCACCGCATATTATAGTGTGTCCTACATGGAGGGTAGAAATTTTAGCTAGCGCTCTTTTAATGAAGGAAGTTTGGGAATTGTTAGGTGCATATATGGATGCGATCGTGAGTTGCATTCCATTCAGTGAGCCCGCTACTATGAGAAGCCTGCCTAGCTCGTCTGCATAGATGGTATCAAGATGGAAAACCCAGTCAATGTGGAACAATATAGCCACCCCTTTCGTTTTATTTGGAGCGAGGGCATGGAATACCTGTTGGTATCTAGATGAGTTTAGTTTGGGGGGATTCCTTTTACACATGTGTGTTTCCTGGAGGCAAACTATAGCAGCCTGAGATTTGTGGATGGTTCTAATCACAGAGCTTCTTTTAAATGGGCTATTCAAGCCATTAACGTTCATAGATAAGCATTTAAAATGGTACGTCATCTAGGGGAACATAAGCGGAGCTTATTAGTTAGTGCATAACATCTGTCATCGAAAACCTCTGGTGTCTGACTATGAGTTACACCTATATAGATCCTTGCAGCTGCCGGAGAAATGGGAAGGGGAATAACTTGGGAACCAAAATAAACAAACAAAGGTATATACAGTGTCTCTCGTAGATGAGAGAAAAACATGGGATTCAGAGGGAAGCCTTGGATTTCCAAGATCCTCGAATTCCCTTGGAGGGTCGTGCGGAGCAGGGCCGCACCCGGGCCAGAATCTCAATGTAAGCAGGTCTGGAAAGGGTAATAAGCTTGGGGGAATATGTATTTAGGCAGCAATCTCACCTGCTCTCTACATAGATCGGTAAGGCGGTATAAGGAGACAAGGGCAGCGAATTTGTGGTATCGCCCCGGGGTTGCTGTGTCAAACTATGTACATCAATATTTTTTTTTTTTTTTTTTCTTCTCATTTATAGTTGAGCAGTGAGGCAGTTATATCCCATGGCTGCGTTCTTAGCCCACGGAGGCAACCTGTCATCTAAATATTGTCGTGTCGTCCTCTGAGAAGAGGGGTTAGTGGGCAAATAAGGTGGGTAGGTTCTTGGGGGGTCTTCAATCCTAAGAAGGAGTAGTTAGCATTACGGGTAAGCGTAGGGATGTCAGCCTTCTTGCTAGTTGATTACAGTATGTGGCAGTGAGGTATACGATATCCTGACTACATTAGTATGTATAAGCATATATTCATACACCTAAGTAGGCATATCATTTTTTTTTTTTTCTTCTACTCCCTCTTTTTCTTGGCATACACTCTCTACCACCCCCGCCCACCCCCCGTCCCTTCCTCGTTTGGAGATACATAAAAGAAGAAAAAACGTTTATACAATACCACTCGTGGTAACTGAAAGCAGCGAACACCAGCATTGCACTGATATAAATGTCCTGCGTGAGGCTCCGGACAGCCGGAATCTGTCCATGGGTTAGAGGCTAATGTCCAGCGTAAGTATATAGAAGTAGTCAGTTGATATGTCTTCCTACGTCGCCGTGAAACTTGCAGACAAGTAGAGCCAGGGAGATGCTATCCTCGGCGGAGCAATCCTCAGCGCCTCGCGCCAACCATCTGCCAGTCGGGCCGAGTCTTCTTCGGGGTGGGTGTATTATCCGCTTGTGCTTGGGTGGCTTCCGCAGGGCCCCAGAGGCCCCATTGTTTCAATGTGGCTAGGCCTCCTATTGGGTCGTCAATGACGTGGAGCTTGTTGTTCCTCCAAATCAGTAGTTTCGTGGGAAACCCCCAACGGTAAGCCTGCGCATGGTTGCGTAAGGTTTTGGTGATGGAGGAGAATTCCTTTCGCCTCGCCATAGTGAGGGCCGAAAGGTCAGCAAAAATCGAGACGGCATTGTAGGGGTCGGGTAGCGGAGATTGGGCTCTGGCTGCCTTAAGAAGTGCTTCTTTAGCCTTATAGTAGTGAAAGCGCACAATGATGTCGCGCGGTACTTCCGCCCCAAATCTAGATGGTTTAGGGACCCGGTGGGCTCTGTCCAGTTCCCACGTGGTGCCGGAGAGGTCAGGGGCCAGAGTGGCACTTAGAGTAGTTATATAGGCTGGGAGCTGGTCTGTCGTAATGGACTCAGCTACCCCCCGGAACCTCACATTATTCCGGCGGGAGCGGTCCTCCATATCGGCCATCTTGTGCCAAAGTTTGGTATTATCCTCCTCCAGCTTTTTCAGTTTGTCTGCCATCAGGTTATGAGCTGAGCAGAGATCATCTGTCTTGCGTTCGACCTGATCGGTCCGGTCACCCAACTCCTCCAGTTCTTGGTGAATACCCGCCATGGCAGTCGTAAAGTCCTCTCTGATTGTGGACCTAAGGTCCATGAGCATTTGCTTGAGGTATTCTTTTGAGAATTGGTTATCATCCGATGTTGGTTGTGAGGGTGTCTCGTTGCAGGGATCAGAGTCTGGAGACTGAGCTCTGCTGGCGGCGCCATCTTGGGCCTGTTTCAGTCTATCCCTTTTGTGGTGGCGGACCGCGTCCGTTAACTTCGTCTGTTTCGAGGGGGACATGAGGACCCGCTGGGCTTTCACCCTCTGTCGAGTTAGGGTAGATCTGGTACGATTTTCTTATTTAGTGTGGTTATTCTGGCCCGGGCGGTGTGGAGCTCCTACTCCATGCGACCGATCTTGCCGGAAGTTGGACACGCCCCCCCAAGAGTATAACATTTTTGAGGTAGCTCAGTTGGCTAAAATACTACATGATGACCCATTTCAAATGTCAAAACCTCAGGCAGAATTTCTGGTAATATTAACTACACTATAAAACAGTCCAAGAAAAATGAGTACTATTGAATTGGGAAATATTAACATCTTCAATGTATCACTAACGGTTAAACACTTGTTTCATTAAAATGTATGTAAGACATCCAGGTTTCTATTCCATGTTAGTATGCAAAGTGTAAAAATTAGACACAGCCTTAATTTAATATGTATCCTTTACAACATTTAATCTGAATTTTTTTTTGGCTTCTAAAGTCTCAAATTCTTTTTTTTCTTGATAGGTCCTACAACACCTAAAACCAACAAAATATTAAGATGTAACAGTAAACATGCTAAATATGATATTGATATGAAAGGACAAACACTCTAAAGGAATTAAATATGGAGTTAATGCTTATCCCTGATTATTATTATTATTATTATTATTATTATTATTATTATTATTATAAATAAAGTGCCAACAAATTCAGTTGTGTTGTACAGTAGGTGGACTAACAAACACATAATTGTAACCCGACAAGTTTTAATGTACAGGAGCATAAGAGGTTCAGGGCCCTGATAAATAAGCATATATAACAGAGGGAGTTGGGTATAGTGACACAAAATGTAAGGGTAGGATTGAAAACTAGATTGCTAGAATAGTATTCACCATATGACAGTTGCAGGAGAAGAACCAAAGATCAGAGTTCTGATCTACCTGTGTACTTTCTTTCTATCCATATGTGCAAGAGATGGGCTATAATTAGATGTTATTTAGAATATCAAATCATATATTCCCCAAATTGGGAATTACAGTCAAAAAAACTAAGTTGCTCTTCAGTTCTTGAGACAGTATTTTTTTTTCTCAACTCAACTGAAAGGATCACTATAGTGTTAAAACCCCTTCAGCAGCTTACCTTTTTCCAGCGCCGGGCTCCCTCAGCGCTGGTGACCTCTCCTCCCCCGCCAACGTCAGCTCCCTCTGCCGACGTCAGCGGAGCCGAATGCGCATGCGCGGAAAGTGCCGCACGCACATTCAAGCTGTCAAAAGGAAAGCATTTTTCAATGCTTTCCTATGGACGCTCTGCGTGATGGAGGCATAATATGGAATCCGGAAGACAGCCACTAGAGGCTGGCTTAACCCTGCAATGAAAACATAGCAGTTTCTCTGAAACTGCTATGTTTGCATCTGCAGGGATAAAACCTGAGGGACCTGGCACCCAGACCACTCCATTGAGCTGAAGTGGTCTGGGTGACTATAGTGTCCCTTGAACTTCAGTTTGGAAGATGGGAGTTAGCTTATCATAAGTTTATATTAATAAAAACAATGTTTTATAGTCAATTTATATAGTCAATACAAATATAATGCTCCATGGAAAAATGGATCCTTTGGCAATCTCTCTATCTTTTAAGATTGTATACAATGTTTCTGAGGTAATCAGTTTATTTATTTCTTTACTTACACTTCTTTTTCCATGCCAATACTTAAACTGATGCATTGTACTTCCTAAAATATAAATGATTTATCTTAAAAAAAAAAAAGGATACAGTGCTTAAAATCACCTGAAATTATTTGCTAAAAAATAGCATGAACACAGATCAAAAAACACCCCAAAACATAAAGCACCTGTGCTCACTGTTACTGACATCCAGAATAAGTCAACATGACTATACTATCCCTATTCATTTTGTATTTAATTGCATAATTGTTACATGACAATATGTTTTCTTTTTCTAGAAACTGTATTTTATATATAAAAAGGCATGTTTTTTATATTTCATTGTAACTAATATGCTGTTATTGCTAGCTTTCCCTGTGACACTTTTCATTACACTTTCCTATCAGCTTAGTATTAAATATTTGTATTAGGGCTGGCAATTTTTCTTTGTTGTCTTTTATTAATTTAGCATTGGACTGAGCGTGTGTTTGAATTATGTCACATAGCATTTTGTTTTTCCGTTCTTTTCTTTTAAAGTCAAGCAATTTAATTGTCATTGTGTATTGTCTAAATTTCTTCTAAATTTCTGTATTTATACAAATAAATTATGTATTTAAACACATTCCTATAAAAGGCAACAGGAACAGTACGCAAGATAAAAACATTTCCCCTTCAAGTATTTAATCACATCTGTTTCCAGTGTAAGTATCAAATACATATCACACAGGGCTAGATTCACAGCTGGCACAGTGTCATTTACTGAATAATTTAACATGATGTCAATAAAGTATAAAAAAAAACATAGAAATCAGAAACATAGTGTGGTCATGTTATAGTTAAAATAAAATACCTTTTTACTAAAAATAGAGATAATAAAAAATTAACAGACACATTCTACTTGAGTTATTTATGATCTGCTATGTACTATAAAAGGACAACTTAATTAAATACTGAATATAAACATGAGCAAATAAATGTGCAAATATCTTCAAGAAAGGCACTTTCATAAACCTTGAGGAAAACTATCTGATATAAATCAAAAAGCTTGGGGCAATATATTATCATTTGATTGTCTGCAGATGTAATTTGCATTATAGTTTAATAAAATCACCCTTACAAAAAAGCATACAGATTGACATAACAGCCTTTGGGCCCTACTTTTTTTATATATGTCATTTGCTTTGATGAATACTATATTTGGATCTAAAGGTAAAAAATATATGAGCTGAGTAGTAGTTTAGAACCGCATTAATCCATGAGACTTTATTAGATGATTTCATTGGAGACACCTATTAAAAGTGTGACACAGATTTGTCATAAGGTGTTTAACTGTATCAAATATTGTTTATTTTCTCTATACACATATACATACTATTTACTGTAGACATGCGCACAACCAAAAACATGTGATTTTTCTAAATAGATTTTTCCGAATTTTATTTTTTTTGTCTCAACAAATTTTGGTTTGGAATTTTACCCATGTGATCATTTTGGTGAAGTCAATTTTGAAGAACAACAAGACTATGGGGTCAATATGACCCAGATATTAGCATAAGGGAGGTTTAATAACACCGTTATGCCTCCAGCTGCCATGGCATATCTACTAAACTGGGAACAGCCAGTAGATCCTAATACTAATGGAATCTAGTTATTTTGAGATATGTCCATATAACTTACAAAGCTTTGGAATTAGGATGAATTGCCAGGCACCCAAAATTTTAACAAGTCATGATTTATTTAAAACAAATACCCAAGTCAAATTCACTGTCTCTTTTTTGCTGTGAAATAGTGCACTCTGCTGATTATTCTTAAAAACCCCTTAAGGACACAACTTCTGGAATAAAAGGGAATAATGACAGAATATTTCTGTCATGTGTCCTTAAGGGGTTAATGTTGTAATGTATAATGTAGTTATTGTATGTCATTTTCCCTGGATAATATATGCATGATTATCTTTATTTTTTCTCAGGTGTTCTTGATTACAAATTACAGAGGAGTCTGTCAACAGGAGGTGGAAAGTCTCCAAGTCAGCTATTCACCAAAGGCAAGTCATTTTAAAAGTAACATGATTTAAACTACAACATCAGTTTCTTTAGAAATTTTAAGTATATTACATTTTTCCACATAATGCTTAGTTTCTTTTAAAATGCAATATATCACAAACCAGTTTACTGATGCAGCGCACACAGTACAAATGTGGAGAAAAGTATAACATAAACTCTCTACTTCCACTAATTAAGTGCATAAACAAAGAAATATTTATAATGATGATTGACAGGGAGTGAAGATGGAGGTGACCAGTTCCATATAGAAGTGTAGATTTTAGACTTTGCAAGTGGTAAATTTCAGTTTGGCTGAATAAATTCTGCCACAATTTTTTTTAACTCAACAGAAATTTAGTTAACAGGGCTGTTCTTTAATCTAAATATAGTCCTTGCAAACGATTCAGAAACACTTAATCAGATGAACCAAAAGTGTATAAAAAATGAGCCTTACTGTACTGCAATAATATACATAATATTCTGAAAGAATTACAGCCAAACAGAATTGCATGTTATGATTCAAATTCGATCCACAGTTAGTCAATATTTATGATTTTGAGCTTTCGATTACTTTTGAGCATTTGGTTTGTTATATTAAGTATTCAATCTGTTTGATCTTTGGTTTATTTTTTTATTATTTTACTTTCTCTTTCTTTACATTAGGAAACACTGAGCTTATTAAATTACATAGTTACATACCCTGATCTATACTTCTATTTACGTCTTTGTGGAATGCAATTAGGTTAGTTATGTTTCATAAAACCATGCTGATTATTGCTAATAACAAACTGAATGAATTACTAAATATTGTCCCTTAATAGCCCTTTACATATTTTCCCAGTCACAGAAGTTAAGCTCACAGGTCTATAATTCCCAGGCAGGGATTTTGAACACTTTTTAAATATAGGTACGACATCTGCCTTCCTCCAATCCTCTGGTACAATACCTAAAACAAAAGAATCTTGAAAGATTAAATACAGAGGTTTACTTAGCTCCTTAAGTACTCATGGATGAATACCATCAGGCCACAGAGCTTTATTTACATTCATTTTCTTTAACTGCTGTAGCACCTTGTCTCGAGTCATCCAATCACAAGTTATCTGCAAGATTTTTGCAGCAATCATTTGCATTTATCTTGCCATAGGCTCCTCATTAATATATAATGAAGAAAAATAGTTATTTAAAATATCTGCCTTTTCCTGGTCTTCATTAACTAACAGACCTATCTTGGTTTCCAGTGTAATGATGTACAATAAACAAACATGGGATAACCCCTACAAATATAGAGTAGGCAAAAAGAGAAAAATGTGTTTCTTAAAAAAGAATTAATACATAACTTTTATAAGTCTTGTCTACCAAGTATTTATAATGTAAGCAGCTATAAGAATATCTAATAGGTTTTTTCTTAGGTCCCAGTAGAACTGTCGCTATAGAAGCATTGTCTCCTTAAGGGAATACATTTTCCTCCTGGATTACACCTTTCTGTTATTGCTTGTTTTTCATTCTATTTTCTTTTTCTCAATTCTTTTGCTCGTATTTAAAATGCTCTCCTACTCTTGTATGGTGTTGTGAAGCAATAACTTTTCCTCCTTGTTTATATTGTGTATTACAACTGTATCCTAGGAGGTAGATGCTATAACATATCCTAATTTAGATACTTTGTTAAAGTAGGTACTTGGATCTACAATATATGTAGCTGCTAGTGACCACTTTTAGCTATGTTAGTTTATCATAAGGATATTTTTGTTTTTTGTTTTATTTTATATATTTTTTAGCTACTTATATATATGTTTTAAATAAGACTAATAAAAGTTATATTTTAATTCTTCTAAGCAACACCTTTTTCTCTTTTTACCTATATCTCTCTTGTTGGATGGGCAGCGGTACCCGTATACCTGGCGTTTGCGGGTTTGTGTATCTGAAATTAGTTCACACTGTTGACTATCATGTACCGCTGCCCATGTTCGGGAGACAAGATGAACACATGCTTCCAGTTATGAACAGCGGCCACACTTAAACTCATACCCAATTTGTGGTTAACAGCCAGGGGCGGTCAGTAATTAAAAGGTGCGAACAAGGGGACTAGACAGAGTTGATTCGGTAAACGAACTGAGCTGAACGGACAGCCAAACAAAAGGGCATAAAAGTGTAGCTAGTGCATCCATTCTGCTACACCTCATTCATCACAAAAACATACCTAACTGTAGGGGATTAGTAAACAGAATAATAATAAAATAAAAAAATAATAATAGAAAGTTACAGTTCCCCTTTAACTGAGTTCAGCTTTACTAGAGCTTTTTAATATTGCAATTTCTTTCTGCTATGTTAGTTAAACTAGATTATTTGTTGAAATAGATGATTTCTGGTTGTTTAGGTTGTTCCTAATAGACGGGTGCCTTCTGTTTTGAATGAATACTGATCCATCAGAATTTTAACTATTTAAAAATATGTCCTTAATCTGCATCATTCTATCCATCATCTTCAAGATCTACAATCTTTTTTTTCAGGACAGCTTATTCTACTCCTACTAGGATGTCATTTCTGCCTTCTCACTGTGGAGCTTCTCTTACTATAGTCCCTTAATGGATCTTTTGGTTGCCAGCGGTTTGTGGCCCTTCTCTCTATTGTTGAATGGCCAGTATTTTCATGACCACAGCCTTCATGGTTACTTGAACTGTGGCTTGGCAGTTCATGTTCCTGATTTTCATGGGGTATTTCCTCCAAATCACCCCCTATTACATCATGAGCCTCTGTACCAGGTGTATTGCAAACTTCAGAAATGTCATCATGCCAAACTCCATGCCAGATATCAGTGTCCGGTTGCATGAGTGGCACTACCCACTTTGATAGGTTGTCTGTTATACATGGTTGAAGTTGATTTGTATGTCTCCGTGTGTACGAGGTTAAAACTTTATAGTGCACCGGCCCCAGAACTTCCTTTATCACTGCTTCTTTCCAATGATTCTCCTGATGATATACACGCATTAAAACAGTTTCTGTAATGGTTTAGCAGTAGCTTCTGCGTTGGTCTGCGACATGAATAGAACTTCTGGCCATTTAGAATGTGCATCTACCACAATCAGATACATTTTATTTTCCACTGGTCCAGCAAAGTCTATGTGAATTCTCTGCCATGGTGATAGAGGCCAGGTCCAAGGTTGTTCAGCACCATGTGGCAAGTCACGCTGTGCTTGTGCACAACCAGTGCAACCTGAAACATAACGGGCAATATCCTCATCAATGGTTGTCCACCATACATGACCTCTTGCCTTCTGCTTCATGCGGACTATGCCAGGATGACCTGCATGTAAAATTTCAAGAATCGGTTGTTGTAACACAAAAGGAATAACCAACCTTTCTCCCCAGACTAAGCAGCCACCTCGAATTGATAACTCCTGAGCTCTTGTTTGGAATGACTTGAGATGTATTGGAGTCTTTAGTGGCCAACCCTTGCATACAAAAATAAGTATTTCCCTCAGCAAATAGTCCTTGGTTGTCTCCTGTGCAATTTCTCTGGCTGTTATCACCTCACTAAAATATATTGTAGATCTTTCTGTGGTAGTTAATTGTGAATCCATTTTCAATGGAAGTCTAGAGAATGCACCCGCATTAGAATGCAGAGCATTTGGATGATATTGAATCTGATACTGATAAGCCCCCAGAGTTAAGGCATACCTCAGAAGTCTTGCTGCTGTCGTGTTTGAAATACCTTTCTGTGGGTTAAAAATTGTCAATAAAGGTTTATGGTCCTTAAGCAATGTGAAGGGTCGACCATATATATAAAGATGGAATTTCTTTATTGCCCATACTATTGCCAGAGCCTCTTTATCTATTTGAGAATAGTTTTTTTCTGCAGCTGTGAGCGATCTAGAGGCAAAAGCCACAGGCCTGTCTGTCACATCAGCCATGGAATGAGACAGGACTGCTCGCAGTCCGTAAGGTGATGCATCACAAGCAATGGAAACAGGCTTTTCCAAGTCGTAGTGTACTAAAAGACGTGAACTATGCATTAGTTATTTTGACTTATGGAAAACTGAAGCACATTCTACTGTCCAGCACCATTGTTGTTTACTCTCTAGAAGACGATGTAAAGGGTACAGGACATGAGCTAAATTTGGCAAAAAAACTTTTGTAATAATTTAACAGACCAAGATAGGACCATAGTTGTGTCACATTTTGTGGAGTTGGAGCATCCTGTAATGCCTTGACCTTCTCATCTGTTGTATGCAGCCCATGTTTGTCAATTACATGAGCACAAAATTCAAGACGATTCTGCATGAATTGGCATTTATCCAAATTCACTTTCAATCCATATTCCATAAGTCTTGCAAAACTGCCTCTACATTCTGTTTATGTTCCTCCTCTGATTTACCCGTCACCAGCATGTCATCTAACAGGCACTGTGTCCCAGGAATTCCAGTTAACAGCTTGTCCATTGTTCGCTGCCAGACAGCTAGTGCAGGTGAAATGCCAAAAACCATACGGTTATACCTGAATAGCCCCCAATGAGTATTAATCGTAAGTAGTGGTCGAGAATCTGGATGTACAGATAATTGTAGGTATGCATTTTTCAAGTCAATTTTGGTGAATTGCTGGCCACCTGCCAATGATTCAAAAATATCATCTACCCTAGGAAGGGGATACTTATCTATTTTAAACTGTGTGTTAAGAGCCATGTGGAAATCCCCACAAATCCGTATCTCCCCATTTTGTTTTCTCACAGGAACAATGGGCAAAGCCCACTCACTATTGTAAGCCCAGGAGATGATATTCAGCTCCTCTAATCTCCTTAATTCTGCCTCCACTCCAGCCCTTAGAGCAAAAGGCACACTTCTTGCTTTAAAAAATTATGGTGTTGCTCCTTTGTTTAATTCTAAGGAATCTTGTTGTCCCTTTACATTCCCTAATTGGCCATCAAACACTGGTGCATTTTCCTGTAATTCCCTAATCCAGTCAAGTCTGGTCTGATTTTCATTCAACACCTGACATGGATACTTATGCACTTGAGGCATCCCGAGAGCCCTTATCCACTCCCTACCAAAAAGTGGAGGTCCTCCATTCTCTAAAATATAGAGAGGTAGTTTCTTCTTACACTTGTTGAATGTAACTGTGACTGTCACACAACCCACTGGTATTAACAGCTCTTTAGAATATGTCTGCAGTCTCGCTGTTGTCTGAATTAAGGCGTTTCCAGTCTGTCAAAGAAATCACTGATACAGCTGCACCTGTGCCCAAATCCATAGTCAGTTCCTTTCCATTTACAACAACCTGAACTGTGAATGCAGCCAGATTAGAACCTATTTTATATATTTTTAAATTTCGGACAGGAAATTGTTCATCCGAATCCTCAGAAGACTCCTGCATTTGTACTCTATAGGCATTCTTTGCTCTGTCTTTCAAGCGATTACTGCCTCTCTCTGCTGTGGATTTACACACTCTTTGTAGGTGGCCCATTTTACCACAAGCATGACACTTGGCATCCTTGAATCTGCATGTAGTTGCAACATGTGTAGTAGCTCTGCAGCGATAACATTTGTAATGTGAATGTTCCTGTTTTGAAAGTCTCTTTCCCTGTGGTACACTCTGTGCTCTAGCGTCTAATTTGAAAACGTTTACCTCTGCCTCCTGTGTGTTGTCCAGTCTGCTGTTTAATAGATTAGCATCCTTAGAGGCTTGTTGTATAATGCTTGCCATGTTCATTGCCTTTATAAATGTTAAATCTTCTTCTGTAAGCAGTCTCATTAGCACTGCATCACTTGCAATGCCCATTACAAACTGGTCTCGCAGAGTAGTGAGCAGGGAGTCCCCAAAACAGCAGGCGCTGGCGAGTTTCCGTAACGCAATGGCATATGCTAAAACTGATTCACCAGGCTCTTGTCTTCTTTTATAGAATTTAAATCTCTCTGCTATCTCTAGTGGTTTTGGTTGGAAATGGCTAGTTAACACAGTAATCAAGCTTGCCAATAGTTTGCTGGCGGGTTTCTCTGGGTGTAAGAGGCTCCTTAGCGTATCATACGTTCTGTTAGGAAAACAGCGGCCTGTTTATTGTCAGGAATTTACATTAGCTGTGAAATATTGTTCAAGCCCTTCAACCCAAGAGGCCCATAAATCCGAGTCAGGATCAAAGTCCTTTATAGTGCCAATGGCTGCCATGTCAGTTAGGGGTCTACAGCCTCGTCACCACTGTGATGTTTTGTACAAATCAGCCAATAATTCCTGAATAACGAAGTACTCACTTTATTAATACATATATAACAGGATCTTCATATTGCAGCACAGGGTTTCTGCAGCCGCCATTTCAAATCCCTGGAACATTCCACCAACTGCCAACAGGAACAGGAAGTAAAGAACCAAAAGAAAGGAAGTGCATCATTTACAGCCAACAACAGCCCAACTGCCCAAACATCACAGGAAGATTGTCCAAATTCCGCAACTCACCATATGAACAAATAATTAAAAAACAAAAAAACAAAAGGGACAGTGGATGAGTCATTTACTTTGTTTGATTTGGACCTCTGCCCATTGCACACAAAAAAAAAGACGATTGAAGTAAGAAAATATAATTGATGGTTAGAACACAACCACTAAATGTTGAATTTACTCACTGAGAAGTGACCCATAGAGAGAAGAAAAAGGAAGAGCATTAAAAACATCTTGTATTTTTTATCTTGTATTTTTTGCAGGTCCTCCTAATTTTCCATATTAGTTACTTTTCTTCACACACCAAATGCTGCACAAAGTGCAGCACACAAATTGGTGCATTTTTAAGCCATTTTCGATTCCCCAAACCTTTTATCCAAAATGATTGCATGGCCAATTCTTTTTTTTTTTCTGAAAAATTTATATATATATATATATATATATATATATATATATATATATATATATATATATATATACTGATCTGCAACTGCATTAAAACTACCTAACTAAAATTATGTAGGTCTCCCTTGTACTACTTTGTTGCATGGACTCCACAAGGCCTCTGAACATGTCCTATGGTATCTGGCACCAAGTCATTAGCAGCAGATCCTTTTAGTATTGCAAGTTGCGAGGTGGAGCATCCATGGATCAGATTTGTTGTTCTAGCACATCCCACAGTTGCTCAATCAGATTGAAATTAGGGGGATCTGGAGGAAAAGGCAACACCTTGAACTCTTGTTCCTCAAACAATTCCTGAACAATTTTTGTAGTGTGTCAGGGTGCATTATCCTGCTGAAAGTGGCCATTGTCATCAGGGAACACGATTGGCATGAAGGGCTGTACATTGTTTGCAACAATCTCTAGTCAGGTGGTATGTGTCAAAGTACCCAGCTATCCACCTGATCTAAAAGAAAATGTGATTCATCAGATCAGGCAACCTTATTTAATTGCTCCATGGTCCAGTTTTGACAGTCACGTACCCATTGAAGTCACTTTTGGTGGTGTACCAGAAGTCATCATGGGCACTCTGACAGATGTGTGGCTACATAGCCCCATATGCAGCAAACTGTATCATGGCCAGCATTACATTTTTAAGCAATGTGAGCTACAGTAGCTCTTCTGTGTAATTGGACCAGATGGGCTAGCTTTTGCTCTCCATGAGCATCAATGAGCTGCAGGCACTCATGGCCCTGATGCTGGTTCACTGGTGGTCCTTCCTTGCACCACTTTTGGTAGGTACTAATTACTGCGTACCAGGAGCACCCAACAAGACTTGCCATTTTCAGGATGCGCCTCCCCACTTGTCCAAGGTCGTCCATGTCAAAGTCATTCAGATCTTTTTGCTTGCCCAACTGCTTCCAACACATGAAATTCAAGAACTAACTGATCACTCTCCCACCCTTTGACAGGTGCCATTCACATTACCTATCAGTGGTTTTAATGTCAGTGTATATCATCCGTTCAGGTATTGAAAAAATAAAATATATTATGGCAGACACACATAGGACTCTATTTAATAAGTTTTACAAATGATTTAATACTGTAAGAAAAAAAAAATATTTACCTACAAAACTTTCCATAGATTTTAATGGTGACACTTGGAAAACTTTTCTAATAGTATTGAATACATCATTTGGAAATCTTATTAAATCAAGGCCATAGTAGGAGTGCCCTGCTTGAAAGCTTACACTCTAAAATAAATTAATACAGTACAGTACAATCCCATACAACAAGGGATCCTTGCACTCAGGCTATATCCTTAGCTTGCCGGATGTCAGCCCATAAGGCTTCTATTATACAAATTAAGTAACAGGTATGGCTGCACTCATGGTCTTTTGACCCAGATGAAAGTCCCTATGTGGATTGAAACATCAATCTTTTTGGAGTTCATTAAATTGATATAAAGGATTATCTATGATACTTGCACTCAGACTATTAGATAAAGTAGCCGGGTGCTTGAAGTCAGGGGGAAAACCAATATATCCAGTATAGGAGGAAGACCCGAGCATTAGTTTTTCTAACTGTCCAATAAAGAGGTAGAAAAATTAAAAAGATAATTAATGGTTAGAGATCGGCCACTATATATATATCTATGTATATATTATTGCGTACCCTCTCAGACCTCTAGAATTTTCAAAGTCAGATACCAAATCATCATTTGTTGTTTCTTTCTCTTCTTTGTTTCTTTATTTAGTTTGGTTTTAATTAACAAATATATAAAACAAGACAGACAGACTTGGACAAACAATTATACAGATCATAAAGTTTTTGGGAGCATTTAATGTGGGTGTTATTAATGCTGTGAGTAAATCTCTTCTCCCATATAGTTAAACATGTGGCTATAAAGGACTTGATGCAGGGGTTATCCATAAGGGTCAGGTACTATAAAGAGGCATTGTATGTCATTGATAAGTACTAATGTCATTGTCCCGGACCCAAAAGAAAATAAATAAGTAAACAAAAAATGAAATTATCACTATTTTATTGTTCATTTGTTGATCAATTTGTCCCAAAAACTAAATGCTGGATTTGTTCACAGATCAAGTGAAGTGACCTGCACAGTGGAAATAATGCAGAAACAATACAACTATACTTTCAAGTAGAATTATTGTAAAGACTTTGACTTCAGCTACTGTGGGAAACAGACTAGCAGTGTTTACTCTTGTGGTGGCTGTGTAGGAGTTTGCGATAGCCAAGGTTATTGACTCTAGGGTGAGACAGATTAGATTTATGCTGTATCTAGCAGCTAAGACTGCCTGGAGCACTAGAGAAAACTGTGAGTAGGAAAAAATGTTGTCACTTTTTCTGATTGTTTTCAATCCAAGTGTGCAAGCACTGTGAATAGTTTCTGAGCATCAAGCACAACATATCAGTAGTAAATCACTAACCTATACTGAAACACAAACACCTATTTTTGCAGAACAAAGTTGTTACTTTACACAAAACACCAGCATACATAAACCTTATCTAATTTATTATGATAAGAAAAATAAATCCACTATGATTAATGTCACACACTATTTCTAAGTCAAAACTGAGGGGAAAAGACCTGTTCTACAATTCATCAGCAGCAGTTGTGCTATAGCCTCTGAGAGTTGAAACACTTATTCCTCAGTCATGAGGACTCCTGATAACTGCACCAACATCACCGCAACCACCACCACTATTAGTGGTATTCAGCCTCAGTATAGTAGAATTAGCTGAAGCTAATAAGAATAAACTTAAAAGTGTCCAATTCAACACCCAGGGGCAATTGTTTTATTCACATCCTCTTCATGCTGCAACAACATTTGCTGCTGCTTCCACTGGCCCTGCAGCTTGTTCTACCTGAGCTACTTCAAGCATTTTTTCATCTTTGTGCCAACCCCAAAAAGCAACTAAAGAGGAGTACATCAGAGTCTATTTCGTGGGGGTCATCAGAGCCACTCTTTTGTGTGAATGTACTGTGGTGTCCCAAAGGGAATAATTTAAGGGTCTAGGTTTGATTGTGGTGCCATTTAGGAATCTGTTTTTGAGAATTCTGTTTCCCTTACCACTGATATAGGAGTTACTTGGCTATGAGTATGATGAGCCAGTTAGTGTGCATCCTGCATCATCAAGTTCATATGTATCTGCTGTAGAGTTGCCTCATCCCAGCAGAGACAAATGATACATCAGTTGAACCTGCTACCACTGTCAGTAGTAGCTCATACACTGTCAATGCCACCACTACTACAACAACCATTAGCACCAACAATGCCACCACCATAAACATCACCAGTACATTTCCATTAACATTACTCAACCAAGTTCTACTGTAAGCTTTGAAACACAACTTAGGAAAATATGCAAAGCCAGTGAACCACTCATGGACAGCTATTTAATTGTTAATGCAAATCATCAGCATGAGGTTGGCTACTGGTTTGCTTATTGAGGCTTTGCATCTTTTCCTAAGTTGTGTTTCAAAGCTGTTGTATACAGCAAACACAGACTCAAAGGAATCCATGTTTTAAATGGAATGAGGCAAAAATGTGATTCTTTGTTAAACTAATTTGCATATGCCCACCCAGAATCCTTTGCGGTAGTAACATCACTGCAGATTTGTGATTTCTGTGGGAAAAGCAAGTCTTATGGCTTGACTGGTGTGCAGATTTTAGTTTTACATTGTATATATATATATATACAGTTGCAAGAAAAAGTATGTGAACCCTTTGGAATGATATGGATTTCTGCACAAATTGGTCAAAAATTGGTCATCTAAGTCACAACAACAGACAATTACAGTCTGCTTAAACTAATAAAACACAAAGAATGAAATGTTGCCATGTACACCCAAAAAGTTATTAAAAGAACTTAGTGGGTGTGTACTACAGCAAAACCATTAACAGATTTATTTAACCAATCATTGTTAACAGGAGTAGTCCCAGAAGACTGGAAGTTAGCTGTATCACAGCTCCATTCACAAGAAAGGTAATAGGGAGGAGTCGGGCAACTATAGGCCAGTAAGCCTTACTTCAGTAGTGAGGAAAGTGATGGAAACCATGTTAAAGGATAGGATTGTTGAACATCTAAAAACACATGGATTTCAAGATCAGAGACAACATGGGTTTACTTCAGGGAGATCGTGCCAAACTAATCTTATCGATTTTTTGATTGGGTTACTAAAATAATACATCAGGGTGGTGCAGTAGACATTGCTTACCTAGATTTCAGTAAGACTTTTGACACTGTTGCACACTGTTGCATGGGTAAGGCAGTGGCTTTGTGACAGGCAATAGAGGGTTGTAGTCAATGGAGTATATTCGAAGCTTGGGCTTGTCACAAGTGGGGTACCTCAGGGATCTGTACTTGGACCCATTCTCTTTAATGTTTTTATTAGTGATATTGCAGAAGGTATTGGTGGTAAGGTATGTGTCAGGGTTTCTTTGCAGCTCCTTCAGTATGTTGCCACGGTTACTCACCTGATAGTAGGAACCAGCCCTGCTGCTAATCAGGCAGCCTATTTAAGCAACTAATCCCAGTACCTCCTTGCCCTTGCGTGGTTTCCTGTTCCCCAGAAGTCTCCTTGTTCCTGTGAGTTCCTGGTTCCTTACTCTGGCCTTGTTCCTGACTTCGCTGCTCTCCGTTCTCCTGATCCTGGCTCGTCTGACTACCCGCTTTGGTGCCTGACCCCTGCTTGCCTCCTGGACTTTGCTTTTGGTGATTACTTTATTTTCTATTTATTAATAAAGGTGTTTTTGCATCCAGTTCTGTCTTTGTCTGGTTCCTGGTCCCTAACAGTATGTCTTTTTGCTGATGATACTAAGATATGTAAAAGGATGATGTTCCAGGATAAGCCAAATGGCAAATGATTTAGGTAAACTAGAAAATAGGTCAGAGTTGTGGCCACTGACATTTAATGTGGATAAGTGTCAAGATAATGCATCTTGGATGTAAAAACCCAAGGGCAGAGAACAGAATATTTGATAGAGTCCTAACCTCAACATCTAAGGAAAGGTATTTAGGGCTGATTATTTCTGATGACTTAAAGGTAGGCAGACAGTGTAATAGAGCAGCAGGAAATGCTAGCAGAATTCTTGGTTGTATAGGGAGAGGTATAATCAATAGAAAGGGGGAAGTGCTCATGCTACTTGAACACTGGTGAGACCTCATCTGGAGTATTGTACGCAGTACTGGAGACTGTATCTCCAGAAGGATATTGATACTTTAGAAAGCGTTCAGAGAAGGGCTACTAAACTGGTTCATGGATTGCAGGATAAAACTTACAAGGAAAAGTTAAAGGAACTTAACATGTATAGCTTGGAGGAAAGACGAGACAGGGGGGATATGATACATAAGGGGAATCAACAATAATTAAAAGAAGAAAAACTACCACAACAAGAAGACAGTCTTAAATTAGAGGTGCAAATGCTTAAAAATAATATTCAGAAGTATTACATTACTGATAGGGTAGTGGATGCATGGAATAGCCTTCCAGCTGAAGTGGTAGAGGTTAACACAGTAAAGGAGTTTAAGCATGTGTGAGATATGCATAAGGCTATCCTAACTATAAGAGAAGGCCAAGGACTAATGAAAGTATTTTAAAAAATTGGGCAGACTAGATGGGCCAAATGATTCTTATCTGCTGTCATATTCTATGTTTCTAGGTTTCTATCCATATAAAGGCACCTACTGTAGCTAGCACCAACTAATGACTATATATTCTCTTCTGTCATATTTGTACATAAGCATGCATGTGTGGTTTCCTAAACAACTACACACATCTTTAATACATTTTTATTCATTAATGTGTTAAATGTCAGGAATTCAAAGTGAATTATGTAAAATTTTATGCTATAGTAACAGGAAACATAGCTAGTATGTAGAGTATTTTTGTTCACACTTTACTGGTGTCTACCTATTAGTCTGGAAATCTTCGGCACGTTTTATGGCTTCTATGAATTATGGCTCCTCTGACAATGACTTGTCTTTGTTTATTCTAGCTAATTTACTTGGCTTCAGATATTTAAATTTCATATCTCACAATATATATATATATAAATATATATATATATATATATATACATATATATATATATATTTCTATTAAACCTGGTTGACTAGTAATAGTTTTTTTCTATATTTATTTTAGCTCTTCTCTACATTGCAAGTTCCCAGACATATGGTATCATGACAGAGGAGCAGCATGAGGATGTACAATTATTAAACCAAGAAATTCAGTAAATATTTGCAATGGACAAACAGAGACAACATGGTTAATTAAACAATGTTAAAATGCTGATTATATTTTTTTTTTGTTAAGTTTATAGCGGTTAATTTACACCTCCCTGTGGGAGCTGCTGAATTTTTCAGTGTATAATAGTGAGACAAATTATTACACCTTCCTTTGAATGTGTTTTCTTTACGCATGCATGACATCAGCACATTCATCTTCTGTAGACCTCATTTAATTATAGCTAAGATATTCAGTGCCAGAATAAGAACACTGATCATTAGTGTGTATGTATTTATAATTATATGACATACATTATAAATATATACCTACATACATATATACATACATATATCAAATCTATTAATTTTATTAAATGATGATATCACACGACTGAAGACATGAGTTTTCATATAGAATGGGTAGCTGGAAGGAGTTTAAAAAATGTAATTATTTTGATCCATTACATTTTGGATTTTCTGTAGTACTTTTACTCAAAGTCAGACCAACTGTTCATAATTGCTGTGAAGACTTAGCACATTTAGATTTCCATACCCAGGTTTGACTACTAAGTGCTGGTCCTCCATGAACATGCCTAATTGGAAAGTGTGGGGTAGAGTTCATTCATTCCTACAGCCATTTTTACCCACTGCTTGTCCACTCGTATCCTGTCTAGGATCCCATTAGCTGTGTTAGCTACAAATATGCAATAATACCAATATAAAAGGATCGATATCACACATCGGACCTTAAAAAAAGAAAGCACTTCCTTTTTGGAATTCTGGTCCATCAGTCTTTATGTGTGCTTGACACAGCTATATCATAAGGTAGGAGGACGAGGATCAGATCCCTCCCTATTAATAATTTAAAAAACCATATCACACCACGTGATAAGACTTAATTGATGGTTGAACAGCTGTAAGAAACCGCTCAGAGGATGGGGAGTATACACTGGTGGGCATCCATGACTTGGGATGTATTTAGAGACCACATGCAGGGTTTTCCATGTCACCACTAATGTGAATGGGGGTTATTGAGCACAAACTGGCACAATGCCCTGTGCTGTCAAAGTGTATATAAGACCCATACAGCAATTTGTAAGTGGTTCAACCTTAACAAAACACACACACACACACACACTGTAATTGGGATATACTTGACAGGGTAAAATAAAAAGCGTTTTGGTTGTTATCACACATTCATGTACTTTGGGTAATTAGAGTACTGATGTTGGTAGTGTAATGACACATTTATTTTAAGGGTAAATATTTTCAGACTTTGAGAAGACTAGGACATTAACAATTAACACTTTAGGTCTGTCTTGTAAACAATGATGTGTTAATCAAATAACTTGAGTTGATGTTTGTATGTAGGCTCCCGATGTTTCCACTTAATTGGATTATTTGCTTAATCAATTTAGTAATTTCTCATAATTAGCTTAGTTGTTTAGTTAGTTAGTTAGTTTACGCTGTTAGTTTCTTGTTATTATTGCAGATTTTTTTTGTGTGATGTCATTCACGTTATTTACCTCAAAATACAGTTTATGCAGGGGGCGGAGCCAACTCACGATCGGAGCGGTCGCATGTCCGCGGAGCTCCGTCGGAAAAGCTTATTAAAGCCTGAAAAAAGGTACCTTTCTGGAACCCAATTTGCCCTGGACGTAGCTAACTGTGTCGGTAAGCAGATGGGGCAGAAGAATAAAAAACCGAGGCCGGACCGGCCCGGGAACATGGCCGATATCAGTGAACTCTTTAGAAGGCCGCACGGTGCAAGCGAGCTGGAAATGGCGGATGTACTGGACGACTTCTCCGACGTCTCAGAAGAATACACCCCGCACAACCCAGCAGCCCTTGGCTTCCAAGGACCCCCCAGGCCATCTCCGGAGGTGGACAGCAGCTCAATCCCACTAACCACAGCCATCCTTACTAAACTCTTGGCTGACCTCAGACAAAGTCTCTCTGCAGATATCTCCCAAGTACGGGAAGATGTCAGGGGATTCACAGCCCGTTTAATCACGGTGGAAAAAGCAGTGGAGGAGCACACCCCTCAAATAGCAGACCTGCAGAAGCAGGTGAGGGACCTCACCAAGGCGCAGACTAACTTTGACAGCCAGCTAGCAATTCTGGAAGATAAGAGGAGGTGGAAACACCTAAAAATTAGAGGCCTATCGGACTCCATCACTATGGCAGAGATGCCACACTTCCTACGTAGGCTGTTCATGGCATTACTACCCCCTAAAACAGCAAAGAACATTCAACTGGATGGAATGTTTCGTCTACCCAAGCCTCAGTCCAACACAGCCCCAACCACCGGCGACCTCCTGGTTAAGTTTCAAAACGGGCAAGACAAAGCAGCCATCTTACAAGCTACCAGAGGGAAGACCCCATATCACTTTGAAGAAATGGACCTCACGTTCTTTGCTGACCTCTCCCGCTCGACGTTGCAGTGGAGGAGGTCGCTGAGACCACTGGCATCCACGCTTACATCCCAAGGCATAAAGTTTCACTGGGGCACACCTCGTGCGCTGACTTTCCAACATAATGGTGTGGAACACAGAGTCACGGAGGCATCTGAAATGGACGCTATCCTGTCCTCCCTGAAACCGAGCCCTGACCCTCGACCCACGAACCCCACCTGGAACCCCGCTACCGTGGTTCCGTTCACTCCAGCATCTCGAGGACCAAAGGGCGCACCTGTCACCTGAACACGGAACCATCTGTGTTGGGACCTGTACCCTCTCTTTTTCTAATAAGTTACCGGCATTTTATTTTTATTTTTATGTCTTAGTTATGGTTAAAACGTTGTGCTTTACTTAGGAACCACTCCCCTCCCCATACCGCATATGGCGGAACGACCGTACTGGTCGACAATGGGCGAAAGGAGACCCACCTATCCCCCCTAATTACGTCCATCCTACCCTCCCCCCCCCAGCTCCAGCTCTTCTTGACCCACACATAAACAGTTGGCGGAGCTACCTCACTAAAAAGCTTGAGACACCATACCAAGTTACTTGATCCTTAAGGATCCGCTATTTTAAGCTACCCTACACCACAGTGGTCCTACTTACGTGCCCTCACCCTGTACTATTTCTCGGGCCTACTACTTAGTCCAAACAGGGCTCCACATCCCGGTAGGAAGCGGGATCACTAAAAATTAAAATGATCTCTCACTTGTTTGCCCAACGTGTACCTCCCAATATATCACTGCCATTGATCGATCCGCTTCTTGCATAGCATGTAATTTGACCTCTATTGTATATTTTTTATTTCTTATTTTTCATTTCTACAATTGAAATTGCGTAGTTTAACTACCAAACCATTATTATAAATACCGTGCTGTTTACTCAAGTAGAAACGTAATGCTATTGCTCACTACGACTGTTGTCATGTTTCACTATTTCATTGTGTTTTTGACGTATGCCGGCAATTGCTGTTGTGGCATTGCGGGCTACCTTGTATTCTTTTGCACGACCAAAAATAAAGAATTTAAAAAAAAAATACAGTTTATGCAGCTTCCTGATATATTAGACTTTTTTCAATCTTCAGGTTAAAAAATTCTCATGTCACTGATTCAATGAGCCATGTGATAACCCCAAGGTGTTGATTCTAAATGTAAGATTTACATTACATCCAATTTTGGGAATTATTTACATGAAATAAACAAGATTTGGAAATGTATTACTCCAGGATTTGAGGGGTTATTTGGTTACAAGCTTTGCCTTCTACAGATGTAACCAAAATTATTCAACCCCCATTGAAAATAAGGTTTATTGTCAAAATTTGCAGACTTTCAGCTGTTTGCAATGAACAAATCAAACAAAAGCAATTGAAATAGCTCAACACAAATGAATTCTTCAAGTGGTTCCCCCAAATACAGGGCTCGAGTCCTGCAGGAACGCATGGGAACGGCGTTCTTGCACTTTTTCCATAGCAGGAACGCCGTTCCCGTTACCAGTCCTGCAGGACCGGCCCTGCTACCTGCACAGAAGGGCCAGCACACGCTGTGTTCCCTCTCCAGCTATAACTCTCGCGAGACCCGCGGCTGTTACCATGGCAACGCTCCGCACAGGCGAGTCTCGCGAGAGTTAGAGCTGGAGAGGGAACACAGTGTGTGATGGCTCCTGTGTGCAGCGGCTGGTTCCCTCCACCGGACCACCAGGCGATCTCCCCCCTCCCTAACAAGGTAAGAAGCAGGGAGGGGGGAATAAAATATACATAAAGTAAAAAAAAATGCTTCCCCCCCACACATCATCCAGCACTCACACACCCATCATCCAGCACTCACACACCCATCATCCAGCACCCACACACACCCATCATCCAGCACTCACACACCCATTATCCAGCACCCTCACACACCCATCATCCAGCACTCACACACCCATCATCCAGCACTCACACACCCATCATCCAGCACCCTCACACACCCATCATCCAGCACTCACACACCCATCATCCAGCACCCACACACCAACATCACCCAGCACACACACACACACACACACATCATCCAGCACACACACACACACACACACACACACCATCCAGCACGCACACATAAAGCACACACTCACACACACACACACACACCATCCAGCACTCACACACATACACACATACACATCATCCAGCACACACACACATACACACATACACATCATCCAGCACACACACATACACATCATCCAGCACACACACATACACATCATCCAGCACACACACACACATCATCCAGCACTCACACACACATCATCCAGCACTCACACACACATCATCCAGCACTCACACACACATCATCCAGCACACACACACATCATCCAGCGCGCACACACACACATCATCCAGCACACGCACACACACACATCATCCAGCACCCACACACACACTCATCCACACACACACACATACACACCATCCAGCACCCACACACACACATAATCCAGCACACCATCCAGCACCATCCAGCACACACACACACACCATCCAGCACACACACGACTCATCCAGCACCCACACACACCATCCAGCACACACACACACCATCCAGCACCCCACACACATCATCCAGCACCCACACACACACACACACCATCCAGCACACACACATCATCCAGCACCCACACATCATCCAGCACACGAGATCCACAACCCATCATCCAGCACTCACACACATCATGCAGCACACACACACACATCATCCAGCACTCACACACCCATCATCCAGCACTCACACACCCATCATCCATCGCACACACACACACCCATCATCCAGCACTCACACACCCATCATCCATCGCACACACACACACACACACACACACATCATCCAGCACTCTCACACACACACACATCATCCAGCACTCACACACACATCATCCAGCACTCACACACACATCATCCAGCACATGCACATACTGCATTCATTATACACACTCTTCACTCACTACAAACACACTACATTCACTGTACACTCACTACAAACACACTACATTCACTATACACCCTCTGCATTCACTATACACACTCTGCATTCATTATACACATTCTGCACTCACTACACACTACATTCACTATACACACTCTGCATTCACTACAAACACACTACATACACTGCATTCATTGTACACACTCTGCACTCACTACAAACACACTAAATTCATTATACACAATTTGCACTTACTACAAACATACTACATTCATTATACACACTCTGCACTCACAAAAAACCCACTACATTCACTATACACACTGCATTCACTATACACACTGCATTCACTATACACACTACATTTATTATACACACTGCACTCACTACAAATACACTACATTCATTATACACACTCTGCACTCACTACAAATACACTACAATTATTATTCACAGCACTCACTACAAACACACTACATTTATTATTCATACTCTGCATTCACTACAAACACACTACATTCATTATACACACCCTGCACTGCACTATATGCATAGGAGTGTAATTTTTTTTAATTTTATTTTTTAAGGGGGGGGGGGGAGGCGGGAATCTTGGGTGAGTTCCCACACTTTTTTCCCCAGGACTTGACCCCTGCCCAAATACAACTGAAAATGCAACTGATAATGACTTCTCCAGTCTCAAAATTATTCAACCCCTTCATGGCAAGCACCTTTAGTATTTAGTAAAGCACCCTTTTGCTGTTATGACCAGCTTAAATTCGATGCAATGAGATTTCAATGGGGGTTGAATAATTTTGATTACAACTATATGTGTTTTCATTTATCTTGTGCTTTTTTTAACCCCTTAGTGACCAGACTGTTTTTACATTTCTGCAGTGTTTGTGTTTGGCTGTAATTTTCCTCTTTTACTGTAACCACACATATTATATACCATTTTTCCATTTCACCATTAAATGGTCTTTCTAAAGCTATCATTATTTTCATCATACCATATAATCTACTATAAACTTTTTTTATAAAATAGGATGAAAAACTTAAAAAAAACCACACTTTTTCTAACTTTGTCCCCCAAAATCTGTTACGCATCTACATCTGCCAAACACACACCCATGCTAAATAGTTTCTAAAATTTGTTCTGAGTTTTCGAATTTTAACATGTTCTTAGTTTTTTGTGTGCAAGTTATAGGGCAATAAGTACAAGTAGCACTTTGCTATTTTCAAACCATTTTTTTTTTCAAAATTAACTAAAGTTACATTGTAACACTGATATCTGCCAGGAATCCCTAAATAACCATTCACATGTATATATTTTTTAAAAGAAGACAACCTAAGGTATTAAACTTGAGGTATTTTGACTCTTTTTATGCAACTATATTACCACCAATCTATGCCAAATTTAAAAAAAAAAAAATAGTTGGTGATTTTTTTGACACACATTTAAGAATACATGTACTGAGAACTTTAAAGGTTACTGCCAAAGAACACCCCAATATGTGTTCAGCAACATCTCCTGAGTACAGTGATACCACCCATATTTAGGTGTGTTGGGTTCTCTGAGGGCTAAAAGACCTTATTTGGTGGGTGCGCATTCCAGTTTTCCAACTTGGAATTTTCACAGCTGGTCATCAATGCCGGCCAATGTAATTTACCCCCATCAATCCATATATTTTTGAAAAGTAGACAACCAAGGGTATTTCAAATGGTGGTATTTTAACACTTTACATGCATTATTCTACCACCAGTCATTTTCAAACTTTTGGGTAGCAATTGTTTTGTGTTCATTTTCTCTCACATTGTACTTTAGGCATGGATTCCTAGTTCCTGTTATGTATTACTGACAAAGAACACTCCAATATGTGTTCAACAACATCTCCTAAGTACAGTGATACCACCCATGTATAGGTATGTCAGGTTCTCTGATGGCTAAAAGACCTTATTTGGAGGGTGCGCATTCCAGTTTTCCAACTTGGAATTTTTACAGCTGGTCATCATGCACCCATGTCTTATTTGGGAATTTTTTTAAGCCGACCAATGTAATTTACCCCCATCAAACCTCTAGATTGTGATC